>CP139508.1:192024417-192624417 GCA_021014915.2 Artemisia tridentata subsp. tridentata | reverse complement strand
TCTAAGTTCTGATATTATCTCTGTGGTTATGAATTCGATTTATGAGTCTTGCAATTCTATGCTTGTTGATGATCACACTGAAACTTTGAGACATGAAATTGAGACTTTAAAAAGAGAAAATGAGAGAATCATTAAACACAATGATGATGTGCAAAGTGAACTTTCAATAGAAAATTTTCAACTTAATCAGAAGCTACAATGGTGTCAAACTCAGAGTCTTGATTTTGAATTAAAATTGCAAAGTTAAAATGAAATGATGTCCTTTCATAACAGTCACACATCCAAAGTTGAGAATCTTGTAGATGAAAATGCTGTTTTAAAAAGTCAAAATTTCAAATATGAAAAGGAAATCGGTGAATGTTGTCAAAATCGTAATGACACCGTTCGCTTAAATAGAGAACTCGATTCAAAAATTCATCAAAATAATCACATCATCATTGAACTTAAAGAGAAAATTAAGTTACAAGAAAAAGGAAAGTTTGTTAACACAAATGTGATTGCACCAGGAATGTACAAAATGGACACAACACCTAGGCAAACATCCCCTCAGACTACTAATTTGAATCCTTCTACTTCTACAGGAATAGTCCCCACTACTAGCGTAAGCAGATCAAACCGTAAGAGCAACAAATAGAAGAATAGGATCTGGCAACGTAGAAGCGGAAAACTAGAAGCCCAAGAAGTAGAAGATCAACTTAGGAATATGAATAAAACGCATGTTGCGTCCGATTTAGATTTAAACTTAAAAACTTGTAATTCCAATATCAATGTAACGCATGCTCAGACTTTGAATGTTTTGAATATTAATGCATCTTGTGCGTTTTGTCATAATAGTATTTATCTGGTAATCATACAAAATGTGTTGCCGACTCCCTTTTAACTCGTAACAAGAAACGTACATCTGGCATTCCCTCTAGGCCCACTATTGCTTCTAAGTCTGTGCTAGGAAAACCGCCAAGTGTAGTTTCTAAAAATGTCTTAGACACACCCATAGTTACGAATACAACTCCTAAGACAATCCCATCACCTAGCGAATTCACTAAGAAGAAAGCTAAAGCTAGTTGGACATGGCAACGTTGGTTACAAAGGAAACCTAGTTTTACATGGCTACCTAAAGTTATTAATAACTGTGTTACTAACCCAACGAAACCCACAAATACTATGGGTTCTACCCTTACCATCACTTCATCTTCTTCGTCTTCGTGTGATGCAGGTGATACAAATTGTTCTATGGATTGTTGATAGCGGCTGTTCCCGACACATGACAGGCAACCTCAAATTGTCAGTAAACTTTGTTTCAAAGTTCATCGGCACTGTCAGATTCGGGAATGATCATTTCGCTGCTATCATGGGCTATGGAGATTACGTCAATGGCAACATCAAAATTAGTCTTGTCTATTATGTCGAAGGCCTTGGTCACAACCTTTTCTTCGTCTGTCAATTTTGTGATGGGGATATGGAAGTAGCATTTCGGGAGAAAACTTGTTTCGTTCGTGACTTACAAGGAAATGATCTAATGTAGAGCACTCGTGGAACTAGTCTTTACACCATCTCAATTTCTGATATGATTGCTTCTTCTCCTATATGTCTGCTCTCCAAAGCACATTCGACAAAATCATGGTTATGGCACAAACGACTATCTCATCTAAATTTCAAAACCATGACTGAACTCACACGTCACAAACTAGTCGATGGTCTTCCACGGTTTTGATATTCAAAAGATCACTTACGTCCAGCTTGTGAACAAGGAAAAAGTATTCGTGCACATTTCCCTTCAAAAATAGAACACAGTACATATCATGTTCTTCAACTACTTCATATAGATTTATGTGGCCGTATGCATGTTCAAACGATAAACGGTAAACGGTACATTCTAGTAATAGTCGATGGCTACTCCAAATGGACTTGGGTTTATTTTCTCCAAAGCAAAGATCAAGCTCCTTCAATGATCATCACCTTTCTCACAAAAATTCAAGTTCAACTTCATAATACGGTCAAAAAAGTTAGAACAGACAATGGAACTAAATTCAAAAATCAAACTCTTCGATCTTATTTTGAGAAAGTGGGAATTGAACATCAAACATCTATTGCAAGAAGTCCAGAACAGAATGGGGTTGTCGAAAGACACAACAGGACGTTAGTGGAAGCTGCAAGAACGATGCTAATCAATGCTTAATTACCAGATTACTTTTGGGCAGAAGCTGTATCAACTGCATGTTATACCCAAAACCGTTGTATGATCACCAAACGGCATCACAAAACTCATTATGAGATTGTTCACAACCGCAAACCGAATATTCAATACTTTCATGTATTTGGTGCTCTTTGCTATCCAAATAATGATCGTGATGATTTTGAAAAACTCAAAGCAAAGGCTGACATTGGTATCTTCATTGGATATTATGAGAACTCCAAAGGTTTTCGAATCTGGAATCGTCGTACTAGATAAATTCAGGAGACTATTCATGTTAATATCGATGAGCTTACAGAAATGGCTTTTTAGCACAACAGCTTAGGACCTATAACCAACCGTCTAAACTTTCCAGATCCAACAACTGCACCTCTTTCCCTTAACCGTAAAGAATTGGAAACCTTGTTTGCTCCACTGTTTGATGATTCATTTGAATGTCGTGCACAAGATGTATCACCTATTTCTGCTGCACAACCTGATAATATTCTAATACCTGATACACCTGCACCAACAACTACAACCGTTGCTACATATGCACCTCCAATTGAATCCCTATAAACAACAAAACAAACCGCTTCCAACACCGACAATGCAGCTAAAGATCTTACACAACAATCAGTACCCGAACCTGCATATTATGACCCAAATGCGTTCTTTAATCCATTTTCATCGTCTCCAACCGTTCGTGATATTGTAGAGTCATCGACACGCAATTTGGACACGTCTAATCTGCATATGTTCTATCAACATCACCCTTCAACACATCATTGGACTAAAGAACACCCCTTAGTAAACATCATTAGCAATCCTTTAGCTCCAGTTATGACAAGACGAAAACTTCACACCGATGCTGAAAAGTGCATCTACGCACTCACAGTTTGTCAAGATGAATCCAAAAACATCAAAGATGCACTAACATAAGACAACTGGATTTAGTCAATGCAAGAAGAACTTGACCAATTCAAACGGCTAGAAGTATGGGAGTTAGTTGAAAGACCAGATGGGGTATATGTCATCGGACTGAAGTGGATTTGGAAAAACAAGCTAGATGCAGAAGGCACAGTTATCCATAAAAAATTGCGTCTGGTAGCTAAAGGATTCACTCAGCAAGAAGGAATTAATTTTGAAGAGTCCTCTGCTCTAGTTGCTAGGCTTGAGGTTGTCCGTATATTTCTAGCATACGCTGCACACAAGAATATGGTTGTTTATCAAATCGATGTGAAAATGGCATTTCTAAATGGTCAATTACGTGAGGAAGTGTATGTTAGTCAACCAGAGGGATTCGTCGATCCAGAGCATCCCAATCATGTATACAGACTCAAGAAGGCCCTTTATGGACTCAAACAAGCCCCAAGGGCATGGTACGATAAACTAACTGCTTTCTTGCTTGCCAATCATTTTACTAAAGGTTTAGTGGATCCAACTTTGTTTATTCAAAAACATGGGGAGGACATTTTAATTGTTCAAATCTATGTCTTGACATTATTTTTGCGTCAACAAACAAAAAATATTCAAATGCTTTTGCAAGATTAATGAAACAAAATTTTGAAATGTCCATGATGGGTGAACTTACGTTCTTCTTAGGACTCTAAGTTCATCAATTACCCCGTGGAATTTTTCTAAGTCTGTCCAAGTATGCTCTTTAGATTTTAAAGAAACATGGCATGACAAGTTGTGATACTTATAACACACCTATGTCTACATCTTCCAAAAAGCTGGATGCTGATTTACATGGTACACCTGTTGACCCTACAAAATACCGTAGTATGATTGGGTCCCTCATGTATCTAACAGCCAGCAGACCAGATATAGTTTTTGTTGTATACCTGTGCTCCCGTTATCAGTCACGACCAACTGAAAGACACCTCTTTGAGGTTAAAAGAATCCTTTGATACATAAAGGGAACCATCCATTTGTGGATCTGGTATCTGAAGGATTCTGGTTTTGAACTAATAGCTTTTTCAGATGCTGATCATGCAGGATGTTTCGACACACGCAAAAGTACATCTGGGGGAGTGCAGTTTCTAAGAGACAAACTTGTATCCTGGCAGTCAAAGAAGCAGGATTGCACTTCATTGTCATCTACAGAATCGAAATATGTAGCCATGTCAGCATGCTATGCTCAAGTCATTTGGATGCAATCACAGCTGATGGACTACGGTTACATTTTCAATAAGATTCCCATGTACTGCGACTCCAAGAGTGCCATTGCCATCTCATGCAACACGGTTCAACATTCGAAGTCAAAACATATCGCACTTCGATATCATTTCATCAAAGAGCATGTTGAAAAGGGTACAATTGAATTATACTTTGTGGGTACTGAATACCAATTAGCGTACTTATTCACCAAAGCCTTGCCCCATGCAAGATTTATGGAATTAGTTCACCAAATTGGTATGCGGTGTTTGACTCCAGATGATTTGAATAACTTTCTTAAACACAACTAAGAAAGTCAAACACCAATTTTTTATTTTATTTTATTTATTTATTTTTTTTTTTTGTAAATATCTCATTCAAAAACACAAAAAGATTTTAATTTTCTTTTCTTTCTTTATTAAAAGAAAAAAATGCAAGTACTATATGTCCTTCAACATCTTGTTCCTTCAAACATATTTACCAATTTTCCCGAACAAGTGTTGAGGGAGAGTATGAAATTCAAACTTTAATCATTTTTTTTAATTCTTTGTACTTGCATATTTCCAAAAGATGTTGTTTTAATAATGTGTTGGTAATATTATTTTTGATACCCTTCTTGATCGCAAAATGTTTTCTCATATTCCTAAGTCAAGGGGGTGTATTAAAATTGTTCTTGTCAATTTTATATTATGTCTTGTTAACAGATGCGTGGTTTTGTGATTTAAGGGAGTTAGATTGCTAAGCTTTGCCATTAAGGGACTAATGGTTTCAAAACATGAAAGATACTTTTTTTCTAACAAAAACAAAATTTAGAGTAGCATCTACGGCTACTGCAAATGCATTTACTCTTTACCAACTACAATCAACGATCCTAAATCATTCGACTAATCCAAGTGCTTTATCTCAAATCCGTAAGTGTTTTCTTAATCTTTGGTCTAATCTAAGAAAGGTTTTATGATAGTTTATCAATCCAACGGTTTGATTTGTCACAATAATCAATTGTTGATTTAGGGTTTGGTCGAATTGGAGGATTTTGATTCGGAGTGTTTTTGTTTAAATTCTATTGTGGGTTTTGTTCCTAATCAAGTGATTAACATGTTTCTATAACCCAATCGTATCCAGTAACACGTATTGATGATTCTTTAAAATTAGGGTTTATACGTATGATTTGGGGGAAATCATTTGTGCATGTTTTGGTCTAATTGATTGGGTAGGATAGTGTTCTAACATGTTTTGTAACACTATTTGATCATCAAATCATACCTAGAAATGTGTTTGAATCAATTTCAATGTTTAGGGTTTATGAAGAACACGTCCATGTTCAAACCTCTTGATTCATGGCTAAAAATTGTTAAAATTCAGACCATTGAGCTTAGAATCATCATAGGAACCTAAGGGAATCATTCACATAAACATCTAATCCATTATCTTGAATTTTGGCAAAATTGAAATGAGGGTTCATCGAAATTGTAAATGGTTGTTCTCAAATTAGATAAACTGTTTTTTGGATGAGTTTAAATGAGCTTAAAGATCATGTTGTAACTTGTGGTTTGATCTAATTTGGAGAGGAAACCAATTTCGATAAAGATTCACAACATAATGTACGTCTATAGTGTTCATCGGAATTTCTTGTATAAGAAATTATCGAAATTGCAAAAACCATCGGAATTGCATAACTTTGTTGGAATTGCACAAAATTTATCGAAATTCAAATTTTTCATCACAATTGGACATAGTTTATCGCAATTCAAATTTTTCATCGCAATTGGACATAGTTTATCGCAATTAATATTTTTCATCGCAATTGCACAAATTTCATCAAAATTCAAAATCCATCGGAATTGGATAACCTTGTCGGAATTGCTTCAAATTTTCCGAAATTCAATATTTTATTGCAATTGGACAAAGTTATCGCAATTCAAAAAGCTTACATCGCAATTGGACAAAACCTGTCGGAATTCAAAATTCATCGGAATTGGCCAAAATTGTCACAACTATATAAATCCGTCGCAATTCATTAACATTGTCTCAATTGAGTTTAAGTATGTCAAAATTTGAATAAAGTCTAATGTTATCGAAATTGCATAAGTGTCATCACAATTGAATCTGTCACATAATGCATGTCATTTTGCAAAGTTAATAACCATTAAACATGCTAAATCAATGATGTAAGAAAGTGGATACATGAATGATCATAACGTTAACAATATCCTAAATTTCATGTATCCTACATATTTGTGTCTTTGATTGATGTTTCAGAATTAACTAATGGCTGCTCAACAACCACTTCCCATGCTCACAAAAGAAAACACCTTTCCACAAGGTTATGATGTGGAAATTGGCAAGAACAACGCACGTGTAGAATTTCACAAAATCAAGTGTGCTGAACCATCATGTCAAATAGCAATTGAAATTCTCAAACTACACAAGTGTAGGAGCATGCTGGATATGTCTGCATCCATTCCTGAGTTCTACATTCACCAGATGTGGCACACAATCAAGTTGGATATGGGAGACGACTCATTCACCTGCACACTGGACAGAAAAGAAGTCACTATTGATGTCAATTATCTTCGTAAAACCTTACTTCTGCCGGAAGCTCCTGCACCAACCAAGAAGTTTCATCCTACTCCCTCAGAAGAAGTCATTCTTAACTTCCTTTTAGAAATTGGTTATGATGTACAACCAAACAAGCCACTGAAATCATTCTCCAAGGTCGAAGCCAAGCTCATTCCCCAACCGTGGAGAACCATTTACTACATCTTGGCTAGATCAATCTCCGGAAGAGACAGAGGTCATGAAAATCCTCGTCTTCCCCACTTGCAAATCTTCTGGGAAATAGTGAATCAGAAACAAATCGATTACGCTCAACTTATCTAGGATGACAGTCTTTCAGATTCAGAGTCATTACTTAAAACCATTCACCAAAATCCCTTTTGTCAGATACACCAAGTTATTCATCTACCATCTTCTTGATGACAAGGAAGACATTCCTCGACGTCTAGAAGATCCAGAGAAGCATCTATTTGCTATGGACAAAATAGTCAATCAAGTCTACATCTCAAAAGGAAGCCCTCACAAAAAAGGGATGAGACTTCCTGACTCTCTTCTGACAAACAAGATCAAGAAAACACAAGCATACCTTAAGTATGATAAAGCTTTCAAGGAAGGGTATGTCGGATTTAGCAAGTATGATGATGAACCTACTCCAGCAAAAGCAAAAGGAGGTAGCAAGACAGGAAGCACATCCAGCACCACAAAGAAAATAAAACCAGATCCTCCTAAATACACCAAGATGAGAGTACCTGTCAAAATTGCTAAACCTGAGCCTGAAGATGAACAGATTGTGGAAGAAGAGGAATCTGGTTCTGAAACGGAAACCGATGAAGAACCAATAATCTACAAAGAAGAAATTGCTACCAAGATTGCTCAAGACGAAAGTCTTGTATCACTTAAAGCTGATGAAGAGAGGAGAAGGAAGAAAATACTTGATGAAAAGATGAAAATGGATGAAGAAATTGATAAAGATTTTGGTGAAGATGAGACCAAGAAGATCAGACCCTCATCATTCTGGTTAATCAACCCAGTGGGTCTGGAAGTGCAGGAGGAGTCACTCAACCTCGATCAGATCCGGTTAATCAACCCGGTAATAACGAGGAACGGGATGAAGAAGGAAATCTCATCATGAAGGAGGTCCATCAGGAAGAACAAATTAATGACTTTGACATGAATGATGATGATAACACAGAGAATGTGATAATTGATGATGAAGTAATAAGAAAAGCTGCTAAAGAACTGGAGTTGGAAAAAAAGGCAAAGGAAGAAGAAGAAATGAGGCAAAAACAAAAGGAGGAGAAAGAAAGGTTGGTTAGGAAAATTGTTAAAGAGAAGGAAGCTGACAACTACATTCAAACACCTCCAACTACACATCCACACTCTCCTCCAATAAACCACGATACACCTCCAGTCTCTCAGCAAGCATCTCCTCCAAAAGACATGGACACAAACGTTAAGAAGGTTCCGTCTGTCATTCCTGAATCATCAACACATTCTTCACCACCACCAACACAAACAACATCAACAAGCAAATCCATTAAGAAACTCATCAATCCTTTGGTCTCTCAAGCATCGATAAAGGTGAAACAGGCTGTGAAGCTTGCAAGAATAAAGAAACATAACAAGCTTCTCGACCAGATAGAAACATTAACAAATATGGTCACCGGTCTTGCGGGACAAGTGAACGAGCTCCAAAGCACAAAAGCTCGAGTTGATGAATTGCTTTCCGATAACATTTAGGATAAGATGTTTACTGCGATTGATGAAGCGAAAAGTGTACCGCTTTTAGGGGGTCATTTAAGCCCTAAATCGTATTTATTTGATCAAATATTGCCCTAAATCGTTCCTTTTGTCATTTTAGGTACTTTGGAGAAGAAATCTGGAAAATGAAGCATTTTGGACGTTTTTGGAGCATAAAAGTGAAGAAAACGGCAAAGTCTCAAAATTATGCTGGAAACTACCTTTGACGGTGTCAAGGATTGGCCCAGACGGCGTCATGGCTTGGCAAAATAGGTGGATATGAAAATTACTCATGATAAGCCAAAGAATTTTGCATGAAAAATCTGACGGCGTCACCCTTTAAGATGATCAAGGCCATCACGGCTTAAGCTAAAGAGGGACGGCGTCAAGCTCAATTCTGACGGCGTCACCCCTTGATAAGCCAGAGCGGATTTTGGAGGTCTAAAGAGGGACGGCGTCAGGAAGGCCATCCGGGAACCCTAAAAGCGGCGAGGTGACGGCGTCAGGATCTATAACGTGACGCCGTCAGCCCTTAAACTCTATATATAGTTTTGCAATTTTTTGTCATTGGTGTGGAACTTTTTGTGTAACCTTTTGGGAGGAAACCCTAAGACGATTTTAGCAGCTTTTTCAAGGCTTTTTGCCTTGAGATCTTCCATGTTACATTGAAGATAAGTTATCAATTAATCATTCAATATGTCTATGTGTTGTTTGATTCTATCTTGTTCTTGTCTTTTGTTTAACATGCTAGGCTAGGTTTTCTTTGTGTTTGCTTAGATCTAATGAAACCTAGCTATTGATTATTGGTTATTAGTGTGTTATTAGTTGTATTGGATGATTGTTTATCTATGTTAGGCTTAGGAAAACTGGCTAACTTCCTATTCGGTAACTTGCTTGAACGTCTTAAGAAACATGAACCAATGCGTACTAAGGTTTTTATGGTTGTATTTAATGCACAAGCGAATTCTAGTGATCCCATGTTAGGAGCTTCCTAGCCGGCTCGACATAGGAGTGAAGTAGGAGCTTGTAGAGGTGGGGAAGTACGTACGCCACCCCACGATTGGTATTAAGGAATACACCCGTCATCCACGCGATTAATACACACTAATCAACCGGTAAAAGATAGTTAGGGAGTAAGGAAATCTAAGTAAACACATTTCTCTCCACATAAGTTTTACCACCTTTTCATTTTCAGTTATTTAATTTTATTTGCATTCGTAGTTATTTGGGTTAGTTGATTAGCAACTAATTCCGCCCACTCTATCAAACCCGAGATTTTACTTGCTTTCATAAAAATATAAAAAAAAATACAAAAAAGAATCTTCTCTCACCCTTAGACCTATTAGAGTAGTTTTTCAATCCTAACGACACTATTCCCTGTGGAGAACGATCAATCCCCCGTACTTACCACTACACTATACTACATCGGTCAGGTACACTGCCTGGTGGGGTTGTAAGCCTCTTGAGATCCCTCGAGAGGTAAAACCTGTTGTAAGGTCGCAAAACCACGCATCAAGTTTTTGGCGCCGTTGCCGGGGAATAGTTATTGTTTAGGTTGAATTTTTATTTTATAGGTCTACTCACTAGATTCCTTTCTAGTGAGATTTTTATTTTATTTTTCTAGGTTTTCTTTAGTCTATCTTTTTTCTTCGTTTCTTTGTTCGTAACCATTACCATGCGACATCATGGAAGATGGTAATATCCTTGATCCCAACAACCCACCACAATAACCACCACAACCTCCTAGAGCCCGTACCTTAGGAGACTACTCCCGTCCTAGCCACCATGGCTATCGAAACACCATTGAGCTCACTCAAGGAGCCAATGTCACTCCCTTGCGATCCGACACCATCCGGTTGGTGCAAAGCGGATGCGCATTCCATGGACTTCGTTCTGAAGATCCTATACAACATCTCAAGGACTTTCTCAAAATTGTTGATTCTATAGACCTTGATGTTGCCACTCGAGAGACGACCCGACTGCGTCTCTTTCAATTCTCTTTGCGGGACCAGGCTAGTCAATGGCTAGAGCGTCTACCCGCAGGTTTCATCACCTCTTGGGATGATCTCACCACTCGTTTCCTTGCTCAGTTTTTCCCACCAGGAAGAACTACCAAGCTAAGGAATGATATCTTGATGTTCCAACAACGTCAAGGCGAAACCCTCTACGAGGCATGGACTCGATTCAAGGACTTACTCCAAAAAGTCCCTCACCATGGGTTAGAACTTTGGCTCCAAGTCCAAATCTTCTATGACCATATCAATCTCTCCACGAGGCAAACCATTGACCAATCGGCCGGTGGTAAGCTACGTGATCTAAGTGCGGAACAATCATGGGCTCTCCTAGAGGATCTTGCTCTTTATGACAACGAAAGTTGGAGTGATCCCCGTGATTTGAATAAAACGGTCAAGGCAATATCTTTGCCTTCGAACAATTCAAGCACTTCCGACCGTAGGATCATAGAACTTGAAGACCAAGTCAAGTTTCTCATGAAATCCTACGAGGCTCCTAAACCTTCAAGCCAAGTGAACAAAATCACTTCTTCATGTGAATTATGTAGTGGTCCCCACGACACTCGTGATTGCATGGAACTCCCCGAACAAGCTTTTGCGGTGATTCATACAACCCCTCATGGAAAAATCACCCAAACCTTAGGTGGAAACAAAACCAAAACGCACAACAAACCAATTCTTCCAACCCACCTAATCGTTTCCAATCAAGCGGTTCCAACTCGAACCGTACTTTCAATAACAATCCTTCCAACAATTATGGTAGTACCAATAACTTTGAAGGATTGATGTCCCAATTTATGGCATCTCAAGAAGCTCGTTTAGCCAAGTTTGAAGCCGATTTCAAACAAAAACAAAGCGAGATGACCAATAAGATTGACACTTTGTTGAAAGCCCTCAATGACCGAGAAATGGGAGCACTCCCTAGCAACACGGTCAAGAACCCAAAACTAAACGTCAACGCCATTTCATCGGTTTCGTCCCCTAGTTCTTGTCCACAATATTATTCGGTCAATTCCATGAGCACGTGTTTCAAACAAACCCAAGTCGTTCAAAATGACCAAGAAGTTATGACATCCAAATTGGTCAACAACATAGTTGAGACACCTCCCACTCAAAACCTTGACAATGAATTCAAGGAGCTCCACCTTGAAAGTCCGGTTGTTGTTGTGTTGGATGAGAAGAAACTCAAGTTAGGCGAAAAAGGGACCGCCTTCGTTCAAAACAAGCTACCTAAGAAGTTAGATGATTCGGGCTTATTTGTTCTACCTTGCAAGATCGGTAATTCGGAGGCTTATGACACATTAGCCGATCTTGGATCAAGCCTTAACCTACTTCCGTTACCTCTCTACACCTCTCTAAAACCAGGGAAACTTGAAGAAACCAAAGTTATAATAGGCTTAGCAGATGGAAGTGTTGCTTACCCGGTTGGAGTAGTCAAGGACATGTTAGTACACATAGGAAAACTAACCATTTTAGCCGATTTCCACGTCCTTGATATGGTTAGCGACCCTACATGCCCTTTGTTGATAGGTAGAGGATTTTTGGCGACCGCTAGTGCTATGATTGATTGTAAGGAATCTAAGATAGCGGTAGGAGAAGGAGATACTTGGTGAGTCTATGATGTGAAGAAACACGCCTATGATACTAGTGAGGAACCAACACCCCATTGGTTAGAATTAAATAGGTGACCATCTAGATATGGACCTTGGATCGATAGAGACTTCATCGGACCCCAACGCCCATTTTACCTAGAAGAGGACTTTGTGAACCGAACACATACGGTAGAGCAACTCTTAGCTAGGGATACCGAATTGGATCCATTTGAAGACCCTCTAGTTTTTAGGAAGATGATTGATTTCCTAGGAGTTGTGCCAATTAACCTAGGAATGAATAAGTGGACTTGTGAGGAAGATGACCATAAGTGGGATTGGGACAAACCACCCAAAGATGGAGATGGGTCATGGCATGTTAAAATGACATTGTATGACCCGGATGGAGAGAAGTTTGAAAAGATATATTGCACTAAGCGGACCAATAGGAAACTTCAATCCAAGCTTGATGAACTCAAATAAGTACATTTTATTACTATCATTTATCCTATTAATTTGACTTGTTTTACTATATTATGTATGAGGATTGATACTTAATTGTTTACTTTTGTAATTCTCAGGTAAAAACAAGCATTTGGTGAAACTTAGCTATTTTGGACTAATTATGGAGCAAAACGTGCATAAAGCGAAAGTCTACTGACATGGACAAGATCAAGTCAATTCTGCTCCAGATGCGCCGCATCTCACTATCAACATGCGCCGCATCTCTATCAAGATATCACCAGATACGATCCAAGATACAAGAGGACATGCGCCGCATCTAATCACGGAGTTACGCCGCATCTTCTGGCGGTGTACGAATATTCCTGAATATTATAATCTTGGACCCCACGCGAAGTTAAGTACATGCGCCGCATCTACTTAGTAGATGCGCCGCATCTTCCCTCAGACAGAAACTATAAATACCCCGTGGACCAGACGAATTTAAGAGTTCGAGTTCGAAACCCTAAAACCGAAGTTCGGACAGCAGAGCAAAAGGACGAATTCAGTCAAGGAGGCAGCACAAGACACACCCAAATCGAAGATACAAGAGCTGTAAGAAGGTGCTGCATGTATTTAATTCATTAAGTAGTTTTGTTTTATTGTGTTAGCAAACTTTAATTCATCAGGATTGGTGGCTTGTGTAATGTGACAACGAAAGATTGCACTCCCTTTAATACTTGCTTTCCCATCAATTAAAGTTTATATGTTGATGTCTTTGGTTACTACTTATTAGTGCATTGATAACCTCTGTGTTTATTAGTGGCTTGCGGGCATTTGACTGCGGGACAAGATGTGGCTCCCACGGTTGTTTCTAAATTGATCACTTAGGAATAACTTTTAGACATAAGTAATCATTAAGGGTTTACTCGCCGATGAGAATAGGACCAACGAGAAAGGGTTAACTACATACACTTCATATAAAGCTATCAATAAAACAAGTGACAATCTACTTAATTATAAGGACAGCCCTCTTATTGTCTCGAGTATCTATCTGTGTACGTGTGTGCTACTTGCTGATTCGTGCCTATTGGTTTATTTTATTATTTAATTGCAAACAAAACTGTGCCAGTCTCTCAGGCTGAAACCCCCTTGCGTTAGGATATTAAAATACTGATTAGAATAACTAGATAATACGTTCCACTCTTAGTGATCGACACTCTACTTACCATTATCTTCATACTGACCGGGTACACTGCTCGTTAAGTGTGTGTGTTATTGATAAGTCGGCTAAATATAAATTTAAAACTTGAGTAGGCATTAAAACTGCTAAACCGCAACGACACATCACGCGCATCAAGTTTTTTGGCGCCGTTGCCGGGGAGTGAATTGTTATTATCTGTTAATTTGATTAGTATTTTAATTAGGTTTTTCTTTTTATTAGATTAATTGCATCATTGTACTATTTTGCATATTTGTTGTATTGTGTGTTAATTGTTTTCTTTTATTTTTGTGTGTTTATTTTCGTTTGTGTGTTTAATTTTTGTTTTAATTTTTTCGTATTTTTCTGTTCTGCTATCGTTGTACTGTGCTAAATCAAACGATACGGCGCATCTGATCTCTCAGATACGGCGTATTGCGTTTAATTTTTTTAAAAATACAACGCGTTTAATTAATTCGATACGACGCATCTTTTCCCCAAGATACGGCGTATCTGTTTTTGATAAAAATTTTTTCTAAAACATTAACGCCATACGACGCATCTTCTTTTGAAGATACGGCGTATCTATTATTTTAATTAAAAACAGTTTGCGAATTATTAAACAGATACGGCGTATCGATCTCTGTCGATACGGCGCATCTTACTGAATCAAAAATCTTTTATTTTTAAACGTAACGAAAATACGGCGCATTAACTTTTGTTAATACGACGAATATAATTTGATAAATATAGTTGATTTTTGATATTTACCTTGATCGGTCCGCTACTCTCGTGTGCAAGTTGTTTATTTTCAGGATAAATGATGACTCAAGCATCACCAAGAAGGATTACATTCTGAACCAAACCTAGAGACGCTAGCTAGAGTGACCGAACATAAGACGACAAGAGTGGAGGAAAACTCAGTACTGGTAACATTGAACTTCTTTAATTCTTGAAATAGAATCCCAGGTAAACTCTACGATAATTCAACTGCCCAAAGGAAAGTTCTCTACACTATGATCTCAGTTTTATTATCCTTATTATACGTCTGATTCAATTCGTAATCTTAATTTTGTATGCTCAAAAAACGATATTTGTTCCTAACCTCGGAATAAATCCTTATCCACTAAACAATAAGATTACGATTATTAATGAAACGTTTATGCCTATTACTCTTATTTTGAATTCATCTATATGGTGTGCCGTTTTTACCCAAATTTGATGTATAAGGAACTGTGTTGCGGAGGCCAAGGTACGTTCTTCATTTAAATTTCGTTAACTAACATAGAGATACGGCGGATCTTAATATCCAAAGCGCCGTATCCCTGACCAACTAGGACTTATTGACTAGTCAACGGAATTAAATAGATACGGCGCATCCCAATTTTCTAATACGGCGCATCGTGTCGCCCTATAAATACGACGGGAATACGCCGCATAAATACACACAGTTAAGAACACGCACTAAAAATTATACTAGAATTCCGATCGTTCTTCTTTAATCCGCCTTTAATCCGAGCATTAATCCTTCTCCTAATCACAAATACTAAGGTAATTGTTACATTTCGATTTAATTTTGATTAATACGAAAATTAGGGTTTATAGGATTGAATCGATTCGCGCTTAAACGATATAGGGATATGATTAGAACTTGGCATTAATTATTTCCCCTAAGTTAATTTTAGAATAAGACATCGAATTTGACACTAATTGAATCGAACAAAAATTTAGGTTTTGGGTTTGATTTTGAATATCTAGCGGGAAGGCGAATTAGTAGTGGTGGAATGCGATATTTGAACTGATATAAAGAGTATATAATACTGTGATATTTAGTGGTAGTTTACGTCACGGATACGGATTCTCGATAAACGTGCCTGCCCCTTTATTTTATACTGATATGCTTTTAGATGCGGCGCATCTGGGTTGATTAATGCGGCGTAACGACCTATTTCAAAATTGATAAAATTTTAGATACGCCGTATTGATTAATCTAGATACGACGCATCTTCATACGACGTATCTATTGTCTTGCATCGCATCTCTTATACTTTATACAGATACGACGCATTGATTAAATCAAATGCGCCGTATCTACCTATGTTGCAGACTGCTTACTTACTGTGAATGTTTATTTCAGATGGCGTTACCTGAGCCTGCACGTAGACACCCGTGGCTTCGTTTTGAAACAATGGGACTAGCACAGGGTGCTGTTGATGATTACATGACTAGGCTTCGTAAGTTTTATCAGAGGAAGGTATTCAGTGTTCCAGTTTTGGATTTTGACAGCATCGAGAATATTGACGAGGGTAACGCTGCTGAGGGGTTAAGAACTAGGTTTGAGATGATACACAAAGATCAGGAGGGGCAGGTTTTATTCAGGTCTTACACCTGGGAAAGGCTGTTTAGGATTGAAGAACCGTTGATTAAGGTTTTGATGCTGGAGTTTTTCTGCACTATACACTATAGGGAGACTGATCTCGGTCTCGACACATTCGACACTCTGGTATTTAGACTGGGTGGTTTTGAGAGAAGGATGTCTATGGGGCAGTTTATACTAGCTTTTGGGTTGCATAATACAGCAGAGATGGCATCTCCAGGTTTTACAGATTATTGGGCTAACAGTTTGAGAGCTGTTTCAGATCGTGGGGAGTTGGGAGATTATTGGGCTGAGATCTCATCTGGAGGTGACTCTACCACCACCACTCCCTCATACACACTGATTAGAGAGCCGATGAGGAGGCTCTGTCATCGTCTGATTGCCCTGACTATTGCCGGAAGGGGACAATCCCCTGAGAAGGTGACTACTTTAGACCTTTTTCTCTTACGGAGCATGGACGGGGGAGCTGTGGTGAACATCCCTCACTTCTTAGCACATTATTTACACAGAGTTGCTCCAGGGAGAGATGGTAGGAGCCAAATGACTGGGGGTCACTTTGTCTCTCGTCTTGCTAGGCACTTTGGGGTATTAGGTGATGAGATTCCCGATGATCTTCCGGTTGATGTTGCTAGATTACCTGCTATGGATGCGGACTACCTTGCGACTAGGCTTGGGATATGTGCAGAGATGATAGATGGGTACTTCTGGGCACCACTAGGACCACCTAGGCCTGCTGAGCCAGAGCAGGGGGATGCTCAGGCAGCCCCGGCTGCTGCTCCAGCTCAGGAGGAGATACACGCTCCAGCACCAGCTCCCCGCACTATTGGACAGAGAGTCGAGAGAGTGGAGCTAGAGGTTAGGTCATTGAGAGAGGCTTTCGAGGCACAGAGAGTTGAGCTCGCTGGAGTGAGGAGAGATACGAGTTGGTTGGTCGACGGTGTCAGTAGGTTGATGGCTCTTAATGGGGTCAGCCACAACCTCCCAGACGGTGCTTATGTCAGAGGGATTATTAGATACGAGCGCAGGGTTCGCCGCAGGACTGACGAAGCTAGTACTTCTGGGGCCCAATCAGATGACGTGACTCCCGACCAACCCACAGCTTGACTACTCTTTGCATTTTCATTATGGACACGTTTCTTCGCACATTACTTATATTCATTTTGGATTGTACTAATCACTATTCTTATGTTTAATGTTTCAGTTTATATTTCTTGTTATGTTTGGTGAAGAATGGAATTAAGTTCAGCATGAGAGTACGAGAGGACATACAAGATTAAACCATGGAACGAGCCATTTTTGCAACAGACTGTTAACAGTCTGCTTGGTTACTACATGCGCCGTATCTGCCTAAACAGATGCGACGCATCCTATCCTTTACTTTGTTTTATTTTCAGTCCAGGCCGCACGAAGATACGGCGCATCTCAGTTCTGAGATGCGACGCATCTCCTGCAATGGTCATATCTTATTTTATTTTTCTGCATTTTTATTTTCGACTTTAAAACTATTTATCAGTTTATTTTAATGCGGCGCATCCCTGGTTAAGGATGCGGCGCATCTTTATTCTGATCCGTATTATTCCAGGCTCGATACGGCGTATCTTCTTCAATAAGATACGGCGCATCGACTGACCTGATGATTTTCAGTTTTAATTTTTTAAGTTTTATTTTTCCTAACTACTAATGTGTTATGCAAGTTGAACCTTTCTTATCTTAGGTGTGTTTTAAAGTGTTGGTGGTATTATAGTTTCCTGGATTTCCTGTGGATACATAAAGTATGAAGTTTTAACGTTCTAATCCACAATAAGATGATTTTTGCTCTTATACTAATGGAGGATCATACCGAGCAAATCTCAGGGGAGTTTTTCTGTTCTAATTCTTTTATTTTCCAGTTTTTAAACTTTTATACAAACAACGAGGACGTTGTTTAACTTAAGTGGGGGGATTGGAGAATTAGAACACTTAACAATTACTTGTCCTACTTTTCCAAAAATTATGCTTAAAATGTGCTTAATATATCAAACTTAAAAATTTTTTTAGCATGTTTTTGTTTAAGATCTAAGTTACATAACTGCACACATGACATTATTTTCAAAAATTGTGATTTTTCAAAATTCACAAATCTATGAGTGTGCCGGTGACTTGTAAACTTTAGAACTTGGCTTGTATACTATTCGAGACCACCATAATGAGTATTATTTATATAATTGGAATGACTTGTCTAAATTGGTAAAATTCTAGGATTACACCAAATAGCCTTTATATGTTATGTGTTATTAGCTAACTACACTGGTTAGTTAACCCCCGTATAAAACCTTTTGTTACTCTCATTTTTAGAGTAAGATACCCCTAGAAAAACCCTCAGAGCCATTCCTTTCGTTTCTTACACCTATGTTTAAAATGTTTCGTTACACCTTAAACCTTAGCCTACCCTGTAGATTAGAATCCGTGGTTGGTTAATTGCTATAGGCAGAGTGTGTTTCCTTACATTACCTGCGTTCGCGTGCGTAATTCATTATCTATGGTTAGGTCGGGAAATTGCACAATGCAATTGGAGTGAAAGTAAATATTGTATATTTTTGAGTTTATTTTTCGTGTGTTTACTACTTTCACTATTACCGTTATTTCTGAAAGTATGAAAAGTATGAAAAAATTATCCGGAAAGAAAGTTGTGGTGATGTGGTGAAATTTTACACATCTATGTTTATGTTTCAAGTAAAAAAAAAAAAAAAAAAAAAAAATCAAAAAAATGAGAAAAGAAAAAGAAAAAAAGAGTTGGATGTTTATTTTAAGCCAACGATGTAGAGTTATGTAAGTGGTCGATATCACCACTATTTGTTGTATTATATCTATGGATTGAATGGGAATTGGCAGTTATGGGAACGCCAATTAAGGTTTATTCTTTGATTAAGATCTTGTTGAGTATAATTCGTGTCTACCTAAAGCGTGTGTTTCAAGTGTTAAAGCGTGAGTTATTCAATGATATGAGTCTTATTCATGGGATGGTTGGGATAGTGATTAACCACACTTAGGATTTTAATTTATTTGTTTTGTTTATTTTTATTTTTACACCAATTTATATCCCAAATGTTATCCATACCCTGTATTGTTCTTTATCCAACCGAACCTTTGATTTATTGAGATTAGGGATTTGAGCAATCTTAAGTATCGTAGTCGTGGATTCGGCTATGTATTTATGATTTTGTCGCCCTTTTTGATATATTATTATTGATGAAGTTTGGACCTATCTTTAGCCTATTCGAGTTAAGGATTTGAGCAATTGCAAGTATCGTGTTCGTGGATTCGATCATGTATTTGTGATTTTGTCACCTTTTCTGGAATTTGAGATCGATAGTGATTAAGAATAATTAACCCTTAAGCCTAAAAACCCTTTTTACCGCTTTAGACTTGTTATTCCTTAGCTTTAGTGGTGGAGATGTGTATACTTGCCAAGCTTATGATAGAATATTCGTCGCGACTGGACAGTTAAACGATTAGATTTGATTTTATCGACTTATTTTATTTTACTTCTAATTCGTTAAGTGTTTAGTTGTGTGATTATGAAATAAATGAATACATGCTTAAATATAAAAATAAATCCTAACATCTTTTAGGATACATTTTCATAAATGAAATTCTAAGGTTTACTTGGGGACAAGTAAAGTTCAAGTGGGGGGATATTTGATGAACTCAAATAAGTACATTTTATTACTATCATTTATCCTATTAATTTGACTTGTTTTACTATATTATGTATGAGGATTGATACTTAATTGTTTACTTTTGTAATTCTCAGGTAAAAACAAGCATTTGGTGAAACTTAGCTATTTTGGACTAATTATGGAGCAAAACGTGCATAAAGCGAAAGTCTACTGACATGGACAAGATCAAGTCAATTCTGCTCCAGATGCGCCGCATCTCACTATCAACATGCGCCGCATCTCTATCAAGATATCACCAGATACGATCCAAGATACAAGAGGACATGCGCCGCATCTAATCACGGAGTTACGCCGCATCTTCTGGCGGTGTACGAATATTCCTGAATATTATAATCTTGGACCCCACGCGAAGTTAAGTACATGCGCCGCATCTACTTAGTAGATGCGCCGCATCTTCCCTCAGACAGAAACTATAAATACCCCGTGGACCAGACGAATTTAAGAGTTCGAGTTCGAAACCCTAAAACCGAAGTTCGGACAGCAGAGCAAAAGGACGAATTCAGTCAAGGAGGCAGCACAAGACACACCCAAATCGAAGATACAAGAGCTGTAAGAAGGTGCTGCATGTATTTAATTCATTAAGTAGTTTTGTTTTATTGTGTTAGCAAACTTTAATTCATCAGGATTGGTGGCTTGTGTAATGTGACAACGAAAGATTGCACTCCCTTTAATACTTGCTTTCCCATCAATTAAAGTTTATATGTTGATGTCTTTGGTTACTACTTATTAGTGCATTGATAACCTCTGTGTTTATTAGTGGCTTGCGGGCATTTGACTGCGGGACAAGATGTGGCTCCCACGGTTGTTTCTAAATTGATCACTTAGGAATAACTTTTAGACATAAGTAATCATTAAGGGTTTACTCGCCGATGAGAATAGGACCAACGAGAAAGGGTTAACTACATACACTTCATATAAAGCTATCAATAAAACAAGTGACAATCTACTTAATTATAAGGACAGCCCTCTTATTGTCTCGAGTATCTATCTGTGTACGTGTGTGCTACTTGCTGATTCGTGCCTATTGGTTTATTTTATTATTTAATTGCAAACAAAACTGTGCCAGTCTCTCAGGCTGAAACCCCCTTGCGTTAGGATATTAAAATACTGATTAGAATAACTAGATAATACGTTCCACTCTTAGTGATCGACACTCTACTTACCATTATTTTCATACTGACCGCGGTACACTGCTCGTTAAGTGTGTGTGTTATTGATAAGTCGGCTAAATATAAATTTAAAACTTGAGTAGGCATTAAAACTGCTAAACCGCAACGACACATCACGCGCATCAAAGCTTAACCCTAAAGACGTCCTCGATGACGAACTCACTTACATAGGGTAGAAGGACTTTGAGTCTAGCTACAAGACTCGTTAATAAAGAAAAGCGCTTCTTGGGAGGCAACCCAAGCTTTATTTGCTTTGTGTGTTTATTTATTTGGTTGTTTGATTTTATTTGTTTCCGTATGTGTGTTTAATTTTTATTATTATTGATTCATGTTCAAAACTAATTTGTGAAAATGCTTTATTTTGTTTTTAACTTCGTCTTAACTACATATAAAGGTATTTTGCAAAAGTTAAGTGTAAGGGAAATCTAAATCGGTTTATTAGAACACAAATGAACATGAATCGTAATAATAATAAATTAACATACATATTAGTATTTGTTTGAGTCAAATGCTTGTATCGAGTCATGATGATGTTTTGCAGGATTTCCAGGAAGTAAGGTATAGGTTTTTCCAAAATTTTTTGGGAAACTTAACATGAGAATTCTGTCAGATCATTTCTGACGGCGTCAGGTTTAATTTTCTGAAAATTTTTGAAAGTTTTGTTTTCATAAAAAGTTTTTATTAAATCTCTAACTTATAATCTCCAGGAATCTGCAAAATTATCAATCCACAAGCATTATATCCTTATATATAGAGTTTATCCCGCCGATGTTATGCAGGTTTTCGTGTTTGTTTTCTCAGGTTTAACAGGTTATTTTGGACAAGGAAATGTTTGTTGGATCAAGCTTTTGGCGATGCATTAGTCGTAAAGCTTCTACATTCTCTTGGAAGAAGATCTAACCATGTTACCACATTATCCACCGAGCGAATCAGGGGAGTATTTGATTTCATTCTTTTACCTTATTTACTTTTACATTTTGTTATTTGAACATTGGGGACAATGTTCATCTTAAGTGTAAGGGGGGGGGGGGTAAAAGTACGATACTTTAGAGAATACAATTGCACTTGATTTTTTGTTTGTTTAATAGTAGATGTGTAATAAAACTGAGAGAAATACCTGTTAGGGCAATTTTAGTGCCAAATTTAAAATTTTTTACAACATTTAGGAGTGAAACTTTGATCTTAATGAGCGTCTCATGGATAGGAGTTATATGACTAGCACAAAAACCGTACCACTAAAAATTTTCCACCCCCAAATATGTGAGGTTCGCCCCTAGAATTGGTAGGAAAAGCATTTATGCTGTGATGTGTGTACCGGTAGCACTTAGATTCTAGAACTTGCGTTAAGACCATTCCGAGGCCACAAGTGAGACTACATTCGTGTAGTTAGATTTACTACATGATAAGAGGCATTAGGATTAACCCATTGTTTTACACCTGTGTTTTTGTTATAATTACATTGGCTACATTGGTCAAGTAATTCTCCCACACCCTTTGCGTTGTACTCATTTTTAGTACACGATACCCCTAGTACACCCCTCAGAGCCTATCTTTTCGTTTCGACCTTTAAGCATTTTACTTAAAGGAAGAATTTGTTACACCCCACTAAAATGTACACCCAAATCGCCTTAGCCTACCTTGTATGCACTCATTTTTAGTGCATTATTGTGACAACATTTATTTAAACCCAAGTTAATTATCTAATTGATTGCATGGTTGCTAAGTCGAGTCATATCCTTGTACATATTGTTTTGGGACGATTGGGACTCATGGGTAAAGTACTAGTGTAATGGAGTAATGGGGAAGAACATCATTTATTACCCCCATATGTGCTAAATATTTTAAAAGTACTCCAAATTTTTCAGTTATCTTAATTCGAGTCTTTAGAATAGTTATTTGTAAAGTTATGTAAAAGTTCAAGTGTAAGGGGAATGCAACGCCCCTATGATGTATTATTTTGGATGGTAGGGCAAAAGTGTATGCAATAAAAAAAAAAAAAAATCAAGAAAGATACAAAAAAATGAGAAAAAGAAAAATAGAAAAAACATACGGACTACCATCCCGTTTTATTTTATGTTTATTTTATGTTTTTGTTATTTTGTTTTTAGCTTAAGATTGAGTCGAGTCTTGGCTTAGCAACATTGTATAGTACATGTAATTAATCAAGATCTTTAACTCGCCACCAGTAAAATATCCCTTATCCAACAAAACCATGTTTATCATATCCCTACACCTCACGTTATAACCCATGTAAAAGCCCTCTTTGATAGTTTATGTTAGGTGCTTACGCCTAGTGGAGATGGTTTTCGATCCTTGCCCAAGCCTATGGTAATCTATTTGCTATGACAGGTAGTGAGAAATATTATCCGTTTTCATTTATGAGATTTATTTTGATGACACTTGAGAGATGTGAGTATCTAAACACTACTTGTGAGGTGCTAGTTTGTAATCTCCGTGCTTATTATGATTAAAGTGGAACGACTATTTGTTGTAATTACTTTTATATTAGCGTTAAATGACCCCTAACTTGTATTTTGATTAGAATAAAAGCGCATTTGCTTGAGGACAAGCAAATCTCAAGTGTAAGGGTATTTGATGAAGCGAAAAGTGTACCGCTTTTAGGGGGTCATTTAAGCCCTAAATCGTATTTATTTGATCAATTATTGCCCTAAATCGTTCCTTTTGTCATTTTAGGTACTTTGGAGAAGAAATCTGGAAAAAGGAAGCATTTTGGACGTTTTTGGAGCATAAAAGTGAAGAAAATGGCAAAGTCTCAAAATTATGCTGGAAACTACCTTTGACGGCGTCAAGGATTGGCCCAGACGGCGTCATGGCTTGGCAAAAGAGGTGGATATGAAAATTACTCATGATAAGCCAGAGAATTTTGCATGAAAAATCTGACGGCGTCACCCTTTAAGATGATCAAGGCCATCACGGCTTAAGCTAAAGAGGGACGGCGTCAAGCTCAATTCTGACGGCGTCACCCCTTGATAAGCCAGAGCGGATTTTGGAGGTCTAAAGAGGGACGGCGTCAGGAAGGCCATCCGGGAACCCTAAAAGCGGCGAGGTGACGGCGTCAGGATCTATAACGTGACGCCATCAGCCCTTAAACTCTATATATAGTTTTGCAATTTTTTGTCATTGGTGTAGAACTTTGTGTGTAACCTTTTGGGAGGAAACCCTAAGACGATTTTAGCAGCTTTTTCAAGGCTTTTTGCCTTGAGATCTTCCATGTTACATTGAAGATAAGTTATCAATTAATCATTCAATATGTCTATGTGTTGTTTGATTCTATCTTGTTCTTGTCTTTTGTTTAACATGCTAGGCTAGGTTTTCTTTGTGTTTGCTTAGATCTAATGAAACCTAACTATTGATTATTGATTATTAGTGTGTTATTAGTTGTATTGGATGATTGTTTATCTATGTTAGGCTTAAGAAAACTGGCTAACTTCCTATTCGGTAACTTGCTTGAACGTCTTAAGAAACATGAACCAATGCGTACTAAGGTTTTTATGGTTGTATTTAATGCACAAGCGAATTCTAGTGATCCCATGTTAGGAGCTTCTTAGCCGGCTCGACATAGGAGTGAAGTAGGAGCCTGTAGAGTTGGGGAAGTACGTACGCCACCCCACGATTGGTATTAAGGAATACACCCGTCATCCACGCGATTAATACACAATAATCAACCGGTAAAAGATAGTTAGGGAGTAAGGAAATCTAAGTAAACACATTTCTCTCCACATAAGTTTTACCTCCTTTTCATTTTCAGTTATTTTATTTTATTTGCATTCGTAGTTATTTGGGTTAGTTGATTAGCAACTAATTCCGCCCACTCTATCAAACCCGAGATTTTACTTGCTTTCATAAAAATATAAAAAAATACAAAAAAGAATCTTCTCTCACCCTTAGACCTATTAGAGTAGTTTTTCAATCCTAACGACACTATTCCCTGTGGAGAACGATCAATCCCCCGTACTTACCACTACACTATACTACATCGGTCAGGTACACTGCCTGGTGGGGTTGTAAGCCTCTTGAGATCCCTCGAGAGGTAAAACCTGTTGTAAGGTCGCAAAACCACGCATCAGCGATCAAGGGCAACACTGAAGAATACTTGGAAAAGTACTTTCCTAGAATCACATCAAAGAAAGTCAAAGAATATCTTGAACCAAACATCGAAGGTCTTCTCAAAAACATTGTTGCTACAGTTCCAGTTGTCCTACAAACCAAACCATCAATGCCAAAGGAACCAACACTTGAAGAGCTTCAGATTAAATTTTTTGAAAGATTGACAAGTCTTACATCACGAACTCTGGAACAAATTGAAAATTCTGATGCTATCTAGGCCAATATCTCAAAGGAGTCATGCAAAGCTGATGCTGATAAAGGAAAATGACCAAGAGAAGATGAAGACCCTGATCTGAACTCACAAACTAAGAAACCAAGGAATGTTGGTGGTTCTTCTTCTCAACACAAGGAACCTGTTAACCCATCTGCAACCACAACAACTGCCAACCAACCACCAAAGCAATCTGAAACCGGTCCAACGGCAACCGAACATCATTTTGAGCACAACGATGAGGACGACTTTCAACAACCACAATATCAACCAGACTTTCCACCAAATTCGAAAGCTAAAACGTCTAAGAAAGAAAAGAAGTCAAAGAACAAACAACCTAAGGTTGTCACATGGCTTGAAGATGACACGACTGAGGGAAACGAGTGGTTTGATAAAATTGTCAGTGCTCAACCATATGTCGACGATGACTCCATGATCGAAGGACACACACTTGAGTTCACACAAAGACTCAAACGTGATCAACGAATCAAGAAGCTTACAAAAGGAGAACTTCGTCGCATAAAGAATGATGCATTCAACTTGCTGAAAGATCGATCCTCAAGTGCAGCTGAGCTTGAATATCACTTGGAAAACATTGCACGTGCAATGTCGAATGATATCAGCTGGACAAATCCGGACACGTATGTGACTGATAATACTTCTCAACACAAAGAACCATACTTTACAGATTGGACAAAGCCTCTGCCAGTAATTGGAACTTCTGATCAACCTGCTATTCCATACAGCCTCTTCTTCAACAATAATCTGGAACTTCTTGTACACGGCAACAAGTGTCAACCAAAGTATGCAACGTCAATAACCTTGATTCCTGCTGCAAGTTATCCACAATCGGCCATCGAAGAAATAGCAACAAGACTCTTCATTACAAACAGAGTGCTGTACAATCAAGATGCGCATCTGGGAATATACCAATGGTATGAGAAAAGGAGAACCTGGTACAAAAGTAAACTTACGAAAAAGTCTCCAACTCCGGTGATGAGCTATCTCAAAATAATTGGTGTGTTTAGCATTGAAGCATAAAAGAAGTATGATTATACCTTTCTACATAAAATCAGGGTTAGAAGACAAGATCAGAAGATTTACTCATTTTCAGAAGCAGACTTCCCTTATTTGAATCTTAACGATCTTGAAGATATGTATCTCATCAAAGTTCAAGGGAAGTTGCATCATTTCTCAATTGATCTTACGTACGCATTCAGCACTTCATTGCTCTACTACATCAGAAGAAAGATCATTCCAGGAACGCGTTGAAGACTTGCAACTTGGGGTCGAGAGCAATAAAGGAAGCTAAACTTAACCGAACCACTACTACACCTTCCAGAGATCAACAAAAAGCCTTAGTATACCCTGAAAAAGGACCCAACCTTTGGTTTTGTCTACAAAAGTGATCACAGCATCAACTGTTTCATGGGATACAAAGAAGTTCACAAGTTCTGCGACCACACACTCAAAAGGGTTCGAGATGGACTAGTCATTCGGTTAAGAGATCGGGAGTTGTATAAGACAAGCAGGTGGACAACTACTCAAATGCGAGAAGTTCCTCAATTCATCCAGAAGATTGAGAAGAGGCTTGTACTCAGAGATCAGATGCGGAGACTGGAAAGTTATGTTGGAGGCTGACCATCATTTCCTATCAGAAACTTCCAAAGACCTGATCTAGTATTCATGATCTTTAGAAACATTGATTGATGTAAGATTTGGGTACTCTTATGATTATATTTGCTTGTGAAACATTATAGCTTGTGTACATATAACAGTGCACAACCCGTACTTTATATAGAAAGGACCCTAAGGTACTCTTCAGTGCCTCAATCCTAATATAAGGAGTGAAAGCTTCTTACTTTTGAGTAGAATTAATCAAAAATTTTGATAAGTTTTTTTAAAATTCTGCTCAAAAGAACAAGTATTCCCTCTCGTGTTTAAAACCTCAAAAAGTGATTTCAGTTGTTGAGGGGGAGTATTTGAAATATCTTTGTTCTAAAGGAAATGTTCTTGTTGAAATTCTTCCCACAAACCTCAAAAAGCATATTTTAATCAAACGTTTCTTCAAAAACAACATCAATATGCTATTTTTGAGGGGGGAAAGAAAAATGTGATTAAAATTTGTGTGTGAAGCATGGAATCTCGCATGAGCTCGACTCAGATATAACCAATGAATTGAAGAAACTTAACTATCATTAATCGAAAGGACTTGTCCTGGACGGGTAATAATTTCAAGCTGGTCTAACCAGTGATGTAAGCGTGTCTCGAATAGGACTTGTCTGAGTAGAGTGTACCGTTTCAAGAGATTTTCTTTGAATGTGACCAGGACGGGTAATAATTTCAAGCTAGTCTAACTAGTGATGTAAGCATGTCTCGAATCGGTCATGTTCACTGAAAATCAATCAATTCAAAAGTGCAAACTCCACCCGACATGTGCAAATTTATCTTAAAAACTTATCAGTACATGTGAAGGGGGAGTATTTATGAAAAAGCAAGACTCTCAAGGTGTTAAAAAAATATGTTTTATAATCATAAACACTTTGAGAGATTTTCAAATGAATGGTTTATGGCAACATAGGATAGTCATGGAGTTATAAAGTGACTAAGGTTAGAAAATACGTTCTATGATCCGCCAGAACCGGAGGGATCTACCCATAGACAATACCAATAGTTTAGTTCTAGAAGTCCTTAAGTATGATTGAAAAAAGGAATAAATAAATGAAAGGAGAAATAAGGGGTTGAAGAATTAAAAAGAAATGTAAATGAAAGGGTGAAAAGAAATAGCCCTCCAAATTTTCAACCTTAGAGCAGAAACCGGGTTCAATTCATATGCTATTGGATGTTACTACGGTGACACCGGTAATGAAGACAAGACGTCATGGACCTAGTGACGCACTGCACTTAACCTTCTAACCACTCAAGTATCTCTCAAAAGATGCTTGTTTCATTTCTCACGCAAAACCTTTCCTAATCTATCGACCTTTCACTCCGAAATGTGTTGATATTGAAAAGGAGGCAATCTGCTCCATGCCTCCGATGACTTAAAATAAAAGCGCACTAAATCGAGTCTAGAGCCGCGAGATGCATCAAAAGATCTCTTAGGAAAACTTAATATCTCTACACTGGTTGTTCAACATTAAGGACACCAGTTGTAAATAACAAGAGTCCTACACAGATCTTAGCAATCTGCCAAGAACATTCATGAGGGAACTCACAATTGTGATTCTTAGTGATTGAATGGAAATTCCTACCAGGGTCAACATCAAACAACCCTGACAGCAGGTCACTTCGGTAATCCCTTGTGGGTTACGCTTAGTGTTCACGGTGGTTTCAAACGGTCTACATTCGTGGAGTGATACTTCGGTATACTTCAGCAGCTTACCTTGAATCATTGATACACTTCAGTGTATCTGTGTAAGCCCTCTTGGGGGCATTCGATTTAGGAACGGATTTGGTAAGGATTAGAGAAAGTTTTCACACTATGCTGTTAACGATCTCGAAGTCCGAACCTGTAAGTGCCGGATGCTTTATTGCTAACTATTTTCATGCAGGTACTTATGGAGACCGGGAGTTCCACTACCACAATTATCATCAATTACATTCCATCTCCACATGTTCATACCTACATATGAAAGTCATTCAAAGTTTAAAGATAATTCTCATCAAAGATTGAAGCAAACGTTCAAAAGTTAAAGATCACAGCTAAAGAATGAGAATCACGTGAAGTATAAAGATCAAAGTCAAAAGAAGTATGTGCATGGTGGAAAAGATGTAAAGACACTAGAATTAAAGACATTGATGAAACGCAGATCACAACATTATCATATCATACATAACAAGAAAAAAGAACAAAGATACGAAAGACATCAAAGCCAAAGAAGCAAAGAAGACGTCAAGCAACCTTTGATGACCAACCCTTAGGGGGAGATTGTTGGGAATACATTTAATTAATATCAAGTGTCGGTCATTATTTTATGTAATAGGTTGCTTAAGTTATAGGTCTTTATGTATGTTTTATGGCTGGCCCAATGTAGAAGGCCAATGGGCCGTGCCTTTTAGTTAAACGTATGGATGGAAGATCCTAGGAAGTGTTGCCCTAGTCTTCCACTCCTATATATAGACATGTAAACATACTCTTATGTTGTTGGTTATTTTCACATAGTTAACCTTTGTCATTCTTTCCTTTGTGTGATAATCGACCACTCTCTCATCTCTTTATCTCTTCATCTCATTTCTATCATTTACTATACCTGTGTTCTACTATTATGGTGACCTACCAATTTCTCCACCAATCTCTCCTCACGCGGTATACTTCCACCCTAAGCATGTGTATCGCTACTATCACCCGCACTTAATCCTAAGTATAGGGAAAACTTCCCTTTTATCAGTTAAATAAGGGTAGAGTCAGGCTCATGACTCGAACAAAAGCAAGCGCTTCTTGGGAGGCAACCCAAGCTTTTTATTTGTTTGTTTGTTTGTTTTATTTTGTTTGATTTCATATATATGCTCCATCCTTATTTGTTTATATTTCATGTTTCGAATATAATTTGTGAAAATGCTTTATTTTGTTTTTAACCTCGTCTTAACTATATATAAAGGTATTTTATAAGAAGATAAGTGTAGGGAAGATCATATTTGTTTATAAGAACGAATTCGATCATGAAAGATAACAAGTAATGATTAGCATATATTTATGTGATTGTTTAGAGTCAAATGCTTGTATCGAGTCACAATGAATGTTCTGCAGTTTTTCCAGGTTTTAATACTCAGATTTTTCCAGAAATTTTCCAGAAACAAAACGTAAAAATACTGTCAGGCTTAACACCCGACGGCGTCAGGCACTGTAGCCGTACAGTTTTCTAGATTTTTGTTTTTATAGGACCTTAGATCTAACTTATCACACTAAACAATAAGCTCGTATGGTGCATTGGTGACTTGATATGTATGGCGTTAAAGAGAGAGAGAGAGACTAGAGAGATAAAGAAGAGAGCTTTTATTAAGAAATACACACAATACACACTCAAGCACACACCTCAAATGACTCATTTGAGGTGTATATATAGTAAGTTACAAACACCCTAATGGGCTCTCTATGGGCTCGGTTTGGAGAGTAGATTGGACAAGGATTACAACATAACTAAATAGACTAGCTTAGCTTAACTTCTAACCTGTTAGCTTAGCCCAATCCTCGAGCCCTTTGAATATTCTATTCCATATTCTAAAACACGTTTCCTAAGATAAGAATGACCATCACTTCTTTAATGCTAACAATCTCCCCCTAAGGGGTGGTCATTCAAATGATGCTCCACGTGATTAGGTCTTTAGTCTTCTTGTTCTTGAACTCTGTGTGTCATCATAGAATAGTCTTGATTCTTTGTTCCTTCATGCTTTGTGTTCTTTGAAGTAACGTCTTTTGATCTTTCTTGCCTTTGATCAACATCTTCACAGGTTTGCAGTGTCATCTTTTCCATCATACTTATACTTCTTGGAAAGGCTTTGAACTTCATACTTATGTCTTCCTCACTTGATACATGAACTTGTTCTTGACATTCTTGATTAGCTCTTTGACTTTGACATCAATCTTTGTATTTGACTTGATCTCTTTGTTTAGAACGTTCTTCACTTGAGCTTGTTGAGGACGAACTTCATAAGTATGAGTATGTGGAGGTGAAGATGTTTGATATATGAAATGATGGTGTACGGTCTTTCTCCAAGGGGAATTTCATCAGTACCTGCATAAATATTGTTAGTAATAAAGTTTCCAACACTTACATGTTCGGACTTCGAGATAATTAACAGCATAGTGTGAAAACTTTCTCTAATCCTTACAAAGGCTGTTCCTGAACCGGATACCTCCAAGAGGGCTTACACAGATATACTGAAGTATATCAACGATTAGGGTGAGCCGCTGAAGTATACCGAAGTATCACTCCATGACTGTAGACCGTTTGAAACAAGTAACCATCACGATAGATAAGGCAAGATCTGTAGATCTCGTAAAGACTCTTACAACTTGTGTTCTTTTTAGGAGAACATAAGTGTATGTTTTGGAAGGTGTGTCCTAAGAGATATTTTAATGAATCTCATGGCTCTAGACTCGATTATGTGCGTTTTGGTTTTAGTCGTCGTAGGCATGGAGCAGAGTGCCACCTTTTCAATATCAACACATCTCGGAGTGAGAGACCGATAGATTATGCAAGGTTCTCTGTGAGAAAAGAAACAAATATCTTGGCTAGGAGGGGTTATGTAGCGCGTCACTGGGTCCATGACATATTGTCTTTAATATCGGTATCATCTTTGTGATAACCGATAGCAGATGTATTGACCCGATTTCTGCCTTAAGTTTTCATGGAGGGCTATTTCTTTTCACCCTTTCGTAAACTTTTCTTTTTAATTTTCCAACCCCTTCTTTCTCCTTTCTCATTTACTCCTTTTTTTTCAATCATACCTAAGGACTTCTAATTCTAATCTATTCGAATTGTCCTTGGGTAGATCCCTCCGGCTCTGGCGGATCATAGGACATAAACCTACCCATAATCTTCTTATACCTAGATTCATTGAACACTTGCCATAAAACCTTTTGTGAAAATCTCTTTAAGTGTTTATGATTATTAAACACATTTTTGTTAACACTTCGAGAGTTTTGCATTTTCTGAAATACTCCCCCTACACATGTGCTTGTATGGTTTTTAAGATATGTTTGCACATGTTGGGTAGAGTTCGCACTTTTGAATTGATTGATTTTCAGTGAACATGACCGATTCGAGACACACTTACATCACTAGTTAGACTAGCTTGAAATTATTACCCGTCCTGGTCAAGTTCAAAGAAAGTCTCTCGAGATGGTACATTCTACTTAGACAAGTCCTATTCGAGACACACTTACATCACTGGTTTGACCAGCTTGAAATTATTACCCGTCCATGATAAGTCTTTTTGACTACTGACAATTAAGCTTCGTCAATTCGTAGGTTATATCTGAGTCGAGCTCATTTGAGATTCAACTAAGATCTTTAATCATTTTGATCACATTTTAATCACGTCTTCTCCCCCTCAAAAATAGCATATCGTGATATTTTTGATATCAACTGATTAAGAGAAAAGCTTTTGGAGAGATAGACGGATTTGTTTTTGCATGAAATCGAAACATTTTGATTTTGATTTTTTATACTCCCCCTTAAAGAAAGCATGTTTTTAAACATAGAGTTTAAAATCAATTTTAAGGGTTTGGAGGGAGTTATCTTTTTAAGATGCGAGTTATGTACTGAAATGTACACAAGTCTTTTGGTAAAAACGAGTTTTTGTGTGAAATCTTTTCGTTTGTTTAGACTCGAAATTTTTGAAAATGATTTCGTCTTTGAAATTACGAGTCTTGATCTGAAATAATCAGAAGTCATCATTTTAGCCCGGGTTTCGTACTGAAGTATACGAAAGCCATAGTGAAGAAATTTTGAGAAACGACATGTTTTAGTAAACATTTTAGAGAACTCTCGCTCAAGCATCTGTACATATCCATATTATTGTTGAATGACATTTCTAGAAACGTACAGAATATCAATTATACGAGAGACATGTCGTGAGAGGAATATTTTTGGTTTTTTGATTTTATATTGTTTTTGTATTTTTGAAAATTTTCTAATCTTTTTGGATTTTTGAACTTTTATATTTTTGTATTTTGTTTTTGTTGGTTTTTCAAATTTTGCATTTGGTTTTTCAAAAATATTTACAGCGAAGCTATTTTGAAAATATTTTCAAGAAGATTCGAGAAGACGTTCTAACTCCTCAGGAGTTAGGCTTCGCATGCCAATTCGTCGAACTAAATCGTCAAACCTTTCTTTTGGAAGGGCTTTAGTAAATAGATCGGCGAGTTGGTATTCTGTCTTCACGAAAAAAAATTCAATAGTACCCTCTTCTACGTGCTCTTTGATGAAGTGATAGCGGACTCTAATATGCTTGGTCTTCGAGTGTTGTACTGGATTGCACGAGATGGCTATGGCACTTTTCGAATCAAAATACAAAGGTATTCTGTCGAAAGTAAAGCCATAATCTGTGAGTTGTGTCCTCATCCATAGGACTTGGGCACAACACGTAGATAGAGAAACATACTCGGCTTCTGCAGTTGATAATGCAGTACAATCTTGTTTCCTTGATGACCAGCCTACTAGCTTTTCACCCAAAAATTATGCTCCACCTGATGTACTTTTTGCTGTAACTTGACAACCTGCATGGTCGGCATCTGAAAACGCTATTAGTTTAAACTCGGAATCCTTCGGATACAAAAGTCCCATGTTAATGGTTCTTTGTAGGTACCGAAAGATCCGTTTGACCTCTTGGAGGTGAAGTTCGGTAGGCCTTGCCTGAAACCGTGCTAATAAGCAAACAGCCAAATGAATATCGGGTTGACTAGCAGTAAGGTACATGATGCGTGGTTTTGTAACCTTACAACAGGTTTTACCTCTCGAGGGATCCCAAGAGGCTTACAACCCCACCAGGCAGTGTACCTGACCGATGTAGTATAGTGTCGTGGTAAGTACGGGGGATTGATCGTTCTCCACAGGGAATAGTGTTCTTTAGGTGTGAAAGACTACTCTAATTAGGTCTAAGGGTTGAGGAAGATTCTTTTTATGTTTTTATAATTTTTATGAAAGCAAGTAAAATCTCGGGTTTGAAGGAGTGGGCGGAATTAGTTGCTAGTCAACTAACCCAAATTACTACGAATGCAAATAAAATAAAATAACAGAAAATGAAAATGTTGGTGAGAAACTTATGTGTAGAGAAATGTGTTTACTTAGATTTCCTTACTCCCTAACTATCTTTTACCGGTTAATTAGTGTGTATTAGTCGCGTGGATGACGGGTGTATTCCTTAATACCATTCGTGGGGTGGCGTACTTACTTCCCCAACTCTACAAGCTCCTACTTCACTCCTATGTCGAGCCGGCTAGGAAGCTCCTAACATGGGATCACTAGAATTCGCTTGTGCATTAAATACAACCATAAAAACCTTTAGTACGCATTTGGTTCATGTTTCTTAAGACGTTCAAGCAAGTTACCGAATAGGAAGTTAGCCAGTTTTCTTAAGCCTAACATAGATAAACAATCATCCAATACAACTAACAACACACTAATAACCAATAATCAATAGCTAGGTTTCATTAGATCTAAGCAAACACAAGATAAATTTAGCCTAACATGTTAATCAAAAGACAAGAATAAGATAAAATCAAACAACACATAGACATATTGAATGATTAATTGATAACTTATCTTCAATGTAACATGGAAGATCTCAAGGCAAAAAGCCTTGAAAAAGTAGCTAAAATCGTCTTAGGGTTTTCTCCCAAAATTCCACACACTAAGCTCTCCCTAATGACAAAAAATTAGAAAACTGTATATAGACTTTTGGATCTGACGGCGTCACCTTATGGAGTGTGACGCCGTCACCTCGCCGCTTTTAGGGTTCCCGGATGACCTTCTTGACGCCGTCCCTCTTTAGCTCTTCAAAAATCCATTCTGGCTTATCAAGGCTTGACGCCGTCGAACCTTGAACGTGACGCCGTCCCCTTTTAATTTAAGCCGTGACGCCCTTGATCAAGTTAAAGCGTGACGCCGTCAGAATTCACATGGTATTTTCACTGGCTTATCATGAGTAAATTTCACGTCCACTTTTTCTTGCCAAGGCATGACGCCGTCCAGAGTAAAGTCTGACGCCGTCAAGAGTAACTTTTAGCCGATTCTTGAGACTTTGTCGTTTTCTTCACTTTTATGCTCCAAAAACGTCCAAAATGCCTCCTTTTCCAGATTTCTCCTCAAAAGTACCTAAAATGACAAAAGGAACGATTTAGGGCGATATTTGATCAAATAAATACGATTTAAGGCTTAAATGACCCCTTAAAAGCGGTACACTTTTCGCTTCATCAAATACCCTTACACTTGAGATTTGCTTGTCCTCAAGTAAATGCGCTTTTATTCTAATCAAAATACAAGTTAGGGGTCATTTAATGCAAACATAAAAGTAATTACAACAAATAATCGTTCCACTTTAATCATAATAAGCACGGAGATTACAAACTAGCACCTCACAAGTAGTGTTTAGATACTCACATCTCTCAAGTGTCATCAAAATAAATCTCATAAATGAAAACGGATAATATCTCTCACTACCTGTCATAGCAAATAGATTACCATAGGCTTGGGAAAGGATCGATAACCTCCTCCACTAGGCGTAAGCACCTAAGATAAACTATCAAAGAGGGCTTTTAAATGGGTTATAACGTTAGGTGTAGGGAAAAGGAAAACACGGTTTGGTTGGATAAGGAATATTTTACTGGTGGCTAGTTAAAAATCTTGATCAATTACATGTACTATACAATGTTGCTAAGCCAAGACTAGACTCGATCTTAAGCTAATGAAAGAAAATAACAAAAACATAAAACAAACATAAAATAAACATAAAATAAAACGGGATGGTAGTCCGTATGTTTTTTCTATTTTTCATTTTCTCATTTTTTTTGTGTTTTTCTTGATTTTTTCGATTTTTTTTTTTTTTTTTTTTTTTTTTTTTTTTTTTTTTTTTTTTTTTGCATACACTTTTGCCCTACCATCCAAAATAATACATCATAGGGGCATTGCATTCCCCTTACACTTGAACTTTTACATAACTTTACAAATACTAATCTAATGACTCGAATTAAGATAATTGAAAAACTTGGAGTACTTTTAAAACATTTAGCACATATGGGGGTAATAAATGATGTTCATCCCCATTACTCCATTACACTAGTACTTTACCCATGAGTCCCAATCGTCCCAAAACAATATGTACAAGGATATGACTCGACTTAGCAACCATGTAATCAATTAGATAATTAACTTGGGTTTAAACAAATGTTGTCACAATAATGCACTAAAAATGAGTGCATATAAGGTAGGCTAAGGCGATTTGGGTGTACATTTTAGTGGGGTGTAACAAATTCTTCCTTTAAGTAAAATGCTTAAAGGTCGAAACGAAAAGATAGGCTCTGAGGGGTGTACTAGGGGTATCGTGTACTAAAAATGAGTACAACACAAAGGGTGTGGGAGAATTACTTGACCAATGTAGCCAATGTAATTATAACAAAAACACAGGTGTAAAACAATGGGTTAATCCTAATGCCTCTTATCATGTAGTAAATCTAACTACACGAATGTAGTCTCACTTGTGGCTTCGGAATGGTCCTAACGCAAGTTCTAGAATCTAAGTGCTACCGGTACACACATCATAGCATAAATGCTTTTCCTACCAATTCTAGGGGCGAACCTCACATATTTGGGGTGGAAAATTTTTTAGTGGTACGGTTTTTGTGCTAGTCATATAACTCCTATCCGTGAGACGCTCATTAAGATCAAAGTTTCACTCCTATATGTTGTAAAAAATTTTAAATTTGGCACTAAAATTACCCTAACAAGTATTTCTCTCAGTTTTATTACACGTCTACTATTAAACAAACAAAAATCAAGCGCAATGGCATTCTCTAAAATCGTACTTTTACCCCCCCTTACACTTAAGATGAACATTGTCCCCAATGTTCAAATAACAAGATGTAAAAGTATAAAGTAAAAGAATGAAATCAAATACTCCCCTGATTCGCTCGGTGGATAGTGAAATTACACGGTTAGATCTTCCTCCAAGGTAATGTTGAAGCTCCATGACTAATGCATCGCCACAAGCTTGATTCAAAACATTTCCTTGTCCAAAATAACCTGTTAAACCTGAGAAAACAAACACGAAAACCTGCATAACATCGGCGGGAAAAAATCTATATATAAGGATATAATGCTTGTGGAATGATAATTTTGCAGATTCCTGGAGATTATAAGTTGGAGATTTTAATAAAAACTTTTCTAAAAACAAAACTTTCAAAAATTTCTGAAAATTAAATCTGACGCCGTCAGGTTATGAACCCTGACGCCGTCAGAAATGACCTGACAAAAATTTTCATTTTAAGTTTCCGGAAAATTTCTGGAAAAACCTTTACCTTACTTCCTGGAATTCCTGCAAAACATCATTATGACTCGATACAAGCATTTGACTCAAACAAATACGAATATGTATGCTAATTTATTATTATTACGATTCATGTTCATTTGTGTTCTAATAAACCGATTTAGATTTCCCTTACACTTAACTTTTGCAAAATACCTTTATATGTAGTTAAGACGAAGTTAAAAACAACATAAAGCATTTTCACAATTTACTTTTGAACATGAATCAATACTAATAAAAATTAAACACACATACGGAAACAAATAAAAACAAACAATCAATTAAACAAACACACAAAGCAAATAAAATAAATAAAGCTTGGGTTGCCTCCCAAGAAGCGCTTTTCTTTATTAACGAGTCTTGTAGCTAGACTCAAAGTCACGTACATTACGTGATTCCATCATCGGTCACGGTTCCTAGGCCATTCTCCTTCCCGGTTTTATATTCCGATCCTAATTTCAAACAATCCTTGTAGAAACCGAATATCCTTTCCATAACATAGTCTACCCCTTTACTTCTATCCTCATCATTCCTATAGTAGACCGCTTGCTTGAGCTCCTTCTCAACATTTGACAAGTGTTGGAATTGTTCTATCTTATATGGCATTTGGTAGCTTACTTCATCGGTCTCATCCTTAAATCTAACTATCCCTAAGGAAGGTTCATAAGTCATTCTAGAGACCTCAACAAATGGTTTTCCAAAAACCACTTGAGTCAAGGATGCATCGACTATTGGGCGGATATCTTCTACAATTACAAAGTCGGTGACATAGGTGAAGTTTCCTACATAAACCGGTAATCCCTTAACTCTTCCCGTGAAGTTACTCATCCAGCCCTTGTCAGGGAACATCCTATACCCAAGTTGATTCTTCATTATCAAGTTGTAGTGGGCTCTAGTCATGATGTTTATGGGTGATCTAAGGTCGATGTAAGCTTTCCACACATGTAGATGTCCAATGTTGCATGGTATGTTGAGATTAGAAGGGTCGCCTATTTCTATGATGGGTCTACCTAGGAAGTATGGTGTCTCGGGGTCATCGAATAAGTTTGTATGATATGCGCGCTCTTCCTTAGTGGGTAGCCTATTGAAGTAGTCCTCATCATCATCTACTTCTTCAATCACACTTGTCCTAACTTCCTTATCAACCTTGACTTTCCTATCCTCATCCTTAGGTTCACTATTATCCTCATTCCTATCAATTGGTTTAATAGTGACAATGTTGACAAAGTGGACGTGTTTGGATGAAGAGGGGTCTTTTACTTGGGGTCCGCTATTTGTGTTCCTAGCGTCCTTATGTGGAGGTGATAACACTTGGTTATGGAGAGCTTTCAACAAGTTGTCAATTTTATTGGTCATCTCCGTTTATTGTTGATTGAATTCGGTCTCGAATCTAGCTATCCGAGCTTCTTGAGATGCCATAAATTGGGAAATCAATCCTTCAAAGTTATTGGTACTACCATTGCCGGAAGGATTGTTGTTGAAAGTACGGTTCGAGTTGGAACCGCTTGATTGGAAACGATTAGGTGGGTTGGAAGAATTTGTTTGTTGGGCGTTTTGGTTTTGTTTCCACCTAAGGTTCGGGTGATTTTTCCATGAGGGGTTGTATGAATCACCATAAGGGTTTGGCTCGGGTTTGAAAGTGTACCACTTGTCTCCCGCTCCGTCGGTACGCGAGGATGCGTAGTCCACAAAAGCTTGTTCGGGGAGTTCCATGCAATCACGAGTGTCGTGGGGACCACTACATAATTCACATGAACAAGTGATTTTGTTCACTTGGCTTGGAGGTTTAGGAGCCTCGTACGATTTCATGAGAAACTTGACTTGGTCTTCAAGTTCTATGATCCTACGGTCGGAAGTGCTTGAATTGTTAGAAGGCAAAGATATTGCCTTGACCGTTTTATTCAAATCACGGGGATCACTCCAACTTTCGTTGTCATAAAGAGCAAGATCCTCTAGGAGAGCCCATGATTGTTCCGCACTTAGATCACGTAGCTTGCCACTGGCCGATTGGTCAATGGTTTGCCTCGTGGAGAGATTGATATGGTCATAGAAGATTTGGACTTGGAGCCAAAGTTCTAGGCCATGGTGAGGGACTTTTTGGAGTAAGTCCTTGAATCGAGTCCATGCCTCGTAGAGAGTTTCGCCTTGACATTGTTGGAACATCAAGATATCATTCCTTAGCTTGGTAGTTCTTCCCGGTGGGAAAAACTGAGCAAGGAAACGAGTAGTGAGATCATCCCAAGAGGTGATGGATCCTGCGGGTTGACGTTCTAGCCACTGACTAGCTTGGTCCCGCAAAGAGAATTGGAAGAGACGCAATCGGGTCGTCTCTCGAGTGGCAACATCAAGGTCTATAGAATCAACGATTTTGAGAAAGTCCTTGAGATGTTGATTAGGATCTTCAGAACGAAGTCCATGGAATGCGCATCCACTTTGCACCAACCGGATGGTGTCGGATCGCAAGGGTGTGATATTGGCTCCTTGAGTGAGCTCAATGGTGTTTCGATAGCCATGGTGGCTAGGACGGGAATACTCTCCTAAAGTACGGGCTCTAGGAGGTGGTGGTGGTTGTTGTGGTGGTGGGTTGTGGGGGTTAAGGATATTACCATCTTCCATGATGTCGGAAGGTATGGTTACGAACAAAGACACGAAGAAAATAGATAGACTAAAGAAAACCTAGAAAAAATAAAATAAAAATCTCACTAGAAAGGAATCTAGTGAGTAGACCTAATAGAAATAAAAATTCAACCTAAACAATAACTATTCCCCGGCAGCGGCGCCAAAAACTTGATGCGTGGTTTTGTAACCTTACAACAGGTTTTACCTCTCGAGGGATCCCAAGAGGCTTACAACCCCACCAGGCAGTGTACCTGACCGATGTAGTATAGTGTCGTGGTAAGTACGGGGGATTGATCGTTCTCCACAGGGAATAGTGTTCGTTAGGTGTGAAAGACTACTCTAATTAGGTCTAAGGGTTGAGGAAGATTCTTTTTATGTTTTTATAATTTTTATGAAAGCAAGTAAAATCTCGGGTTTGAAGGAGTGGGCGGAATTAGTTGCTAGTCAACTAACCCAAATTACTGCGAATGCAAATAAAATAAAATAACAGAAAATGAAAATGTTGGTGAGAAACTTATGTGTAGAGAAATGTGTTTACTTAGTTTTCCTTACTCCCTAACTATCTTTTACCGGTTAATTAGTGTGTATTAGTCGCGTGGATGATGGGTGTATTCCTTAATACCATTCGTGGGGTGGCGTACTTACTTCCCCAACTCTACAAGCTCCTACTTCACTCCTATGTCGAGCCGGCTAGGAAGCTCCTAACATGGGATCACTAGAATTCGCTTGTGCATTAAATACAACCATAAAAACCTTTAGTACGCATTTGGTTCATGTTTCTTAAGACGTTCAAGCAAGTTACCGAATAGGAAGTTAGCCAGTTTTCTTAAGCCTAACATAGATAAACAATCATCCAATACAACTAACAACACACTAATAACCAATAATCAATAGCTAGGTTTCATTAGATCTAAGCAAACACAAGATAAATTTAGCCTAACATGTTAATCAAAAGACAAGAATAAGATAAAATCAAACAACACATAGACATATTGAATGATTAATTGATAACTTATCTTCAATGTAACATGGAAGATCTCAAGGCAAAAAGCCTTGAAAAAGTAGCTAAAATCGTCTTAGGGTTTTCTCCCAAAATTCCACACACTAAGCTCTCCCTAATGACAAAAAATTAGAAAACTATATATAGACTTTTGGATCTGACGGCGTCACCTTATGGAGTGTGACGCCGTCACCTCGCCGCTTTTAGGGTTCCCGGATGACCTTCTTGACGCCGTCCCTCTTTAGCTCTTCAAAAATCCATTCTGGCTTATCAAGGCTTGACGCCATCGAACCTTGAACGTGACGCCGTCCCCTTTTAATTTAAGCCGTGACGCCCTTGATCAAGTTAAAGCGTGACGCCGTCAGAATTCACATGGTATTTTCACTGGCTTATCATGAGTAAATTTCACGTCCACTTTTTCTTGCCAAGGCATGACGCCGTCCAGAGTAAAGTCTGACGCCGTCAAGAGTAACTTTTAGCCGATTCTTGAGACTTTGTCGTTTTCTTCACTTTTATGCTCCAAAAACGTCCAAAATGCCTCCTTTTCCAGATTTCTCCTCAAAAGTACCTAAAATGACAAAAGGAACGATTTAGGGCGATATTTGATCAAATAAATACGATTTAGGGCTTAAATGACCCCTTAAAAGCGGTACACTTTTCGCTTCATCAGTAAGGTACATGAGAGAACCAATCATGCTCTGATATTTCTTCGGATCGATGGGTTTCCCAAATAAATCAGCACCGATTTTTGGTGAAGTGACCATTGGTGTACCAACAAAGTCACAATTTTCCATACCGTGTTTTTTCAAAATCTCAATTGTATATTTAGCTTGATTAATAAAAATACCACTAGGGGATTGGTGTATTTGTAAACCAAGAAAGAATTTTAGTTCCCCCATCATGGACATTTCAAATTTTCTTTTCATTAGATTTTTAAAATGTTTTGAATGATTCGGATTAGTGGACCCAAAAATAATGTCGTCCACATAAATCTGAACAATCAAAATGTCATCTTTGTATTTTCTTGTAAACAAGGTAGGATCAACAGTTCTTTTGGTGAAATTATTTATGATCAGGAAAGATGATAGTTCATCATACCAAGCTCTTGGAGCTTGCTTTAAACCATAAATGGCTTTCTTTAGCTTGTAGGCTTATTCTGGATGTTCCTTGTCAATGAATCCTTCTGGCTGACTCATATACACTTCTTCTTTAAGGGTTCCATTCAAGAATGCCGTCTTGATGTCCTTCTGATATACTGTGATGTTTTTATGAGCTGCATAGGCTAAGAAAATCCTGACTGCCACAAGTCTGGCTACTGGCGCGAATGATTCTTCGTAATCTATCCCTTCTTCTTGGCTGAATCCGTTAGCCACGAGACGAGCTTTGTTGCGAATTACAGTCATTTCTTCATCCTTTTTATTCTTCCATAAACATTTGAGATCAATGAAAAGTTTGTCAATTGGTCTTGGAACTAATTCCCAACTATCATATAGCTGATATTGAAGAAATTCTTCCTACATCGCTTTTATCCATGCATTTTCTGCCATCGCTTCCCGAATGTTCTTTGGCTCTTTTAGGCTTATTGAGCAAATGTAGATGCACATTTCGGGGTCGGTGGCGAGTTGTCTTCTCGTTTGAACTGGCCTTGAAGGTTCACCGATAACTTGTTCTATTGGATGGTCTTTTGTCCATTGGAGTGTAGAAGGGTACCTTGGGTTTAACGTATGTGTGCTAGATGGTTCTTGTAACCTTAAAGAAGATTCAGCAGAGTCCGTAGCAAACGGATTTTCAAATACTTCTTCTTCTAACACTGCATCGTTTTGATTATGTGTTTGCTCTTCTTGAAATGGTGTGTTTTGATGTTGCTCATCAACACTTGGTAGAACAATTTCAAGAATTGGAGTTTTTGGAGTAGATGTAGATGAGGTTGATGGAGTTGGTGCATCAACTTCAATTTTTGTTGATGCATCTTGTGGTGGTGGTGGTGGTTGATGGTTTTGAGCGGGTGCAGCGAAATGATGTTGTGATGCATTTGTCGAAGTTCCACCATAGTATTCATTAAACATTAACTCGAAGAAATTTTCCAGTTCTTGTTCTAAAGGTTTTTTTAGTGGTTGTTGATTGAGCTCCTTGAGGTACGTGTCTTGAACTAATGTGTCCAGAAGTCTACTGGTTTGGTGCGGGTCCTAATCTGTTTTGATTAGAAGCCATCGGGTTAAGCGCGGGTTCTAGAGCGAGTCTCTCAGAAGCCATTTGTGAAATCTCGTCAAACGTCACATTCATCGTATTCATTATCCTTTTTGTCCTTCTATTATACACCCTGAATGCCCTCGAGTTTTCTGAGTATCCAATGAAGATTCCAATATCACCCTTCGCTTTCAGCTTCCCTAGATCTTCTCTATCGTTCATTGGATAGCACAAAACGCCAAACACGTGAAGGTAAGAGATATCAGGTTTTCTGTTGTTCACTAGTTCATATGGTGTTTTATTGAATCTTGGGTGGATTAGGGAACGGTTCTGAGTGAAACAAGCAGTGGCAACAGCATCAGCCCATAAGAATAATGGTGAACTAGAATAAATCAGCATTGTGCGAGCAGCTTCCATAAGAGTTCTATTTCTTCTTTCAACTACCCCATTCTGTTGTGGAGTTCTAACAACAGATGTCTGATGTGTGATTCTAGCATTTTCAAAATAAGTACTTAACTCCTAATTTGTGAATTCTGTGGCGTTGTCTGTTCTTACAATCCTTACTGGAGCTTGAAGTAGGACTTGAATACGCTTCATAGAGGTGATGATGATGCCTGGTGCTTCGTCTTTTGACCTCAGAAACTTAACCCATGTATATCTTGAATAGTCATCGACGATAACAAGAATATACTTCTTCCCATTTATGCTTTCGACTCTCATTGGGGCACATAAGTCCATGTGCAACATATGTAACGTTGCTTCCAAACTGAGTACGGTTTTAGGTTTATATGATGCCCTTTTGCTTTTTCCTTGTTCGCATGATGGACATAAGTGATCCTTGGTGTATTTGAACTCAAGAAGTCCGTTGACGATGTTGTATTTGGCTAATTTGCTAATGGTGTCGAAATTGAGATGGGATAATCTTCTATGCCACAGCCGGGACTTTGTTCCGCATGCTCTTGTCATAAGACAAATTGGTGATGAAGAGTCCATTTGGTTGATGTTGATAGCATATAGGTTGGTGCCATGATTCCCAGTTAAGAGATCATCGCAAACCAAATTTCTAACAAAGCACGTGTTTCTCCTAAATGCAACTTCTAAATTTGCATCACAAAACTGCCTGACTAAAAACAAATTGTGTCCCAACCCTTCAACGTAGTAAGCTTGGGTGATTAGATAATTCCCAAATTGCAGATCTCCATAACATAGAATAACTGCTACATGATCATTTCCAAAGCGTACAGTTCCCATGAATTTCCAGACAAAATTGATCAGCAGCTTTAGATTCCTGGTCATGTGCTTGGAGCAACCCGAGTCGACGATCCAAAGACATATTTTGACAACCTGCGAAGAGCAGAAGAGTTTGTTTTAAGAAACCGTTTTAATTGTGGTTCCTTTTCGTTTTAGTAAAAATCATCACTACACTCATAGAATTTTTGTTCTGGAGGAGGGGTAATGGCTTTCCAAAATCCATTTTTGTTTCTGAACACTCTACCAGTTGGTTTCCACTTAAGGTAAGTACTAGGCATCTTATCACTACTGGGTGACCTAGATTTAGCAACTAGTCTTCCTACTGTTTTAGCACTGGTTGCTTTTGGAACAATCTTTTGTTCAGGCGTAACATTCACATTTTTAGAAACATAATCATCACAAACATTATTAGATAAACATTTCTTGTACATTAAACAAATAGAGTCATTACATGCGTTAGAAATAGTACTTTTGACATTAAATTTAGATAACATATGTCTCTTATTATAAAGCGATAAATTCCTAGGGTGTTCTTCTACTTCTTCAACTTTATTCTGGCATATACTCTTAGAGACAGGCGAGACTCTATTGTTCCTTGTATTGCTCCTAGGATGTAGTCTGCTGCTCTTAGAGGTGCTTTTTATTCTTGTAGAAGGTAAGACACATGCATTAGGATATATATTGTTGTCCTTAGAAGTTGTTTTAGCATTCCTAGACTTTTTTGGATTAACTTTTACTCTCTTGGCGTTTGTCCCATATGTTTTTATAACACCCTAAATTAAATACGACTTATAAAATACGCTATAAATTGAAACTTGAGTTATATAAAATGTTATGACTCGAAACCATACGATATGAACATGTAGCCTAAAGTAAAATACGAAATGATACAAGAACTCTATAAATAAAATATGGCACGTCTAAGAAGTTCCCTATGGGCCAAAATTAATAAAATCATGTACACAACATATTTATAAAAGATAAGTATAAAATTTTGGCAAAAATTGGAAAGTGCTAATCATCATTTAGACACCCCAAAATTCACGGCACAATCCCCCTAACTCTTCTCATCCATAACCGAGTATTATACCACTCCAAGAAAACCCTAAATCCCTTTCTCTCTATCTCATTTGTTGGCAAAAAGAAACCACACAAAAACCCTAAAAACCTTGCTCCATTCGACACAAAGAGAAGAAGGAGAAGCAATAAGAAGATCGTGATCATTGTTTTCTTATTCAATTCGTATCACAACAAAGGTAATCGAATACACATTATTTAATCCATTCGAATTTGTTGAATAAAAACCTAATCGATCCATACTCCATTTTTCTTGCATTCGATTTTGATCAAGAGAAGAGAAGTGTTGGTGAATCGTTGAAATCCTTGTATTCTTGTTCCTATTCGATCCATATAAGAGGTAACCATGTAATCTTCAATATATAATAACACTCTCGGATCAATATGTATTAATATGTGTCGATGTGAATAAATTATGCTATTGAAATCGGACCTATATAAAAACTGATCTCGTGTAAATATTTATCCTACTTAAAGGAATTTTTAACCAATGATGCAAACATGAATTTTAGTGGTTCTTTGGCCTAAAACTGAATTCAGTGAAATAGTGATCAAATAAAATTGGTTTGATGATTTTTAGAGGTCGGGAAGGCAACAATTTGATTTTTAGAAATTCATGTGTCAAAACTGTATTTTGGGTTATGAAAATTCAAGTGTGTTCTATGATTTTTAATTTAATATCTATAACGAATTAAGACCTGAGATTTTAGAAGAATAATATTGGGTATATGAGTTATGTTGTGTAATTTTTTTGGATTTTTCTGAGATGTTTAACTGGGGTGAACAAATACATACTTTCGGGGTGTTCCATCAGATCGAATTCGGGAAGGTGTTGTGTTTGTCGATTTTTAGTTTGTACTTGTACCACTTAATAAAATCTGGAAAAATTACATAAAATACTTAAGACATATAGGTATATCTGGGTAAAAGTATAGAATTTTATAAGCTCGTTTAAGGTTTGTTAAAAATGGCTAAAGTCGGACCTGTTTTAATGTTAATTCTGAATTTAAGTAATTACTTATTTAAAACACTTATAAGCATAATTGCTTCACCTTTAGAACCTAAATGAGTTAATTGTCATCTTAAAGGTAATTAACTAATGTTTTGATTAATTATCATATTAACCTTTAACTTTAGCATAATTGCAATAGTAACCCTAATCTTAGAATAATGATAATATTAAACCCAAATTATATGAATTAAACCCTAAAACTGCTAATTCGGGAAATATAACTTAATTATGACCTAATTGAATGTATGAAACCCTAATTGGAGTTTAATCACTTTAAATGATCAATTAAAATGACTTGTGTAATTAGAAACCCTAATCTCACATTTACTTAATTTGGAAACCCTATTTTGACTTGTAAAACTCTAAATTTTGAAATGACATCATTTTATGATTATATTAATATATGAAACTCAATTTTGACATTAATAACTATTTAAACCTTTTTAAATACTAATTACTATTTTTAGAAACCCTAAATTGCTTTTAAACCTAAATGTGGAAACTTACTATTTTTGGAAAGTTACTAAATATGGAAAGTTACTATTTTTGGAAAGTTACTAATTATGGAAACCTACTAAATATGGAAAGTTACCTAAAATGGAAAGAAAACTAAAATGAAACCTTTATGATTATGAAACTATGAAACTTATAAATAAACTTATGATTAATGTAGATCGGGTGAAGAAGGAGTGATCATCTGCTTCCATTCATCTTATTGCTTTGATTTGTGTGCTTTGATAAGGTACATATATTCTTTTCCTTTTCAGTAGGGATATTTCTATCGATCCTATGCCTGATATGATTCCCTTATTTGACTCATGACTTTCATTGTATGATTGTCATTCTTATTGATTCATTTTGACATTTATTTAAATGTCTCTGCCATGATATGCTTATGCTTTGCCATGCTTAATTGAGTCACTATCTTGTTTCTCTTACCATGCTATGTCTATATTGTTGTATGCTATGATAGATCTGTGCCTGAGCTAACCTAGTTGTGGAGGTACCATGACCATGTCTTTGATGGCACCTTAGGCATGACACTCCCGTAGAGGTGTGATAGATCTACGGCGTTCCCCCTTATGTTTATGTATTATATTGTGATCACTATTGGCCATTAATGCGTGTGTGTGCTTAGTCTAGTACTGACATACATACTTATGTTAAGGAGCGTATGGATGTATCCTAGGTTTTATGTTTATATGATTATGGTGACCAGGTGGTGTGTGCCTTACACTCCTTCTCACAATTTTAGTACTTAGAGGTCTTCCCTCTTCGTGCACTTTTAAGATATTATATGATTTGACGGATTATGATATGTAGTTCTTATGGCACATCCTTATATGAACTTTTCCTTTATTTCATTATTCTCTTGATTCATTTCTTATTCAATTCTCATGCATTCTTGATTCTTAGTTCTCTTTAAAATTCGTATGATTTTCATGATTATACTGTTCGTTTTGTATTCTTATTCCTTCGTTGCTTATGCTTATTTACCGTTATGTTATGTTATATATATCTGTTCACTGGGCTTTTAAAGCTCAGCCGCATGTTTTCTTTCTTATGCGGCAGGTAATAATCGGGGCGACTGGCTTGGGAATGAGAGAGCATAGGACTTAGAGACCTATTTATTTATCTTTTCGTTTTCCATTGTTTCGGACTTTCATTTCTTTCAGTACTTTGAATATTATTTCTTACTTGGTTTTGTTTGGTTAACCCACTATGCATTTGGGATTATCTTTTGATACTAGTCTTGATGTTCGAGACTTGGTTATTTATTTAAAAGACTTCCGCTTGCGTAATGTATGCTTTGTATGACACCATAATGTGATATCTTGGCCTTGTCGGGTCGGGGTGTTACAGTTATGGTATCAGAGAGCTGGGTTTGACCTGTAGAACCTTAGAAATGACCTGTGAGGATATTGGGTAGACACTAGGCTTTTCGTTTGACGCGATCTCTTCCTTCGTATTTTGATCCAGACGTTTGATATGTCTTCATTGTTCGTTTTGATCCCTACGTTCAGGTTCGTCTGAGCAGAAGAAGTTGTGGGACCAGGTTCCATCTCCTCCATGTGTTGACTGTGAGAAGTTTCATCTGGGTGATCGTGTTATAAGACATTGGATGCCGGGTTCAGTTGTAGTGTGATTGGACGTCGGACGAAAGATTGTCCGAAGGTGAATGGTAACAACCGTAAGAATGAGAATGATTGACAGCAATCTGCCGAGGGTCGAGTGTTCACTTTGACCAGGGACCAGGCTGCTGACACATCAAGTACCATTTCGGGTATTCCTTACTTATGCGATCGTGCTGCGTGGTTTTATTTGATCAGAGAACGACATATCCTGTGGTGTCTTTTGCTTTTACTAAGCACATTAAGTCCCCTTTACATTATTGAATTGCTATTCCTAATTCTATCTCTATGAGAATCTTGTGACTATCCATCGCGAGTCTAGATTATCCTGTATGGTTGAGGATGTTTGAAGATTAATTTCATTCTGCTAATCTGATTTCTTTGGGAATGTTCGATTCAATTTCATTCTGGTCATGTAATTGTTGACTGGGCATTGAGATGCTAACAACAGTTATGATTTTGTCATCTCTGACGACTTATGAAACTCAAACTGCGTGCCCAGGTTTCTGACCTGGCATACTATTATGATCACCTTTGCTTTAAAATTCCGTATATTAATCCCTCGCGTTTGTGAAGATATTCCGTTTGATGTAACTCGCTCGATAGTTTTCGAAGTTGAATTTCGCGATGTATTCCATGATGGACTACCAAGATTTCCTCTCAAATGTAATTGTTTTGATCCGTTTATTAGAATGTGTTTTGTCACGACTTGAGGTAGACTGTGATTGCAATAAAGGCATGTGTATATGATGCAAATATTATGACGTCTGGCCAGCGTGATAATAGTTACATCATATACCATGAACTTATTGGAGTCATAGAATATCTTGAGGAGTGCCTGAGGTCAGTGTGTTATTTGAATCAGAACTCTAGTCATGTATAAGCGACGTTTTGCCTATTTCCGAAATCCCTTACGAACGACATACGTTGAATGAAGAGTATTGAAGGACCTACTTATAGGAAGTGGTTTATCCGTCTGTGTGCGTCTCTGTGTTGTGTTTCAGTTTGGTTATGAAGAAGAATGATGGTGGTATGAGGTTGTTCATGGAATTCTGGAATCTTAGTAGTATGGTGATTAGGACTAATACCGTTATCGACGACTTATCTAATCAACTTCAGGGTGAAGTTTTCTCTATGATCGATTTGTAATCTGATTATGTCCATTTTCATGTGAAGGAGCAAGATGTTCCTAGCATTGATTTGTATCCGTTATAATATCTATGAGCATTGTGATGCCAATTGTATTGGCTACTGCTCTGACTATTCTTGTGAGCTTGATGAATCGCGTATTTCATGAATGCTTGGACAATTGTCATAGTATGACGATTTAGTATATTCAGGGACGAAAGAGAAACACGGGAATCATCCTTGTATTTTGGTGTTGAAAATTTCTACGTCAGAAGAGCTCGATGTAAGTTTCTCGAAGAATATAATTTTGGTAGGGATGAAGAATAAGTTGGAGATGTTAGACTCGCGTTTTTATAAAAGATATCGTCACTTAGTGAATTGGACTAGATTTAGGATAAGTAGTCAATGCAGGGGCTATTTATGCATATGTGGCAAAGTTGTGATGTAAAAGGCCTATAAATACCCCTCATGACTCTCCATGAGGGTGTGGGAAAGTGTAGTATTGTTTGTTTTATTGTTAATCTAATAGACACAAGTTTCTCCACCTTTCTCTCTCTAAAACCATGGCTTATTTCCACCAACCTCGACCTCCTGAACACGAATCTTGTTCACTACAATTGGTATCAAAGCTAACCAGGGGCGAATCGTGGGGTTTTGAGGTGAATATAGTGAGTTAGGGCTCGGTACTGTTCATTCGAAGTGGTTACTGTTCATCAGAATGTTTAGTCGAAGCAACTTGTGATCGAACGAGCAACTATCATCGAACCAAAACTTGATCGATGCAACTTAGTCGAAGGAGCAACCTTTTCATCGAAGCAGCATGTCATCGAAGCACATCACTCAATCGAGCCAGATTGAGGTGATCCAATAACTATTTAGTCGAACGACTAAAATAGTCGAACCACTATTTAGTCGAACGAACTAAATAGTCGAACGAACTAGATAGTTGAACGACCAAATAGTCGAACGACTAAATAGTCGAACGAAGCATGTCACAACTTGATCGAAGGAGCATATAGTCGAAGGAGGGTGTGATCGATGGAGCATATAGTTGAAGGAGGGTGTGATCGAAGGAGCATATAGTCGAAGGAGGGTGTGATCGAAGGAGCATCTAGTCGAACGACTCATGTGATCGAATGACTCATCTAGTCGAAGGAGCTTCTAGTCGAACCATGTTTGTAGTCGAAGCATGATATAGTCGAACGACTACTTGATCGAAGGAGGATTCATCGAACCAATCCATTTGATCGAACCACTCATCCTTTTGATCGAACCACTCATCCATTTGATCGAACCACTCATCCTTTTGATCGAACCACAAGACTTTGATCGAACCATACTTGATCGAACCACACTTTAGTCGAACCAAAGTCATCTTGGTCGAAGCAGTTTCACCTCATCGATTCAACATACCCTAGTCGAACCAAGTGATCTAGTAGATGCAACATTGTCGAGCAACTTCATAGGTTGGTTGAGCATCGTCAAGACATCGAGCTTCTTTACCCTTGACGAGTTACTTCCTCAGATGGCTGTTGCGCTTGTTGAGTTTGCATGTTGAAGTTTGTTGAAGTTTAAAAGTTGACAAGAGTTTGTTTTGGCATGGGTAATAACTTCACAAACTTTATAACCGTTGCATGTGACGAGTTGCATGAAACACGTATTTGTTTTTGACAAAAGTTACTTCATCACAGCAACATGTCAAGATTCTATAATATATCCTCCACTGCTTCACACATCATGTTATAATAGAAGGAAGTTGAAGCATGATATAGTCGAATAATAGAAGGAAGTTGAACAACATATTTCACGTGCTTATTGTTGAATAATAGAAGGAAGTTGAATAATAGAAGGAAGTTGAGAAACCAGTGAATGCTTTAGACGTGTGTAATATATTCATTATATTACAAAAGTTGTGTGAGTCACATTTGCATGTGAAACGTGTTGCACATGTTTGCATGTGACATATGATAGATGGCATTGTTGAAGTGAATTCATCAACATTTCACGTGAGTTACGCTTGTGATGTATTTATCAACTCTTCATCCTCTTTTATATCACAAGGACAAAGGACTTTCCACGTGTTTGCATGTGATGTATGTTACATGTGAAGATTGCTTTTGATGTGTATAGTAGAAGTTTGAGTATCACATGCTTACTGTAGAAACTAATGACGTGCTAAAGATAGTTTCTTGGATCGTTTTGAGCCTTAGGGTTTAACAATAACAATGAACAATATGCACAGCGAAATTAAAACAAATCACAGTTATTGACACAAAGTTTTACCAAACACCATCACCTCCAAATTCTATTCGATCACAATAGAACGGTTACACTAAACTTGTAACAGGATCAAAGACACCTTTGATCTTGGAGGAATACGAACACAAACTAGTTCTAGGCATTTACAAGACATATGCCCTAGAACACACACACACACACCTTTCTGATATTTACATTGTGGAAGACCTATGTAAACTACGTACCCTGCCTCTCTTTATATAATAGAGAGTGCTAGGGTTTACAAAGAGATAAGACTAAATAATATAAAATCGTTTCTACATAATAAGTTATTTCCTGTATCTTTAATCATTGTAGCTTTCTCTCTTTGTCATCTTTAGTCCTTCTTGTTTCATTCTTTTATTTCTTTTGTCACATCAAATCTAGAATCCCAACAATCTTCCCCTATTTGATGATGACAAAACAAACAAAGTCGTGTACGAACTTCCCTAGACGAAGTAGAGAAGTTGAGATGTAGTCATCTCCCTGAATGAAACAAATCTGTCTTCCCCTTAAACCATGTCATGCCATCACAATATTTCTTCCCCTTTTTGTTATCAACAAATAGAGAATGAATAAACCGTAGAAACTTCCCCTCGAGTGATGCATGTACATAAAATGATTCTTCAAATCAGTAGGCTTTATATATTGTTGAAGAAAAATAATCATCACCAATTTGATGTTGAAGTAGAAGAAATCAACCTTGTGTCCTATGCCTTGTACTAAATACGACTTCGAACGTATACTTAACGTATAGGGAGACCGCAATCTCTTGACAACAACCACTGAGCACAAATAACGTAACTCCTTCAAGTGTTTTGTCAATTCGTAGTCACTTGAATGAACAAACAAGCATCTTAAAACGAATGGGAACGTTTAAGATATGATAAGACACAACCTTGATAAATTCAACCGCATCATCAAAGAAATAATAAACACTCCTCTTCTCCAATAAGAAAATTAACTCGAGCCTTTAAATCATTTAAGAACAAAAATCAAACTCCTTGTGTGTGTGAACTTCCCCTGTGTGTGTGTAAACCAATAACCATACTTACTTCCCCTCACTGCTCGTAAATAATGCAACTATCAATCATGTAAACCCAGCAATAACGTAACAACAGAGAGTAAGTCCAACAGCAGAGTCAATATGTGTAACAGCAGAGTAAATTACCACCGACAGCAGAGTGTAACAGACGTAGCAGCAGAGTTATATAACCAATCAGCAGAGTAAAATATGCATCAGCAGAATAAGAATAAGTGTAGCAGCAGAATAATAAACCATGTAGCAGCACACACTTTAATACAGATACAGATCTCCTTTAACACCAATTGCACTAGTCGACAACCAAATTCACTTTCCTCCTAAATCCACACAACCGACCAATTTAGTAAAGAATAAAACGACCCATGTGCAGATAGCGACAAATCCAATTCTCTTAACAATTCACAAACGACAGATCATGATTTAATAATAAACAATAGATCAACATGCTGTTGACCCCACTTGCGTCTGACATTAGCTAAACACAGTCCAATTCATCTGCTCCGAATATAATACTCACGTTTGACCAATAAATAAACCTCGACAAACAAATCATCCCCAAAACGTCAACACCGATCAGAATAAAATAATAAATCAGTTACAAGTGACAGCTGAATTTAATCGGCACTCATCCACTTGCACAAATATATACCAACCCAATTTATTATTTAATTGATCAATGAATGACAGTACGAGGTTAATTCGTATGAGGTTAACAATTAAAATAGCCAATCATCCATCCACAACCAATTGATATCAGCGAATAAAGCCAATCATAACATGCGTTTTCAACACTGACCAATAACATACAATACGATAAGACCTCCACTGACCCATTTAATAAAGCTTCGATCAATCAGTAGAGTCGATTATATAATATTAAACCTTGAATGCAGCACATTAATGTTCCACCGACCCATTAATTCATTGATAGACTTAAACTGATATGCGACAAATCGAATTAATGATTGTACCTTTTGTATGTTGTCACCACAGAACGTAAAAACAATCGATACCAAAAAATTGAATCCGTTTATACCTTTGAAGAACAGTTCGTACCATCTTCAAAACTGCTTCTCTTCGACAGAAAACTTTGTGAATCCCTAGGTAACGAGCTCCCCAAGCTCTGATACCACCTGTAGAAACTAACGACGTGGTAAATATAGTTTCTTGGATCGTTTTGAGCCTTAGGGTTCAACAATAACAATGAACAATATGCACAGCGGAATTAAAACAAATCACAGTTATTGACACAAAGTTTTACCAAACACCATCACCTCCAAATTCTATTCGATCACAATAGAACGGTTACACTAAACTTGTAACAGGATCAAAGACACCTTTGATCTTGGAGGAATACGAACACAAACTAGTTCTAGGCATTTACAAGACATATGCCCTAGAACACACACACACACACACCTTTCTGATATTTACATTGTGAAAGACCTATGTAAACTACGTACCCTGCCTCTCTTTATATAATAGAGAGTGCTAGGGTTTACAAAGAGATAAGACTAAATAATATAAAATCGTTTCTACATAATAAGTTATTTCCTGTATCTTTAATCATTGTAGCTTTCTCTCTTTGTCATCTTTAGTCCTTCTTGTTTCATTCTTTTATTTCTTTTGTCACATCAAATCTAGAATCCCAACACTTACTGTTGACAAGTATATCAACTTTTGCTATGACGTGTTCACTATTTGGAAGGTTTGCTTTTCGAGCCAAGTTCAAAATATTATTGGCCTACATCCTCAAAACACCGCGTATCGCTTAAACGATCCTGATCAAGATTCATAATCAAAATGACAACGGCTAGTATTGATTTTTTTTGTGACTACGGAGTTTTTGTACGATATTATTGATTTGATTTTGAAGTGACATTTCAATGGTACTTATTTATCTTTGAGATATGGTGTTACTCTCAAGATAACTTGTGTGGGAAATTTTATTCATTGTGACTAAGGATGGACAATCTAGTTATCACTGATATAAGGAGTTACGTTGTAGTGCTCACAGTATAACTATCACTTTAAGGGGTTACGTTGTAGTACTCAGTGTCACACAAAAAGATGTGGATTGTTCACAAGACGCGTTAGTACAAGCATTAAGTCAAAAAAGTTAGGGTGTTTACTTCATTCTCAGATTAATTATATTGGGTTGTCTCCATACAGTGGTCATTTACTAGCTCGTTGGATTTTGATTAGGTCGATTATAGGTTGAAGAGAAGAGATGAGATTGTAGAAAAAGAGAGTCATATTTGTCAACATATTCTCACGAAATTATGCTTCGACGAGCTGTTATGGCTTTAATATTGCATTAAGTAAAAGGTAATATATAGCATGTGCACAAGTTTATGATGTTTTCGATGACTCGCAACCATCAGGAGGGAGAAGTGCACGAAGAAAAAGTAGTGTTTCGTCTTCAGCAATTCGGTTGTGGGTACTTCGAGGCTTATTACCAACTTGGATGCAATACTTTGTGAGATATGTTGATGCTCCCGAACGACAACCATTGTGCTTCCTCTAGTATCTACAGACTCCGCTGCGTGTTTGAAGACTAAAGAGAGGTGTCGTTTCAGGAGGGAGCAAAGTAAAGAAAAGGGCTCACTAGTTAGGAGGGAGTAATAACCTAACTAGTACATTACAGTTAAAGTTCAGAGCTACAAGTATTAGTGCCGTCAGCACAAAGATCGATGCCGCGATCTTCGGATTAGAGAACTTCAATTCTGCCTCAGATCTAGATCACAGAGACTCTGCACTTCAACGAAAGTTCATTATTATTGTAATTTACTTTATGTATAAGTCTCATTGTAACCATTCACATGTGACGATATCTTGGAGGGAGATTGTTAGACTCGCGTTTTTATAAAAGATATCGTCACTTAGTGAATTGGACTAGATTTAGGATAAGTAGTCAACGCAGGGGCTATTTATGCATATGCGGCAAAGTCGTGATGTAAAAGGACTATAAATACCCCTCGTGACTCTCCATGAGGGGTGTGGGAAAGTGTGTATTGTTTGATTGTTATTAATCTAATTGATAAAAGTTTCAGCCACTCTCCACCCTCTCTCTACCTTTCTCTCTGATTGCTTAATTTTGGTCAAGCGGTTCACAAGTCAAACCTCTCACGAAGAAAAGTCAACTTGAAACCATTAACGCAAAAACAATCAAGTTGTAATAAACCGGATAAGTGTATACCCGGGTCGTAGTCCCAACGAGGTGTGAAATTGAGGATATCGTTTTCGGTTTGGTATTAAAATGCTTGAAAAAACGAGGGTTTCTTGGGTACTAATATCTAATAAAAAGAAAACTAAAATAACGTAACCGGAAAACTAATAACGAGTAAAAACGTAACATTTTATGAAAAATAAACCTACGGGTACCAAAATAATTTTCCTACGTCCTAAATGACAAAATAAAATTTTGGAAAAAAGAAATATATTTTTTTGACTTTTAAATAATTTTTTATGAATTAAAAACTATTTAAACTAATTTAAATTACTAAAAATACTAAAACTATTTTTAAAAATCTAAAAATTTTTGTGAATTATCTTTGAACTAATTAAAAGATAAGAAAAATAAAAATGGGGAAAAAACGATTCTGGATAAGCAGAAATAAGCTGAAACAGCTTATAATAGGCTTAAAAGGAAATGAAGGTTATGATAAGTAATTAATTTTGTAATGCTTAACATAAACACAACAATAGCAAACTGGTAAGTTATGTGTGTTTGTGAGTTGAATGACCCAGGTTCGAACCCCAGGGCTGTCAGTTATTGGTTAACTATTTTTTTGGTTTTTTCTGTTTTAAAATCTGATAAGCACAAGCAAATAAGTGTTTTTGAAACTGAAAAACATTTTGAAGATCTAAATTAAGCTAAGAATAAGTTCTCAAAGGGCAGTTTAAAATTAAAAATGGAAAACAAAACTTAATCTATGAAAATGAACATTTAAAGCTTCAAAAAGCTATGAGATAAGTTAAATGATACTACAGTTATATATATAAAAAAAGACTAATCTAAGCAACTAGATATCTCAGAATAAGCAATCATAAGGCCAATAAGCACTAAAAAAAAACAAAGTCCATTAGGGGTCTGCTGATCTCAGTAAGGCATGTGCAGGGCAAAACAGTTGCAGATGGCAACTTTGAGCTTATTGCAACAGCTGGACAAGCCAAGGAAATAAGCTACAAATGAAAAAAATTCAGAGACAAGCTAGCAAAGAACATGTAGAACAAGTTTCAAACAAAATGGGCTTATTATGAGCTTATAAACTGAGCTAGAAAAAAAGCTTGCAGACGGCAAATGGTTTGGCTGTTCTGTGCAGTCTTACCAAATCACCTCAACCTTAAACTGAAAACTATCCAACTCTTAAAACCAAACAACTAGACATACTTAACAACATTAAAAGGAAAATAAGCAGATGGCATAAGCAGATAAGCAGTTGAATAAGCTGTTGACTAAGTTGACCAAAAATTAAAAGAACAAGAAAACTTAAATTTTAATTAACTGAAATTGAGATTACATTACATTACTGGAAATAAAAGATAAACAACAATAACAATAATAAAAAAAGAAAAATTACCTAAAATTTTAAGCTAAAAATAAATCTAAAAAAACTACTGCTACCTATCCTCTATTTATATTAAAAGAAATACAAAACCCTAGTTCTGAATGTGTTTGTTGTGTGAGTGTGTTCCCCATCATGCTTGTTGCTTTAATCCGTGGCCCCTGGATAATACTTGCTGCCCACATCTTTAATTTTCACTCGTTGATCTTTCTTTAGTGCAACCGGATTGATGAGGTGGAGTGGGGGGACCAAAGACAACCCCATGTGGGTTTTTTTGGACGGAGGTGAGGGGTGAGAGTGGCTGGGAAGGTGGTTAGTTCTTAATGGCGGGAAGGATGGGGATTTGGAGAAGATAAACAGTGTTTATCTTTGTGGGTTTGACTGATGGTTTGAGTTATTAGGGATTTTGACCAAAGGTTTGGGGGTTTGACCCCGTATTTAGCTAATTAAGGGTGTTAGGCTTTGGGTGGTGAATGGGCTGGTTTGGTGGGTTTATATTGTGGGTGGGTTTAAGGTTGTATTTGTTGGATCCGGTTTTGGTTATTTGTAAGTAGATATTAGGATTTAGTAAAAAGGACCAAGAATGTCATCTGGCAAAGTCCAGGGGCCAAATCTGCCATTTCTTCAAAGTTCATCTAGGGACCAATCTTGCCAATTTGAAATATTCCAAGGGCCATTTTTTTGAAATTCTTGAGCTTGAATAAAAATCCGAATGAAAAATGTCTTTCCCGGCTTCGGTTTTCAACTCTTTTCCAAATCAAGCTCGGTTTTGTCCATATTTGCCTCGTTTTCAATCCTTTTATACCTGAAATGCATAAAACACAATCCAAGGATATTTGTAACAATATTTGGTCTATTTGGGTGTTTTTGGTCATTTTTGTGGGGTTTTTCGGGTATAAAATGATGAGTAAAAGGCCACTCATCAATCCCCCACACTAAGCAATTGCTAGTCCCTAGCAATCCGATCATATAAAGTAATGAAAGGATCAAAAGTATATCAAGGTACCAAAAATATATCACCCCGTTATGACTTTATTATAAAATGCAAGTAAATTAAAAAAGAGATAAAACGTAAATAGCATGCTTGATTTTCAAAAAATGGCATCATAGAACGGAAATCACACAAAATGGGTGACTCCGGGGAATTGTAATCGTCATCCTCTTTTTATACTCCCCAACTAAGTCTAAAACCCTTGTGCAAATGTTTTTGTAAAATGCTAACACTACTTATATTAGTAATCTGCATAAGTCGAGACTTAACTTTTCACTCCCACAATTATTCATAAGTTAGGTGTGTGTGCTTGTTTTCAAAGTTTTGATCGTAAAAATCGACATTTATTAGGGTTAAAAACCGACAATGATTTAGAAATTAGAGATTCAAAGGTGAGATCACTCCATGTAGCGACTTTCTTCTCAGCTTGTCCTTAGTAAACTTAGGAGGCTAGGTTTTTACACCCTCGAGAATAGTATCGGAGCTCACGGGATCTTTGAAGTCAACAATTTCTAAATCACCGTCCAACTTTTAGACAATTTTGACGAATACTAGTTCAACTTTCGATTTAAATTTAAGAAGAAGCAAGTTTCTCACACTTATTCATAAACAACAAACATTTTTTTTCATTTTTCATCACTTTTTCACTTTTTTTTTTTTTTTTTTTTTTTTTTTTTTTTTTTTTTTTTTTTGTACCATAAACTACGGAACTTCACGGGGAAATTCCAAGACCTTACACCTTTCAGAATAAAGGATCCAAGGGCCTTTACAACGGAGAGTTCCAAGACCTTAACGCCTTTCAGAATTAAGGGTCCAAGGGCCGGTGCAAGAGGGTAGCCAAGACCTAAACGCCTTTTGGTAATAAGGATCCAAGGACCGATCTCGAACCGAAGGTTAGGACTTATTTATTCATACTTAAAACTTTAACTTTTGCAACTTTCAAGCAACGACTCACTTTCATTTTGCATTCTTATTATGTTTACGAAAGTATGCTTGTTCCGAAATTTAAATAAAACTTTGAACTAGTATTCTAAATCAAGATTGTATAAAAATTTATTTGCTTAACAAAAACGGTTTTTGCGTTCAAAAGTTTGAAAATAGCACTAATTTAGTCAGATTAGGATCTTCTGGGAGGAAAAGCCATAGATTACTTATATAAGCTCTAAAGAGAACCAACTACTCCACGCTTAGCATTTTCATTTGCACAATTCGTAAAAACTTAGCCTAAACGTTAAGGGTGGCAGCTAGATCAACACTCTAGCAGAGTCGGGATTCCCCTTGTTCTATCCTAATCAAGTCTAAACTTCCACTAATACCGAAGCATTAATGTATATCAAATTATTTTTAATTGTGCATAGCACTTCTTTTGACGAAAAATACGATAAAAATTTTAAAATTTTTGGTCAAAACGGGGGTGCTAGGGGACTAGTAGGTACAAAATGTGAAAATTTTTAAAATTTGGTCAAATGAGAATTCCCCCCCACACTTAGAATTGAATATTGCCCTCAATATTCAAAGTACTGGCCTGAGCCGACACTATAGAATGTAAAAAGGTAATGTTACTATCTAAGTGTGGAAACGAAATCTTGTTTTCACAAAAAGGATTAATAAGATATCCCTGGATAAACATAAACATAAAGATCGGATATAGGGCGGCTGGATTGAAAACAGGCGCATCAATCATCACGATCTATGGGAATCCTGAAAACAAAGGCAAACACACAACAACAAAGCAACAAGTAGAGGAATTCCCCCACACTTAGTGTTAGAAATAAGAAAGAAGATAGAAGGATAAGCATGGGTTGCCACCCACGAAGCGCTTGTTTTTGATCGAGTCGTATAGCTTAGACTCGCCCCGAATTCATTTGTTCTTGGGGGAGCATGTGGAAGAGAAGATCTCCATCGGACTTTCACTCAAGATGTTTGGATAAACATTGAAGTGCTTGAAAGTTCCACTCCGATGAGATAGACCCGGCTAAAAAGAATGAGAGATGCCGGGGTCAAAGATTTTGTCCTCACTCCCGAGAGAGTGAATGGAAGGACAATCTACCTTATAGGAGAAGAAAGGTAGAAAAACTCGAACGACATATGTGAAGTCAATATAAGGGCGATCCCCAAAAGGCAATGTCACATATGTCGGAGAAAGAATATCTTTTTGATTCTCGGGATTAACAATTGAGGTCGTATTATCAAAAACAGTAGTGTCTTTGACCTCATCGTTCTCTAACACTTCAATAAACAGCGGATTAACGTTGCTAGAAAAGCAATCGTCATCAAATTCAAAAAGAGTGTTAGAGAAAATCCCGGAAGTAACCTCAGAGATGTCAAGAGATTCTCCAAAAATTGGAGAATCACATTCTCTGTCAAATATCTCCTCAGACTCACTTGGGGTTGGGAAAAGGTTCTCAGCACTAGACTTTATGAATTCGTCCGATTCCTTTTCAGGAATAGTGCTAAGATGCTCATCCCCCATAATGAGAGAGTCCTCGGGTCTAGATTGAGAGGGAAAGATGTTTGTGATTGCAATAGACTGAGGGAGTTGAGAAATGGTATCATTCAAAGGAATATCACTCTCCTCGTCGTCTTCCTCATCATCATCATCGTCATCATCGTCTTCAAGAAGGGCAGCCCTGAGAAATATGGAACGCATTTTTGCTCCTCGTTCTCTGGCTAGTAATTCTGCCATAGATTCTTCATGAGGATTTTCTTGTGCTCTTCGTTCTTCGGCTAGAAGTTCTGCACAAGATTTTTCATGACGATCTTCTTGGGGACGATTAATAGACAGATCATTAGATGTATTCCTCAAATCTTGCAATCGTTGGAGTATATCTTTGAAAACCAAATCCATATGATTATTCCTTTTATCAATGTCTTGGAATAATTCTTGATGAGATGGCGGAGGCTGAGTTTGAATCGTTTGATACTGTGGAGGTTGGTCATGATAAGAATAGTCATAATTGTCACAAGGGTCACGCTCATAGACAAGCGGGCTCCTCGTTTGACAATCAGAGCTATAGTGAGGACCTCCACAGTACTCACAACAATAATATTGTTGTGATTGATTCAGTGACGTATATGGATATTGGTCATACCCGAAATTTTGATTACATGGAACTTGTTCATAGACAAACGTGTTCCCTGTTTGACAATCAAAACCCGGGTGAGGACCTCCACAATACTCACAAAGATCATTTGGCATATTTTGAAATGATGTGTCATTGAAGTTTTGATAACACGGTTCTTGCCAAAATGAATCTTGAGGAAGGTTGAAATCGTTTTGAAAATCTGGATTTGTATTTTCAATTTCAGAATTGCAACACATGCAAAGTCCATGGGTAAACCCACATCCTTTGCAGAAACATCGTTCACAATGTGAATCATCCCCCAACGGATCTCCACATACAAAGCAATTATGCTGAGTGAGTGAGGATGGCTGGGGTTGTGGAGGGTGGTCGGAAAAATTTGAAAAGTCGTTGAACGAATTCGGATTTGGATCATAAGCGAATGAATTCCTCGAACCACAAAACAAACAACTTTCATCCCGAATATCATTACCACACCGTTCGCACGTACACCAACGACACGGTAAACCGAAAAGCGGCTCTCCACAACCGACGCAAGGGATAAACGATTCCATCAGAATTAAACATATAGAGGATTAAGAAAATAGAATTAAACTTTTAAGAGGAATGAGAGATAAAGAATTAAACGGATAAGAGGAATAAGAAGAGTATTTTTGGGTTTTTAAAATTTTGAAACATTTAAAAGAAAAAGGAAAATAATTTTTGAAAAGAAAATCTTTTTGGGTTCTTTGGTTTTTCAAATTTTTTTGGATTTTTGGATAAAAAATATTCACAAGATAAAAACGTAACTTCACGAGGAAGGATCTCCAAGTCACTAATCGTCAAACCGTAACGATATTGTCGCAACACACCTCCCCGGCAGCGGCGCCAAAAACTGATTGCTTAATTTTGGTCAAACGGTTCACAAGTCAAACCTCTCACGAAGAAAAGTCAACTTGAAACCATTAACGCAAAAACAATCAAGTTGTAATAAACCGGATAAGTGTATACCCGGGTCGTAGTCCTAACGAGGTGTGAAATTGAGGATATCGTTTTCGGTTTGGTATTAAAATGCTTGAAAAAATGAGGGTTGCTTGGGTACTAATATCTAATAAAACGAAAACTAAAATAACGTAACTGGAAAACTAATAACGAGTAAAACCGTAACATTTTATGAAAAATAAACCTACAGGTACCAAAATAATTTTCCTACGTCCTAAATGACAAAATAAAATTTTGGAAAAAAGAAATATATTTTTTTGACTTTTAAATAATTTTTTATGAATTAAAAACTATTTAAACTAATTTAAATTACTAAAAATACTAAAACTATTTTTAAAAATCTGAAAATTTTTGTGAATTATCTTTGAACTAATTAAAAGATAAAAAAAAATAAAAATGGGGAAAAAACGATTCTGGATAAGCAGAAATAAGCTGAAACAACTTATAATAGGCTTAAAAGGAAATGAAGGTTATGATAAGTAATTAATTTTGTAATGCTTAACATAAACACAACAATAGCAAACTGGTAAGTTATGTGTGTTTGTGAGTTGAATGAACCAGGTTCGAACCCCAGGGCTGTCAGTTATTGGTTAACTATTTTTTTGGTTTTTTCTGTTTTAAAATCAGATAAGCACAAGCAAATAAGTGTTTTTGAAACTGAAAAACATGTTGAAGATCTAAATTAAGCTAAGAATAAGTTCTCAAAGGGCAGTTTAAAATTAAAAATGGAAAACAAAACTTAATCTATGAAAATGAACATTTAAAGCTTCAAAAAGCTATGAGATAAGTTAAATGATACTACAGTTATATATATAAAAAAAGACTAATCTAAGCAACTAGATATCTCAGAATAAGCAATCATAAGGCCAATAAGCACTAAAAAAAAACAAAGTCCATTAGGGGTCTGCTGATCTCAGTAAGGCATGTGCAGGGCAAAACAGTTGCAGATGGCAACTTTGAGCTTATTGCAACAGCTGGACAAGCCAAGGAAATAAGCTACAAATGAAAAAAACTCAGAGACAAGCTAGCAAAGAACATGTAGAACAAGTTTCAAACAAAATGGGCTTATTATGAGCTTAAAAACTGAGCTAGAAAAGAAGCTTGCAGACTGCAAATGGTTTGGCTGTTCTGTGCAGTCTTACCAAATCACCTCAACCTCAAACTGAAAACTATCCAACTCTTAAAACCAAACAACTAGACATACTTAACAACATTAAAAGGAAAATAAGCAGATGGCATAAGCAGATAAGCAGTTGAATAAGCTGTTGACTAAGTTGACCAAAAATTAAAAGAACAAGAAAACTTAAATTTTAATTAACTGAAATTGAGATTACATTACATTACTGGAAATAAAAGATAAACAATAATAAAAAAAGAAAAATTACCTAAATTTTTAAGCTAAAAATAAACCTAAAAAAACTACTGCTACCTATCCTCTATTTATATTAAAAGAAATACAAAACCCTAGTTCTGAATGTGTTTGTTGTGTGAGTGTGTTCCCCATCATGCTTGTTGCATTAATCCGTGGCCCTTGGATAATACTTGCTGCCCACATCTTTAATTTTCACTCGTTGATCTTTCTTTAGTGCAACCGGATTGATGAGGTGGAGTGGGGGGACCAAAGACAACCCCATGTGGGTTTTTTTGGACGGAGGTAAGGGGTGAGAGTGACTGGGAAGGTGGTTAGTTCTTAATGGCGGGAAGGATGGGGATTTGGAGAAGATAAACAGTGTTTATCTTTGTGGGTTTGACTGATGGTTTGAGTTATTAGGGATTTTGACCAAAGGTTTGGGGGTTTGACCCCGTATTTAGCTAATTAAGGGTGTTGGGCTTTGGGTGGTGAATGGGCTGGTTTGGTGGGTTTATATTGTGGCTGGGTTTAAGGTTGTATTTGTTGGATCCGGTTTTGGGTATTTGTAAGTAGATATTAGGATTTAGTAAAAAGGACCAAGAATGTCATCTTGCAAAGTCCAGGGGCCAAATCTGCCATTTCTCCAAAGTTCATCTAGGGACCAATCTTGCCAATATGAAATAATCCAAGGGCCATTTTTTTGAAATTCTTGAGCTTGAATAAAAATCCGAATGAAAAATGTCTTTCCCGGCTTCGGTTTTCAACTCTTTTCCAAATCAAGCTCGGTTTTGTCCATATTTGCCTCGTTTTCAATCCTTTTGTACCTGAAACGCATAAAACACAATCCAAGGATATTTGTAACAATATTTGGTCCATTTGGGTGTTTTTGGTCATTTTTGTGGGGTTTTTCGGGTATAAAATGATGAGTAAAAGGCCACTCATCACTCTCTCTAGAAGATGAAGATATTCATCTTCTTCACCCAACCAAGACCACCCGAATCACATAAATCTGTTACTTTTACGGTCCTACAATTGGTATAAAGAGCCAGGTTGTGTCATTAACTGATTTTTGTGGTTTGTACATCATGTTTTAGGCTGTCTTTATCACACTTTTTGCTCACCGGATTTTTTTCCGGTCATCGGAAATTGAAGAAACTTGATTCATCAGCTTCTTTGATCGAACGAGCATCTTTAGTTGAAGCAACTTGATCGAACGACCAACATTGATCGAAAGAGGTTTGTCATCGAAGGAGCATTCATCGAACGAGACAAGGGTAGTCGAGCTAGACTTACTCTTCCAAATTGATCGATCGAACTACATAGTCGAACGACCAAATAGTCGAACGACCAAATAGTCGAACGTGTTGATCAAACGAGTTAGTCGAACGATTTAGTCGAACGACTCAGTCGAACGATTTAGTCGAACGATTCAGTCGAACGACTCAGTCGAACGATTTAGTCGAACGATTTAGTCGAACGAGTTAGTTGAACGATTTAGTCAAATGATTTAGTCGAACGAATCAGTCGAACGATTTAGTCGAACGACTTAGTCGAACGTAATAGTTGAACCAAGTTGGGTTGATCGAACGAGATAGAATGGTGATGAAGCAGAAGGACCTCGACCACAAACTAAACAAAATACTAACTGACTCGTTGACTTCAGCCTTGAAACATCATCAGTCCATGTTCTACTCTTTATACGAAATAAAAAAAAAACACATTGATATACACCAGTAACACAACTCTATCCCAACACATATCCAAACTCTATCCTAACTCCTTTCCCTCATATCCAAACTCAATCCCATCGCTAAACAACCTCATATCACAGACAAGACTCGACACATCAAGATAATTACCAGATCTCAGATCGGTTCATTTTCAATCTTTCAAAAGATTTTTTTCATTGAACCTATCTCCTCATCGATCTTTTTGAAGTTTAGCTTCTATTATATATCCGAAGAGAAAAGAAAGAAATATAACAAGTATGTTAATTTCTTTCTTTGGTTCGTTCATTGACCAAAAACAAATAAAATATAATTACCTACCTGACTTCTTGATGCCGCATCGGTCAGTTCTCTCTCGAACTGTAATGAAATTGAAGGAAGCTGTCGTTGCTCGTTTGTGCCTAGATAGTGAAGGAGAGTGATTGTATTTGATATAGATTAACTGAGTTTATGATCGGTGTGTGATGGAAATTATTTGATGGTGATGAAGCAATTATGTGAAGATTTTCTGTTATGGGTTAAGCGGATTTTAGATGAGAGTATTTCAAGGGTTTGGGTGTGCAGAGTATAGATGGGGGCGGATGAAATGATAGAATGTGTTTAGGGTTAGGTTAAAGTGATTAAGTTATATCACTTTTAACCGGGTTGGGTTTTTTGATGATTGGATCGAGTAACATTGTTCATGGGCTGGATCCTATATCAATGTCTTGGGCTGGAATTACATGGACCGAATATTATCAAAAGATATTGTCCAAAATTTATTTTTTGGATATACTATTTTGGTAAAATAAGTGGTATTTTGGTATTAAATTTCACGGGGTTACAAAGTTCACGGCTAAAATTATCATGGTAAGAAAAATGACTACGGGATTTTTGTATGGTATTATTGATTTGACTTTGAAGTGACATTTCAATGGTACTTATTTATCTTTGAGATATGGTGTTACTCTCAAGATAACTTGTCTGGGCAATTTTATTCATTGTGACTAAGGATGGACAATCTAGTTATCACTGATGTAAGGAGTTACGTTGTAGTGCTCACAGTATAGCTATCACTTTAAGGAGTTACGTTGTTGTACTCAGTGTCACACAAAAAAAAAGATGTGGATTGTTCACAAGACGCGTTAGTACAAGCATTAAGTCAAAAAAGTTGGGGTGTTTACTTCTTTTTCAAGTTCGTCATATCAGGTTGTTTCCTCAAGTGGTCATTTACTAACAGCCGGTGAACTTAAGGTTGGTTTGAGAGAAGTATTGAGAGTATTTTTCAACATATTCTCACGAAATTATGCTTCGACGGGCTGTTATGGCTTTAACATTGCATCAAGTTAAAGGTAATCAAAGGCATGTGCACTAAAGTATGATGTTTCCGATGACTCGCAACCATCAGGAGGGAGAAGTGCACGAAGGAAAAAGTAGTGTTTCGTCTTCAGCAATTCGGTTGAGGGTACATCGAGGCTTATTACCAACTTGGATGCAAATACTTTGTGAGATATGTTGTTATGAAGCTCCCGAACGACAACCATTGTACTTCCTTTAGTATCTACAGTCTCCGCTGCGTGTTTGAAGAATAAAGAGAGTTGTCATTTCAAGAGGGAGCAGAGAAAAGAAAAAATGGCTCACTAGTTAGGAAGGAGTAATAACCTAACTAGTACATTACAATTGAAGTTCAGAGCTACAAGTATTATTGCCGTCAGCACAAAGATCGATGCCGCGATCTTCGGATTAGAGAACTTCAATTCTGCCTCAGATCTAGACTACAGAGACTCTGCACTTCGACTAAAGTTCATTATTATTGTAATTTACTTTATGTATAGGTCTCATTGTAACCATTCACATGTGACGATATCTTGGAGGGAGATTGTTAGACTCGCTTTTTTTATAAAAGATATCGTCACTTAGTGAATTGGACTAGATTTAGGATAAGTAGTAAACTCAGGGACTACTTATGTGCAAATGGCAAACTAGTGATGTAATAGGGCTATAAATACCCCACATGCCTCTCCATGTGGGGTGTGGGAAAGTGTGTATTGTATGATTGTTATTAATCTAATTGATAAAAGTTTCAGCCACTCTCCACCCTCTCTCTACGTTTCTCTCTCTAGAAGATGAAGATATTCATCTACTTCACCCAACCAAGACCACCCGAATCACATAAATCTTGTACTTTTACGGTCAGCTATGTCCTTAGGTTATACGGAAAGATTGCTAGTGATACATCTATGCAGATAAACCGTGGGAGGCGAACTATCAGACGCACGACTGGAGATTGGTTATGACGGATGTGAAGAAGCTCAGGAGCAAAGTGGTGGAATTATGATCTATGTAGAATATTTGAATGAAACGGTTATGCTCGAAGCACCCCGTTCTTTTCGCTCTATACATATTAGTTGTACTATTATGTAGAGACTTGTAGTATAAATTATGATGGGATGGTATGACAACGGATGTGAATGCTTTGATGGCGAAGTGTCTAGCATGTCAACAGATTGGGAGTTAGCATCAGCGTACGAGTGGTTTTCCTCATTTTGGATGTTCGTATGTAGAAGTGGGATTAAAACTGTCAGCAACTTTGTAACGGGATTTACGCGCACGTTGGGAAGGACAAAACGATGTGGGTAGTAGTGAATCGTTCAACTTGGTGGCTCACTTGGAAGATCGACAGAGATTTATTTCAACAGAATATTATTCAAGCTCCTTGGTGCACCTGTGTTAGGAATTATATTTTCATAGATTTGATGATACAAAAACAAGAAGAATGAAACATTAAATCTGGTTGCTGGAGTGGTTAATTCTGGTGACTACCCAGTTAAGTCTGGTGGTTAAGTCTCCTCAGTTAAGTCTTGTCAAAGTTAAGTCTGGTAGTGTTAATCAGTTAAGTCTGGTAGTGTTACACAGTTAAGTCTTCTAGTGTAAAGTCTGATGATTACACAGTTAAGTCTTCTAGTGTATCAGATGCTACTATGAGTCATACTACTGCTGGATGGATAAGGATGAAGAAGATATTTTGTATGAGTCAAGTATATCAAATAGATAATATCTAGATATGTTTTCAGTCAACAAATTGTAAAAGATACATGTTGTATCTTATTGACTGACATACACAAGCAAGTAGTAGACAAGACTTATCAACTTTGTAATGATCTCCTTTGTACTATAAAAGGGAGATCATACCCCTTAGATAAAAGTGTGATTAGTGGTTAGATGTTAAATCACCAAGGTGCTTCATACTTACAAATTACAACAACACCAAGTGTGTTAAAATGTAAAGCACCAAAAAGAGTGTGTGTGGGAACATTAGACATGGGGTCTAATGTTGTTAGGTTTGTTTAGCCTCAAGGATCTTTGATCCCTGATTAGATTGTAATCGTACTACTATTGATCAAGTAGTATTGGGGCTAGTTGGAATAACAAACGGTGAAATTGGAAAAACCTTGTTGTGATAATATTGTTTCTTTCATAGAATATTCCGCTAATATTATCATCATACTTATCATAGACTAAATCCTAGATCAAAGGTGTAACAACCTAGAGTCCATAAACGATCACATAACTAATTTTAGTAGATATAAGTAGCTCTAAAATAAGTTTCCACAGTTGGTATCAGAGCGGGGGGCTCTGAATCTAGGAAAAGAAAAGGTTTTATCTAAAGAAAGAAGAAAAATTCGGATCTGGTTCGTATTTTCGTAACTCACTACAGGGCTGTTTTCAAAAGGCGATAACTCCTTCGTTAACCGTTGGATCGGGCTAAAATTTTTACTGGAGGTTCTTGGTATATCAAGGTAGATTCTCACCGGAGGGACCTTCAATCTGAGCCTTAGGTTGCAAGATATGCATCGTTGAAAACTGCTGCAAAAACTGTTGAGGTATGGTCGAATTTTTGGTTTTCTTTCAAGGTTCACACACAAAGGGGAAGAATCACACACAGAAGAGAGTTGGTTCTTAAAAGATTAAAGGCTTGTTTATCAAGTTATTATTGGTGAAAAAGATTATTTTTTACTTATTTGCAGATGAAGTTGAATCTTTCAAAATTGTGTTCTTATCATATCTTAAAGTGGTTGACTACACTTTAAAGATAACTTGTTAGTTTTGTTCAGATATTTCATATGACAAAGACTTGTTAAATCTAGTTTTCATAGGTCAAGGGGTGGATGGACGAAGACCTAGTTAACTATCACTTAAAGGAGTTACTTTGTAGTGCTCAGTGTCTCATTGAAGATGAGGATTTTATCAAGAGACTGCGGTCTACTTATATGGTGTTAATATGAGTTCTAAGTCAGTTTTAGTTCAAGACATAAGACACAAGGATGGTTTATTCTACTTCAGCATCAAGTTAGTAATGATTGGTTTTTCTTCATCAATCATAAAAGCCTACAGGTTTGAAGAATCAAGAAATGGTTAACATATGGGTTTCAGGGGAAGCTTAAATGTTCAGATGGTTAACCATTTATATGCTACACCAAGTTTTTACTGTTTATATTCTCTATTTGTTGATAACAAAAAGGGGAAGAGATATTGTGGTAGCATGAATTAAGGGGAAGACAGTATGGTTTCATTCATGGTGAGATTTAATTATCTCAATTTCTCTACTTCGTCTAGGGAAATTCGTACAAGAACGTGTTTGTTTTGTAATCATCAAATAGGGGAAGATTGTTGGGAATTATATTTTCATAGATTTGATGATACAAAAACAAGAAGAATGAAACATTAAATCTGGTTGCTGGAGTGGTTAATTCTGGTGACTACCCAGTTAAGTCTGGTGGTTAAGTCTCCTCAGTTAAGTCTCCTCAGTTAAGTCTGGTCGTTAAGTCTTGTCAAAGTTAAGTCTGGTAGTGTTAATCAGTTAAGTCTGGTAGTGTTACACAATTAAGTCTTCTAGTGTAAAGTCTGATGATTACACAGTTAAGTCTTCTAGTGTATCAGATGCTACTATGAGTCATACTACTGCTGGATGGATAAGGATGAAGAAGATATTTTGTATTTGAGTCAAGTATATCAAATAGATAATATCTAGATATGTTTTCAGTCAACAAATTGTAAAAGATACATGTTGTATCTTATTGACTGACATACACAAGCAAGTAGTAGACAAGACTTATCAACTTTATAATGATCTCCTTTGTACTATAAATGGGAGATCATACCCCTTAGATAAAAGTGTGATTGGTGGTTAGATGTTAAATCACCAAGGTGCTTCATACTTACAAATTACAACAACACCAATTGTGTTACAATGTAAAGCACCAAAAAGAGTGTGTGTGGGAACATTAGACATGGGGTCTAATGTTGTTAGGTTTGTTTAGCCTCAAGGATCTTTGATCCCTGATTAGATTGTAATCGTACTACTATTGATCAAGTAGTATTGGGGCTAGTTGGAATAACAAACGGTGAAATTGGAAAAACCTTGTTGTGATAATATTGTTTCTTTCATAGAATATTCCGCTAATATTATCATCATACTTATCATAGACTAAATCCTAGATCAAAGGTGTAACAACCTAGAGTCCATAAACGATCACGTAACTTATTTTAGTAGATGTAAGTAGCTCTAAAATAAGTTTTCACAGTTGGTATCAGAGCGGGGGGCTCTGGATCTAGGAAAAGAAAAGGTTTTATCTAAAGAAAGAAGAAAAATTCAGATCTGGTTCGTATTTTCGTAACTCACTGCAGGGCTGTTTTCAAAAGGCGATAACTCCTTCGTTAACCGTTGGATCGGGATGAAATTTTTACTGGAGGTTCTTGGTATATCAAGGTAGATTCTCACCGGAGGGATCTTCAATCTGAGCCTTAGGTTGCAAGATATGCATCGTTGAAAACTGCTGCAAAAACACTTGAGGTATGGTCGAATTTTTGGTTTTCTTTCAAGGTTCACACACAAAGGGGAAGAATCACACACAGAAGAGAGTTGGTTCTTAAAAGATTAAAGGCTTGTTTATCAAGTTATTATTGGTGAAAAAGATTATTTTTTTACTTATTTGCAGATGAAGTTGAATCTTTCAAAATTTTGTTCTTATCATATCTTAAAGTGGTTGACTACACTTTAAAGATAACTTGTTAGTTTTGTTCAGATATTTCATATGACAAAGACTTGTTAAATCTAGTTTTCATAGGTCAAGGGGTGGATGGATGAAGACCTAGTTAACTATCACTTAAAGGAGTTACTTTGTAGTGCTCAGTGTCTCATTGAAGATGAGGATTTTATCAAGAGACTGCGGTCTACTTATATGGTGTTAATATGAGTTCTAAGTCAGTTTTAGTTCAAGACATAAGACACAAGGATGGTTTATTCTACTTCAGCATCAAGTTAGTAATGATTGGTTTTTCTTCATCAATCATAAAAGCCTACAGGTTTGAAGAATCAAGAAATGGTTAACATATGGGTTTCAGGGGAAGCTTAAATGTTCAGATGGTTAACCATTTATATGCTACACCAAGTTTTTACTATTTATATTCTCTATTTGTTGATAACAAAAAGGGGAAGAGATATTGTGGTAGCATGAATTAAGGGGAAGACAGTATGGTTTCATTCATGGTGAGATTTAATTATCTCAATTTCTCTACTTCGTCTAGGGAAATTCATACAAGAATGTGTTTGTTTTGTAATCATCAAATAGGGGAAGATTGTTGGGAATTATATTTTCATAGATTTGATGATACAAAAACAAGAAGAATGAAACATTAAATCTGGTTGCTGGAGTGGTTAATTCTGGTGACTACCCAGTTAAGTCTGGTGGTTAAGTCTCCTCAGTTAAGTCTCCTCAGTTAAGTCTGGTCGTTAAGTCTTGTCAAAGTTAAGTCTGGTAGTGTTAATCAGTTAAGTCTGGTAGTGTTACACAGTTAAGTCTTCTAGTGTAAAGTCTGATGATTACACAGTTAAGTCTTCTAGTGTATCAGATGCTACTATGAGTCATACTACTGCTGGATGGATAAGGATGAAGAAGATATTTTGTATTTGAGTTAAGTATATCAAATAGATAATATCTAGATATGTTTTCAGTCAACAAATTGTAAAAGATACATGTTGTATCTTATTGACTGACATACACAAACAAGTAGTAGACAAGACTTATCAACTTTGTAATGATCTCCTTTGTACTATAAAAGGGAGATCATACCCCTTAGATAAAAGTGTGATTGGTGGTTAGATGTTAAATCACCAAGGTGCTTCATACTTACAAATTACAACAACACCAAGTGTGTTACAATGTAAAGCACCAAAAAGAGTGTGTGTAGGAACATTAGACATGGGGTATAATGTTGTTAGGTTTGTTTAGCCTCAAGGATCTTTGATCCCTGATTAGATTGTAATCGTACTACTATTGATCAAGTAGTATTGGGGCTAGTTGGAATAACAAACGGTGAAATTGAAAAAACCTTGTTGTGATAATATTGTTTCTTTCATAGAATATTCCGCTAATATTATCATCATACTTATCATAGACTAAATCCTAGATCAAAGGTGTAACAACCTAGAGTCCATAAACGATCACGTAACTTATTTTAGTAGATGTAAGTAGCTCTAAAATAAGTTTCCACAACCTGCAGTGATCATGTCAGAAAAATCAAGTTTTGTTTCACACTTCCAGAAGAAATGCAGAAGACCTTCAAGACCGGCTCGAGATTTTATGGCGACTACTCACCTTCAGATGGATGGACGGACAGAGCAACTATGTTGAAATTGAAGATGTATGAGACGGAGAGTTTGACAAGTGTATTGGCATGATTGAGTTTGGCTACGAAGATGTAGAACACCTTTTGGATTGGATTAAGTTGGAGATTTGTTGGTTTAAGGTCCGGGGTTGATTACTGTGATTGGTGGATTAGTTATCCGTGTGGAATAGAAACCTTGAATGGTGGACTATGAAATTTGTATGTTTCGTACGATGTCCCCGTTGTGGAGAGTTAGACGTTTTGGGCGTATGAAGAAGATCTGGTTCACGATGCGTTAATCCTTTGAGTTGTTATTTTCCATACCATTATCCGACCTATTCCGTTATGCTCTCCGATACGTTCCGATCCTCCGTTATGTGCTTAGTTTATCGTCTGTACGACTACGTTAGCTCTTTGATGTGTTTTATCCGTATGATTATTCGACCTATTTTGTTTTGTTTTCTGATGCGTTTTGATACTAAGATTTATACTTTATTGATCGTCGGTACAAATATGCTACCCATCTCATTATGCGTTTCAATACAAGTTGATATTTCGAGTTGTACTCGATTGATCATCAGTACAATTATACTATCTATCTCTTATAAAACTCTTGATACATTTGATGATTCGTCACGTGCTTCATTGACCGGTGGTACGTTCCTTCGTTCGATCAGTATCTGTTTGAAATTGATGAGTTCTTCTATAATGATGCACTAGTTCCCTTTTCGTTAAGAATCTGGATTGAGTTGATGAGGTTTTACTCTTTAGTACTACCTTCCTATTTCTTACCAGCATGAATGTTTCATGTATCTCTGTGTGAGATTTAAATCATTATCCGCTACATTGTTGTTTCGTATTCCTTGGAACGAATTCGTTGTGAATTATGAAAGCCTAGGGCTTTTCAATGATTTTGATCAGGTTGGCGAGGTATCTCATCGCTTGGCGCTACCTCCCCAATTATCGCATGTGCATGACGTTTTTTCATGTGTCACTTCTTCGTGGGTATAATTATCATCCGCTTCATGTTGTGTCTTGCCCGTTCGATCAGATTCGGGAAGATCTTTCGTATAGTGAAGAACCTGAGGCTGTTTTAGAGCGTCAGGAAAGAGTCATGAGAACTAAAACCATTCCATTCGTAAAGATTCTTTGGAAGAATCATCCTGAGAGCGAGGCTACTTGGGAGACCGAAGAATCGATGCGATCCAGTTATCCACATTTCTCTTTGTGACTTGGTACGTATTCATTTTGATTCCACTTTCGATTTCGTATTTCTATTTCGATCTCGTATTTCAATTTCGCGGACGAAATTTTTTTTTTAGGAGGGAAGAATTATAACACCCTAAATTAAATACGACTTATAAAATACGCTATAAATTAAAACTTGAGTTATATAAAATGTTATGACTCGAAACCATACGATATGAACATATAGCCTAAAGTAAAATACGAAATGATACAAGAACTCTATAAATAAAATATGGCACGTCTAAGAAGTTCCCTATGGGCCAAAATTAATAAAATCATGTACACAACATATTTATAAAAGATAAGTATAAAATTTTGGCAAAAATTGGAAAGTGCTAATCATCATTTAGACACCCCAAAATTCACGGCACAATCCCCCTAACTCTTCTCATCCATAACCGAGTATTATACCACTCCAAGAAAACCCTAAATCCCTTTCTCTCTATCTCATTTGTTGGCAAAAAGAAACCACACAAAAACCCTAAAAACCTTGCTCCATTCGACACAAAGAGAAGAAGGAGAAGCAATAAGAAGATCGTGATCATTGTTTTCTTATTCAATTCATATCATAACAAAGGTAATCGAATACACATTATTTAATCCATTCGAATTTGTTGAATAAAAATCTAATCGATCCATACTCCATTTTTCTTGCATTCGATCTTGATCAAGAGAAGAGAAGTGTTGGTGAATCGTTGAAATCCTTGTATTCATGTTCCTATTTGATCCATATAAGAGGTAACCATGTAATCTTCAATATATAATAACACTCTCGGATCAATATGTATTAATATGTGTCGATGTGAATAAATTATGCTATTGAAATCGGACCTATATAAAAACTGATCTCGTGTAAATATTTATCCTACTTAAAGGAATTTTTAACCAATGATGCAGACATGAATTTTAGTGGTTCTTTGGCAAAAAACTGAATTAAGTGAAATAGTGATCAAATAAAATTGGTTTGATGATTTTTAGAGGTCGGGAAGGCAACCGTTTGATTTTTAGAAATTCATGTGTCAAAACTGTATTTCGGGTTATGAAAATTCAAGCGTATTCTATGATTTTTAATTTAATATCTATAACGAATTAAGAACTGAGATTTTGGCAGAATAATATTTGGTATATGAGTTAAGTTGTGTAATTTTTGTGGATTTTTCTGAGATGTTTAACTAGGGTGAACAAATACATACTTTCGGGGTGTTCCAACAGGTCGAATTCGGGAAAGTGTTGTGTTTGTCGATTTTTAGTTTGTACTTGTACCACTTAATAAAATCTGAAAAAATTACATAAAATACTTAAGACATATAGGTATATGAGAAAAGTTCATTTAAAGACTAAATTTTTGTTGCATACTAAGGGAAAAATCTCCACCATCCATTTAATTTGAACTAATGGTGGGAATTAACCTAAGATTTAATATGAAAACCTAAGTCCATGTCTTTTTTTCCTTTTTCTTTGTCTTTTTGTCTTTTTTATTTATTCACTTCTTTTTTAACTTTAATTTATTTATTTATTTATTTATTCTTTGTCTTTATCTTTAATTCACGTTATTTTCTAAATCACGTTTTTTTTTTTTTTTTAATTTTTTTAATTCATGTTTTTTTAACTTGATTACGTCTTCATACGTTTTCGACCGTTTTCTTACGTTTTCATTCGTTTTCATACGTTTTTGTCCGTTTTCATATGTTTATATACGTTTTCAGACGTTTTTATCCGTTTTCATACGTTTTCGTCCGTTTTTGTAAGTTTTCGTCCGTTTTCAGATGTTTTTGTCCGTTTTCATACGCTTTAGTCCGTTTTTATCCATTTTTGTCCGTTTTCAGACGTTTTCGTCAGCTTTTGGCAGTTTTTATACGTACTCAGACGTTTTTGTCCGTTTTCATACGTTTTCGTCTGTTTTTTTACGTTTTCATCTTTTTTTTACGTTTTCGTCTGTTTTTAGACGTTTTCGTCCGTTTTTATGTTTCGTCCATCTTTTATACGTTTTCAGCAGTTTTTACACGTGTTTCATACGTTTTCGTCCATTTTTCATACGTTTCGTCCGTTTTCAGACGTGTTTTTACGCTTTCATACGTATTCATTTGTTTTCTTACGTTTTTGTCCGTTTTCACATATTTCTGAATATCACAATTGATATTCTTAATATCACAAGTGATATTTTGAATTCTTAATATCACAAGTGATTTTCTGTGATATTCAAAATATCACTTGTGATATTAAGAATATCAATAGTGATATTCAGAAACGTATGAAAACGGACGAAAACGTATGAAAAGGAACGAAAACGTAAGTGAAAAAGAAAACGTGAATTAAAAAAACGTGAAAATCACTTGTGATATTCAGAATATCACTTGTAATATTCTGAATATCACAAGTGATTTTCATGTTACAAAACATTAGTTGAAAACCACTTGTGATATTCAGGATATCACTTGTGATATTCAGGATATCATTTTTGATATTCAGAGTATCATCACTTGTGATATTCTGAGTATCATCAATTGTGATATTCTGAGTATCGTCGCTGTGATATTCTGAGTATCACAGAATATCACTTGTGATATTCAGAAACGCGAATTAAAAAAATGTGAAATCACTTGTGACATTCAGAATATCACTTGTGATATTCAGAATATCACTTGTGATATTCTGAGTATCATCACTTGTGATATTTCGAGTATCATCACTTGTGATATTCTGAGTATCAAATAATATCACTTGTGATATTCAGGAACGTAAGAAAATGGACGAAACCATAATAAAACAAACGAATACGTACGAAAGCGTAAAAACACGCCTGAAAACGGACGAAAACGTATGAAAAAGAACGAAAACGGACGAAAACGTATGAATGCGGACGAAAACGTAAGAAAGTTAAAAAGAAAACGTGAATTAAAAAAACGTGAAAATCACTTGTGATATTCAGAATATCACTTGTAATATTCTGAATATCACAAGTGATTTTCATGTTACAAAACATTAGTTGAAAATCACTTGTGATATTCAGGATGTTACTTGTGATATTCAGGATATCACTTTTGATATTCAGAGTATCATCACTAGTGATATTCTGAGTATCATCAATTGTGATATTCTGAGTATCATCACTTGTGATATTCTGAGAATCATAGAATATCACTTGTGATATTCAGAAACGCGATTTAAAAAAATGTGAAATCACTTGTGATATTCAGAATATCACTTGTGATATTCTGAGTATCATCAATTATGATATTCCGAGTATCATCACTTGTGATATTCTGAGTATCACAGAATATCACTTGTGATATTCAGGAACGTAAGAAAATGAACGAAAACATAAGAAAACAAACGAATACGTATGAAAGCGTAAAAACACGTCTGAAAATTGAAGAAAACGTATGAAAAGGAACGAAAACGGACGAAACGTTTGAATGCGGACGAAAACGTAAGAAAGTGAAAAAGAAAACGTGAATTAAAAAAATGTGAAAATCACTTGTGATATTCAGAATATCACTTGTAATATTCTGAATATCACAAGTGATTTTCATGTTACAAAACATTAGTTGAAAATCACTTGTGATATTCAGGATATCACTTTTGATATTCAGAGTATCATCACTTGTGATATTCTGAGTATCATCAATTGTGATATTCTGAGTATCATCACTTGTGATATTCTGAGTATCACAGAATATCACTTGTGATATTCAGAAACGCGAATTAAAAAAGTGAAATCACTTGTGATATTCAGAATATCAATTGTGATATTCTGAGTATCATCAATTGTGATATTCTGAGTATCATCACTTGTGATATTCTGAGTATCACAGAATATCACTTGTGATATTCAGGAACGTATGAAAACGTCTGAAAATGGCTGAAAACATTTAAAAACGGACGAAAACAAATGAAAATGGACGAAAACGTAAGAAAACGGACGAATATGTAGGAAAACGGACGAAAACGTGAATTAAAAAACGTAATAAAACGGACGAATATGTAGGAAACGGATGAAAACGTAAGAAAACTGAAGAATATTCAGAAACGTGAATTAAAAAAATGTTAAAATCACTTGTGATATTCAGAATATCACTTGTTTGATAATACAGAATATCACTTGTGATATTCTGAGTATCATCACTTGTGATATTGAGAAACGTATGAAAACGTCTGAAAATGGCTAAAAACATTTAAAAATGGACGAAAACATATGAAAATGGACGAATACTTAACGGACGAATATGTAGGAATAAAACGGACGAAAATGTCTGAAAACGGACAAAAATGTATAAAAACGGGCGAAAACGTATGAAAACGGACAAAAACGGACAAAAACGTAAGAAAACGGACGAAAACATATGAAAACGGACAAAAACAGATGAAAACGTATGAAAACGGACGAAAACGTATAAAAATGGACGGAAATGCATAAAAACAGACAAAAACGTATAAAATCGGACGAAAGCGTATGAAAACGGACGGAAACGTATGAAAACGGACGAAAACAGATGAAAACGTATAAAAATGGACGAAAACGTATAAAAACTAACGAAAAGGGACGAAAACATATGAAAATGGACGAATATGTAGGAAAACGGACGACAACGTCAAAAAATGGACAAAGATGTATAAAAACGGACGAAAACGTATGAAAACGGACGAAAACATATAAAAACGGACGGAAACGTATAAAAACGAAAAAAAACGTATAAAAACGGACGAAAAAGAAAATGAACGAATATGTATGAAAACGTACGAAAAAGAAAAAAATCCGTTAAAAAAAAGTGAATTAAAAAAAAGACAAAAAAAAAAATAAATAAAAAATAAACGTGAATTAAAAAAGAGACAAAAAAAAATTAAAAAAAACTTGAATTAAAAAGAAGACAAAATAAAATGAAATAAATAAGAAAGATAAAAAGATAAATTAAAAGGAAAAAAAGACATAGACTTAGGTTTCCATATTAAATCTTTAGTTAATCCTCATTGGATCAAACTAGATGAATGATGGGGATTGATCCCTTGGTATGTAAAAAAAGTTTTATCCTCAAATGATCTTGAATCATAAGTATATCTGGGTAAAAGTATAGAATTTTATAAGCTCGTTTAAGGTGTGTTAAAAATAGCTAAAGTCGGACCTGTTTTAATGTTAATTCTAAATTTAAGTAATTACTTATTTAAAACACTTATAAGCATAATTGCTTCACCTTTAGAACCTAAATGAGTTAATTGTCATCTTAAAGGTATTTAACTAATGTTTTGATTAATTATCATATTAACCTTTAACTTTGGCATAATTGCAATAGTAACCCTAATCTTTGAATAATGATAATATGAAACCCAAATTATATGAATTAAACCCTAAAACTGATAATTCGGGAAATATAACTTAATTATGACCTAATTGAATGTATGAAACCCTAATTGTTGTTTAATCACTTTAAATGATCAATTAAAATGACTTGTGTAATTAGAAACCCTAATCTCACATTTACTTAATTTGGAAACCCTATTTTGACTTGTAAAACTCTAAATTGTGAAATAACATCATTTTATGATTATATTAATATATGAAACTCAATTTTAACATTAATAACTATTTAAACCTTTTTAAATACTAATTACTATTTTTAGTAACCCTAAATTGCTTTTAAACCTAAATGTGGAAACTTATTATTTTTGGAAAGTTACTAAATATGAAAAGTTACTATTTTTGGAAAGTTACTAATTATGGAAACCTACTAAATATGGAAAGTTACCTTAAATGGAAAGAAAACTAAAATGAAACCTTTATGATTATGAAATTATGAAACTTATAAATAAACTTATGATTAATGTAGATCGGGTGAAGAAGGAGTGATCATCTGCTTCCATTCATCTTATTGCTTTGATTTGTGTGCTTTGATAAGGTACATATATTCTTTCCCTTTTCAGTAGGGATATTTCTATCGATCCTATGCCTGATATGATTCCCTTATTTGACTCATGACTTTCATTGTATGATTGTCATTCTTATTGATTCATTCTGACATTTATTTAAATGTCTCTGCCATGATATGCTTATGCTTTGCCATGCTTAATTGAGTCACTATCTTGTTTCTCTTACCATGCTATGTCTATATTGTTGTATGCTATGATAGATCTGTGCTTGAGCTAACCTAGTTGTGGAGGTACCATGACCATGTCTTTGATGGCACCTTAGGCATGACACTCCCGTAGAGGTGTGATAGATCTACGGCGTTCCCCCTTATGTTTATGTATTATATTGTGATCACTATTGGCCATTAATGCGTGTGTGTGCTTAGTCTAGTACTGACATACATACTTATGTTAGGGAGCGTATGGATGCATCATAGGTTTTATGTTTATATGATTATGGTGACCAGGTGGTGTGTGCCTTACACTCCTTCTCACAATTTTAGTACTTAGAGGTCTCCCCTCTTCGTGCACTTTTAAGATATTATATGATTTGACGGATTATGATATGTAGTTCTTATGGCACATCCTTATATGAACTTTTCCTTTATTTCATTATTCTCTTGATTCATTTCTTATTCAGTTCTCATGCATTCTTGATTCTTAGTTCTCTTTAAAATTCGTATGAGTTTCATGATTATACTGTTCGTTTTGTATTCTTATTCCTTCGTTGCTTATGCTTATTTACCGTTATGTTATGTTATATATATCTGTTCACTGGGCTTTTTAAGCTCAGCCGCATGTTTTCTTTCTTATGCGGCAGGTAATAAGCGGGGCGACGGGCTTGGGAATGAGAGAGCATAGGACTTAGAGACCTATTTATTTATCTTTTCGTTGTCCATTGTTTCGGACTTTCATTTCTTTCAGTACTTTGAATATTATTTCTTACTTGGTTTTGTTTAGTTAACCCGCTATGCATTTGGGATTATCTTTTGATACTAGTGTTGATGTTCGAGACTTGGTTATTTATTTAAAAGACTTCCGCTTGCGGAATGTATGCTTTGTATGACACCATAATGTGATATCTTGGCCTTGTCGGGTCGGGGTGTTATAGTTTTAGATGTGGAGGCAGACGCAATAGTGGAACTAATCCTATAAAGGCCAGGTGCTATCACTTTTGGTGTTTCGACAACCGCTTTTCCTTTATCAACAATATTTTTATTTTCATTTTGCTTGGGCAAGGGTGTTGGAGTGTCTGGTTTTGCCAAATCATTTTTCACATTGACTTTTGGAACAAATTGAGAAATTGACATTTTTGGTTTATCAACCTGTTTTGAAGTATTTGGTTTGTCCGAAGTCAATGGTTTTGCAAACTTAGTATCCACACCCTTCACTTTCTGACTTTCCATCTGAGCCCTCAAAAGATCATTTTGCTCTTTCATGTCCTTGTAGGCACGCTCAGACAACAGTTTGTCATACTTGCTTTCCTCGGTTTTGCGATCAAGTTGTTTAAAATATGACAAGTTTTCTTTTTCAAGTTTAATAAGAGCATTTTCATATTTTGAATAAATTGCAGAGGTCTCAGCTCGCAGTCTTTCATCGTCTTTAACAGAATATGTTTGTAAAATGATGGACATAATATTGGTCGACATAACTGCTTCGAAGAGAGAGTCATTTAGGTTTTCTATAACTTTGATGTTTTCAATATTTTCATTAGCTTCCTTCACCAGGGATTTGTGGTCCTTGACAAAGTCGGCTTTTTCTTTCAAAAATGCTTGTTCAAAATGAATTACTCTCTCATGGATGTTATTCAGTGGAGTAGTAATTTCTATTTCAAAAACCTTTTCATTTCTGCATAAAAGCTTGAATGCCAGTTGTTAACACTGATAGTAGTTTTGGATGCAACAATTGTTTGAAGTGTTTCAATTCTCGTTTTAACATCATCTAAAAATCCTCTAGCAGCACTTGTGTTAAAAGGATTGTTTGATGACATTTGTTCCAAGTTTGAAAGAGTTTTAGAAACAACTTTTTTTTTGCAACTGGTGTCGTAACAGCTGGTTTTTTGGAAAACTTTGGCGTTTGTTTTTGTAGAACAAAATTAACTCCAGAAAGTATGTTGAGTTTGTTGTAATCAATTGGTTTTATCTCTGGGTTCTTTTGTTTCATTTTAATTCGACTCTCTTCAGCAAGCTCAATCATTTCGTCAGTATCCCGAACAGCGGGAGGATCATGTTTAGCATATATCACATTTCCATTGTACAAAACATTCTGTTCTTTCTGAGCTTTCTTGAGAGTATAAGGATTTTCACAACCGATAGCCATTTTCTTCATTGTATGTAAAAACATATTTGGATCTTTAATAAGCATATGAATGGTTTGACTTGAATGACCCGTTTTCACAAGCAAATATTCCAACTTTTTGATTGTTTCTTGTTTCTCAATCAAGAAGATCATTTTCTCATTTTGAAAAATCTGCTTTCAACTGTTTCTTTTCTTTTTCAAGGTCAGAACAAGTTGATTTTTGTTTAGAAAGTTGGTTTTCAAATCAGAAATTTCCACGTTTATGGATTTTATTTTCATGTGTAAATTAACATCAAGTGTGTCAAACTTGATTTGCAATTGTTTTTCCCTTGAAAAGGAATTTTGATACTCAAAAGCTTTTTCGTTTTCCTTATACCTCTCAAGCTCAGCGGTCATTTTCTCATTAACGGCCTTAACATCGCGATTGACCTTTTTTACTTTCTCAATTTCAATGCTACAATTATTCAATAATGATTCAAAGAGAGCATGTGTTTCCTCATCGTTCTCAGCATTCTGTGAAACTGAGCCTCCACTATGATTCATAACTGGAGTTGCCAAATAAATATTGCTACTACTCGGCGTGTCCAGGTATGTATCATAAGTGGGTGCTGGAGTCTCAGAATGCTATTCCTCATGAGGAGACATATCAAATATATCATTATTGTGGCATGTATTGAATGATGGTACCTCAGATACTGCATTGGTGTCATACACAGGAGGTGTGTCAGAATCCATGTCGTACTTAGCCTCCTGAAGATTTTCCATAAATATGCTGTTTGCATCGATCTTCTCTCGGTCTTCCATGTCATCCATGAGAGCCATAAAATCATTTTCCTCGGCATTTAACTGAAACTCTGCTTCTTCCTTCTGTGCCAACAGCAATGTTTCCTGCAGATAAACTGGATCTTTCTTTTTTGGCTTAGTAGGATAGTTCCTTGCCATATGACCTATACCCTAATAGTTGAAACACTTTATCGGATTTCCCTGATTCATATTTCCATAATTCCCAACAACTGGAGCTGCAACATTCCCAATCTGACTACCCACTGTCTGATTCCCAACATTCTGACCCTTCTAATTTCCAACAAATTGACCCATCTGATTCCCTGCATACTGACCCAACTGATTTCCTGCATACTACCCTGCATTCTGCATATTCTGATTACCCATCTGAAATCTAGTAGCATATCCCTGCTGATTCCCAATAACTCCAACCATTTGTCCTCCTTGACCCATATTGAAACTCGGCTGTGTAATCTGCCTGTTGCGAGTATTCAATGAAATCCTTTGGTTGTTGTTGGTTGGTGTAGAATAGTGTCCTTGGAATGCCTTTTTCAAATAAGCAAATGCTTGTGTCAAAGCAGCAGTAGACTCATCATTGTCAGTGAACTCTAGTTCTTGGAATTGTGGATATTGTTGTTGTGGAATAACGTGTTGTTGTTATGGGTAGATTGTTGTTGTGGGATTACAACAGTTTGTTGTTGTGGAATGTATTGTTGTTGCATGTAGTTGTGAGTGGAAGATGATGATTGTTGATGTTGTGTGTTCACTGGTAAAGGTGTTGGTGTTTGAGCAATGAATGCAAGAGGATCATGATTCTTTGCCAATCTTTCTTTCCTAACTTCATTGGCCTCAGCTTGGTTTTGCTTCAAAAAATCATAGAGCTGATCATAATTCACCTGATGTAGATCCTTGGTTTGGTTGACAATAGTGACATATCGTCCCCATTCTTCTTGAAGATTGTTGATGAACTTGATGTTGCTCGCGATTGGTCTTGGTGTCAACTTGTTTTTGATTCGCTCATTCATTAAAGTGGAGAACCTGGTATAGTAGGATTCAATGGATTCTCCAGGAGTGGATGTAAACTTCTCCCATTTAGTTAGTAGCTTGTTTTCTACATCTTGTTGCCCAATTTCTGTTCCATGACATAGCCTTCTAACTCGTTCCCACATGTCATAGGCAGTTTCACAGATGTCGACAGCAGCAAAGATCTCTCGTGGTAATCCTAGTTGGATTAAGTGCATTGCCATATCATCAGCGTCGATATGCTTCTTGTCTTCTTTTGTGTATTCTACTTCTGTTTGTTCACAAAAGAATGGTAGAACAGGAGGTGTTCCATTTAGATCTCCAGGGTCTTGAATTTGTCGAGGCTTGAAGGGTCCATTCTTAATAGAATGGAGCAGGAGTTTACCATCAGGCTTGGTTTTGATGTAACGAAGCATGCGGCTTGTCCATGGAAGATACCCACCTTTTTCAAGCATAGGAGGATGATTTTACGCACCGGCTGCATGAATGTCCTGCTGAGTTGCCATTGATGAAGTTATGTATGATAAAGCTGATCTTGGATCGGTTCAACGATATAGGAGTTGTGTTTGTTGTTGGTTAAGGTAAGTTGTTGTAGGGAAAATTTGTCTAAAAACTTAAAAATGCTAATAACTTCTTTTCGGAGTGGATTTGGGCCTCGATGGTTGGGTTGAATCAACTTTAGTTTTGATAGGTTATGGGCTGAAAACAGAGTTACGGTTCAAAAGTTATGGCCGTTTGAAGTTTTGTCCTTTCAAGATTATTTCCTTACTCGAAGAATCCCTTACTCGAAGAATCTTACTCGAAAACTAACTCGAAGACTCTTTCTCGAAAACTTTTACTCGAAGACTCTTACTCGAAGACTCTTACTCGAAGGCTTAATTCCTTACTCGAAGAAAAACTGCTTACTCGAAGTATATAATCCCTTAGTCGAAGGATATAAGAGTAGAAGTTCTTATTTCCTAACTCGGAAAATATAAACAAAACTTAAATTTCCTTACTCGAAGGATTTCTAACTCGAAGAAACTCTTCTAACTCGAAGAAAATGCAACCTTACTCGAAAAACGTCTTCTAACTCGAAGAAATTCAAGCCCTTACTTGAAGAAATTCTTCTAACTCGAAGAAATTCAACCCTTACTTGAAGAAATTCTTCTAACTCGAAGAAATTCAACCCTTACTTGAAGAAATTCTTCTAACTCGAAGAACAGAAAGCGTTAAAACACAACACACTCCTAGATCATTGCTAGGCAATTGATATCACTTGTAGGATCTTAGATCTAACTTATCACACTAAACAATAAGCTCGTATGGTGAATTGGTGACTTGATATGTATGACGTTAAAGAGTGAGGCTAGAGAGATAAAGAAGAGAACTTTTATTAAGAAACACACACAATACACACTCAAGCACACACCTCAAATGACTCATTTGAGGTGTATATATAGTAAGTTACAAACGCCCTAATGGGCTTTCTATGTGCTCAGTTTGGATAGTGGATTGGACAAGGATTACAACATAACCAAATAGACTAGCTTAACTTAACTTCTAACCTGTTAGCTTAGCTCAATCCTCGAGCCCTTTGACTATTCTGTTCCATATTCTAAAACACGTTTCCTAAGATAAGAATGACCATCACTTCTTTAATGCTAACAATTTTTCTGCTATAATTTAAATTTTTAAAAATTTTTAAGAATTTTATATTTCCAGGAATCTGTAGTCATTTATTTTGCAAGCATTATATCTTACTTTGCTTTCTAGTTTAGTTTTAGTATATATAGTGTTTATCGCCGATTTTATGCGAGGTTTTGTGTTTCGTTTTCTTAGTGAATTACAGGTTATATTGGACAAGAAGACGAAAGTATACATTGGAAGTGGAGCTTATCATGTTTGTTTTCTTGGAGGAAGATGTAACCATGTTTTCACATTGTCCATGCCAAGCAAATCAGGAGAGTATTAGTTTCTTTCTCTATTTCATTTTCCCGTTATCATAACTTTGATACTTTACAAGAACATTGGGGACAATGTTCAATTTAAGTGTAGGGAGGGTAAAATGGGATATCTTAGAAACTATAACTTCTCTTGATATTTGTTTTGTCTTAGAGTAAATGTGTAATAAAACTAAGAAAGATACTTGTTAGGGCAATTTTAGCACAAAATTTAAATTCTTTTACAACATATAGGAGTGAAACTTTAGTTTTAATAAGCGTTTCATGGATAGGAATTATATAGCTAGCACAAAAACCCTTTCACTCAAAAATTTCCACCCCAAAAATATGAGGTTCGCCTTTAGATATATAGGAAAAAGCATTCACCTTTAATGCTTATAAGTGTACCGGTAGTATATAGATTCTAGAAATTGCGTCTGTGATGCATCCCGAGACCGCTAGCGAGACTACATTCGTGTTGTTAGGATTTACTATATGATAAGAGGCATTAGGATAACCCTTGTTTTAAACCTGTATTATAATTACGTTGGCAACACCGGTCAAGTAATTTTCCCACACCGTTGCGATGTACTCATCTTTAGTACATGATACCCCTAGTACACCCCTCAGAGCCTAACTTTTTCGAGGTTCTCGTGATATTTCGGTGGATTTTGAAATATTAATGAAGAACATTGTTTACAATCCACCCCCAAAGGTACACCCAAATCGCCTTAGCCTACCTTGTATGCACTCATCTTTAGTGCATTATTGTTACAACATATATTTGTTAAACCTTTTGTTAATTGTCTAATCGGTTACTTGGTTGCTAAGTCGAGTCATATCTTGTAAATACAGTTTTGGGACGATTGAGACTCATGGGTTAAAGTACTAGTTGTTATGGAGTAATGAAGAAGAAAGTAATGCTATTACCCCCATATGTGCGTTAATATTTAAAGTACTCTAAGTGTTTTAATTTTCTTAAATTGGGTCATTAGTTAGTTAAGTGTAAAGCATGTAAAATTCAAGTGTAGGGAGGTTGCAAGATCCCTTTGATGTATTATTTTGGATGGTAGGGCAAGAGAGTATGAAAAAAAAACAAAAACCGAAAAAATGATAAAAAGAAAAAAAAAAGTAAAAAAAGAAAAGCGAAAAAACATACAAACTACCATCCCGTTTCTTTTATGTTTAAGTCAAGAAAGTGTCAATAAAAATTAAAAAAAAGAGTTATTAGTTAGCAAGTCGAGTTGAGTCTTGGATTAACAACGCCTCATTGTACATTTAATTGACCAAGATAATTGACTTGCCACTAGTAAAATTCCCTATATCCAACAAACCGTGCTTTCCATACCCTTACACCTAACGTTACAACCCTTGAAAAGCCCTCTTTGATAATTTATTCTAGGTTCTTACGCTAAAGTGGTGGAGGTTTGATTCGTTCCCAAGCCTTTGGTAATTTATGCACTATGACAGGTAGAGAGTGTTTCAATTTCAGTTTTCCATATGTGTTATATAACTTTATACACCCGGGAGATGTGAGAATCCAAACACTTTATGTGAGATGCTAGTATATAATTTCTGTGCTTATTTTGACTAACGTGGAACGATTGTATGTTGTAATTACTTTTATATTAATGTTAAATAACCCCTAGCTTGTAAATTGATTAGAATAAAAGCTCATTTGCTTGAGGACAGGCAAATCCTAAGTGTAGGGATATTTGATAAGGATTTATTTGGTACCTTTTTAAGGGGTCATTTAAGCCAAAAATCGAGTAAATATGATCAAATATTGTCTCAAATCATTTCTTTTTGTATTTTAGGTACTTGGGACGAGAATTGCGGAAAACGGCACTTTTGGAGCATATTTGGACGATAAAGTGAAGAAAACGATGAAGTCTAGAAAAGTACGTCAGACTTGGAGGTCTGACGGCGTCACTAGACACAACGTGACGCCGTCCCTTGTAAACTCGTGGAAGATTTCTAGTGTTGAGCTAACAAGTGACAACTTGAAGATTTTGAAGGCTTTATAACCTGACGCCGTGAGGTGTAAAGTGGAGATGGGTGTCACGTTTTATGCTAACAGGAGATGGATCAGAAGGATTTTACAACTGACAGCCTCAGATCCCTTTCTGACACTGTCAGAGCGGCGATTACACAGACGAAACCCTAAACCATGGCGAGTTGATGACGTCAGAGGCTATAACCTGATGCCGTCAGAACTGTATTCCTATATATATTTTAGAAAGTTTTCATTATAAAAGGTGACATCTTTAGAGAAAAACACTAGTCGAATTTCAGCAGCTTTGTAAGGGTTTTTCAACCCTTGAACCTTATTCTTTATTGAAGATAAGTTATTCGTTTAATCATTCAATATGTCAATGTGTTGTTTGATTAATTGTTTATCTTTTCTTCTATCTATCATGTAGCTTAAGTTTGTTTGTGTTTGTTTAGATCTAATGAAACCTAGTTATTGAATATTGATTTGTTGTCTCTTGTTTGGTTGATTGTTATCGCGTTAGGTTAAGAAAATTGGTGACCTCTTATATGTAACTAGCTTGAGCGTCTTAAAAACTCAACAGTAGAGTGCACTATTGGTTTTGTTCGCTGTATTTATTGCGTGAGTTGCGGCTTGTAGATCCTAGAAAACTTAATGGATGTTAAGGGATTTAGGGGAGACTAATGTTCATAGAGTTGGGGAATTCGGCACCTCCCCACGACCAATAATAAAGAATACGACGCTTCAACTAAAACAAGGACGTGATAATTCAACGAATCAATAGGAGATAACTAAGGAGTAATTAAATCTAAGTAAACACGCTTTTCCTATCATAAGAAGTTCACCAATTTACTTTTTCTTGTTTTTAGTTTAATTTAATTTTATAATTAGTTTTTGGGTTAGTTGATTAACAACTAATTCCGCTCACTTCTTCAAAACCGAGATTTTAATTGCTTTCTAAAATAAATTTAAAAATACAAAAAGAATCATCCCTCACCTCTAGACCTAATTCGTCATACATCTTGACGTAATGACACTATTCCTCTAGAGAACGATCAATCCCCCGGACCTACCTATACTACACTACAACGATCAGGTACACTGCCTGGAGGATTGCAAGCTTCTCAAGATCCCTTGAGAAGTAAAACCTTTTGCGTGGATGCAATCCTTGCATCAAGTTTTTGGTGTCGCTGCCGGTGAATAGTTATTGTTTAGGTTCAATTTCTATCTTGTTTAGGTTTACTCACTAGATTCCTATCAAGTGAGATTTTATTTTCTTTTTCGTAGCTTTCTTGTAGTCTATCTTTTCTTTGTATTTTTGTTCGTTAAAATTTTCATCTAACTATTCTGTTTGCCATTATGGAGAACGCGAATCCGCCAAAATTTTCAACCAATTGACCAAATCCACTACATAATCTACCCTTTCCACTCCAAAATGGCATCTTTATGTTCCGACGACATAATGGTGAATCTTTTTCCAATGCATGGACTCGTTTCAAATACTTACTTAAAAATGTCCTTCATCAAGGTCTTGACTTATTGTTTCCACTTCAAATCTTTACACTCGTATCGACCACGAAACCCAAAAGAAGCTTGAATATATGGCAGATGGGAAAATGTGGGAATTTAGTGATGAAGTGGCATAGGAAACCTTTGAGATTCTCGCCTAATTCAGAAGTGGAACATGGGACCCAAAAAATGCACGCTTAGACCTATTCTCAATTTGGAAGGTTCAATCGGAAAGTTTGTTTAGGAATGAGGTGGTTAGAGTTGAGGTACCTAGGTGCATGTCATGGTTAGGTGCTACCATAATACAAGATGAACACATAGGTGATCAAGATAAGATGGAGGATATAGTAGAAAATCCAAGCCCACCGAGCACTCCACAAGTCCTACCATCATTTGAGGAATACACACCACCCATGACTTACCCGGAAGGAGTAGAAGAGATTATAGAAACCCCAATGGAGGTCAAACCCTTGGACCAAACACAACTAGCAGAAATAGGTTTGAATACTTGTAGTCATAACCTTTCTCTTAGTTCTATCGAAGTTCCTAGTTTTGATGAACCGGAGCCTCAACCAAAGCTGTAACACCCCAACCTGACAAGGGTAAAGATGTCACGCAAATGGTTTCATATCAGATATAACAAAGCATACATTCAAAAGTAATACAATGATTCTCAGAGGTTACAAAAGAAATACTGGAATTACAAGGCTACAAAAGCGAATACAATTTCTAACAATAGAATAACTTCTAATTGTCTCTAGGCCAAAAACTATCAAGTCTTCTAAGTCCAAAAGTCTCTTCACTCGTACCCATCTTCCAACTAAAACCTGCCGCACATGAAAAAGAAAACGTGCGGCTGAGCTTACAAAGCTCAGTGAACAGATACATAAAATAACAAAGATAACAAAGCAGAAATATCGTGAAGCACTGGGAAATATCATAAGGTATAATCAAAGCAAAAATGGATAATAAGAGAAGAATAGGATAGTCATCTACCACGAGCCCAGAACTCAAAGTCATAATCTCAACATCATAATCTCCAAGTCATAATCTCACAATCAGAGGGGATACCTCTTAGGCAACCAGATAATATGAGGGGTGTCCTCATGTATCATAATAGTGGAGTGATCAGCTCCCAGGGGTGTGAAAGGCGTGTATTGCACACAGCACCAGCCACCTCAAAGTCATACTCAAAGTCATAGTTAAATCCACTAAACATACAAATCTAGGATTGCAATCCATACGCCCCCAAACTCAAAGTCATCCCAAAATCATAGTAGCCATGGCAGATAGTCATAAACGGGACGGTGTGAGAAATCACTCCCCCACACGGGAGTCATGCCAGTGGTGCATCACAGACATGGCCAGGTTACCTTCCTGGCTAGGTACACAGAAAATGGCTCGGGTATCAACTAAGAGTCAGGTCTCAAAGTCATCACAAAAGATCATATATCAAAAGGTGCATCTCAAAGTCATATCACAAGGTCCATAGAAAAGGGTTCATATCGAATAGTTCATAATAGAGTGATTCACCAAGGTCTTCCAAAGTTCATATCATAGTTTTTTTAAAAAAAAACAAAGGGGATCATAATTAAAGTCCAAAGTCTGTATCAAAGGGTTGGTCCATCTTCAAAGTCTTTATTCAACAGATTCATTTTAGAAAGCTTAATCAAGGTATTTAATTAAAATGGTCTTTAAATTGGTTTCATAAAGATAATCATTAAAATAGTCTTCATAAAAGATAGTTCAAAACAAGTAGTTCAAAACCTTAGTTTAGTAAACCATTTCAAAATCTTAGTTTCTCACAAGGATAGTTCAGAACTTTAGAGCAACTTGGCAAAGGCATAGGTCAGACCAACGAAGCTCAGATCATAATCAAAAGGAATATCAAAGGTTCACTCAAAAGGAACATAGCAATGGCTTGGGAAATCTTAACTGAATCATAACTCAAAATCAATGTATAAGAACCTTTACTAAACAAGGCAGAGTATCTGTACCTTATGACGGAAGCACAAACAGAAACAAAGCACAGAAATAAGGGAATAGCTCAAAGTCTCTCCATCTTCACACCTAGAGGAGTAGAAGGGAATTACAATTCATTCTTTATTAATTGCCTTTCAATTTTTAGTAACATTCTATTTTTAGCAGGTTTCCATATTTGGTAAGTTCCCAAATTTAGAAAGTTTCCTTATATAGAAAGTTTCCATATTTAGAAGTATTGGATAGTATAACTTGGTTAAATCATTATTACTTGGAAATGAAGTATCTTTGATCAGAATTACACCTTTAGTCCTTAGGGTTTCACAATTTACACTTTACACCCCTTTATTACAAAAGTTACATTTTAACCCTTTCAACATTCATAGTTACACATTAAACCCTTGGTTTATCAAAATTACACAATTAGTACTTCATTTAATGAGTTATACGAATGGACCTTTAATTATTCATAATATACACAATAGGTCCCTCCATTTAATTAATTTACATAATTAACCTTAAAGTTTACATTTCAATCTTTAATTAATAATAATTACACATTAGTCCAATAATTATCCAATTTTACACATTAGCCCCTGAATATAATTCATTACTCAAATCAACCTTAACTTTCCAGAAATTACATATTTAGTCCCTCTATTTAATTATTTTGTAAATCGACCCATACTTTAATTATAAATACATTTTAATCCTTTAAAATATAAAAATGACACTAGGCCCCCTCAACTTATATTTTATACGAAAAGTACACAGCCCAAAATATGTTTTAAAAATAACCCATGAGTTTTAAAAGTTACAAAACACACCCTTCCATTTATTTCTTCAAATCGGCATACATTTAAAAACAAAATCAAAACCCTACTTTCACCAATCATTAGAACATCATAACCACATCATTTAAACACATTAAATTTCCATATTTTAACCACATAAACCCTAGGTCGATTGTCTTTAGGGTTTTTCACCATTTTCCTTTATTTTTCCTTATTAGCCGATTACAAATAAATTCCATAATAATAGTTTTAGGTCTCTACAATTCAAATGAGTATTTTTCTGGTGTTATATGATGATGATAGATGCCACAAAAATTAATCACCAAGGCTGGAAAAATCGCATATATATATTATAGATTTATTTCGATTTTAGGGTTTATAAACACAATAATTTCCATACGAATTATATAGAGTGCATGGCCGGTTTTTATCATTTTTCCCACGTTAGACATGATCATTAGGAGCTGAGAAAAATACCAGGATAATTTTAGAACGAGTGAAAAAGGCTGCACGAATTATTGCTTCTCGAATGTGTTTACTCGACAAGAAAGAATTCACCACGACTTCAAACGGAACCAAACCACCTTGTACACATTTATTGTAGGTCATACACAATGTAAGGATCTCAGGAAAAATAAGAAACGAATTTTATGAAGCTTGGTTGAATTAATACGAATTTTTACCTTAAAATGCCCTAGCGACAAGAATAAATTCACCACCAACGAACCAGGCAACAAACGACTTCAAACCAATTTTTATAGGACTCCTTGGATGATGATTGAGCTCAGAAAATTGTTGAAAGAATTTCTTGTGGCCGAATGGAGGCAAAAATGATTTTGTGTGTGTTTTGTTATTCTCGGCACTTAGGGTTTTCAAGGAAAAAGATATGGATTGATTTTAAACATGGAATACCGAGTCCTAGGGGTGGGCTTGGACCAGAATTTTCGGTTTTCATAGTTGGCAAATAATTGTGATTGATTTGATTCATAATTTTCCTTATTTATCCATTTATATCTTAATTAACAATTTATAATAATACATAATAATATATTCGGTTCATATAGGGGTATTTTGGTAATTTTTTTCACTTGTATAAATGTTGAATGAAGTTGTTAAAATTATTTGGTAACATATCTAGTGCATTGTCAGAAGTTTGGGATTGTTTTGATACTTGATAAGCCTTTAAATAAATTTTTAAACTTGTAGGGCAATTTGGTCATTTTACATGCCTTTCAGATTTTAGGTGTTACAACTTCTTCCCCTCTAACAGAAAAATTTCGTCCTCGAAATTTGCAAAGAATCAGAAATGAAAGGATCGGACACAAAACAGAGACACACCATGCTGAGTGCGAATCCAAATGATAACGTACCAATGTACGGATGATAATCGAATTCTCTAGGAAGAGGTACAAACAGGACATAGGGTTTACATCGAATTGATTTGGCGGATTAAATGAGAATACATCGAATTGTAGTAACCATGAGGTGGTGCAAAGATAACTCTTCAGCTTTTCAAATAGTCTCAGCTTCAAAGAATCTTCCAAAGGTGTTCTCATAAACAAACAGGTCTTGCTTTCTCAGAATCCAAAATCTCATATCTTAACTCATAGCAGATCAAAATGAACAGATTTAATGAATTCGGAACGTATACATAGCAGAACAGATGGAATCCATACGAACAGAAAGCATATCATTAGATATCATCAAATGGCAGAAAGCTCTATAATAGAATTTAAGATCATTATCGGGAGTGCAAAGGTCAGCCAAACGCGCGTCGAGCATCCAAACGTATCAAGTCGAATATCCAGAACAGCAGATCAAATGGATAGGTAGAATGAATCTAAAGTCTCACTAAACGCGGATGAGCTCAAACGGATAACAGAAATTCTAAGGTTCTAAGGCACTTCTCGAAATATCCTATGCCCACAACAAGTGCACGTTATATGATGTAAGTATTATCACGTTGATCAGGCGTCATAATACTAGCATCATATAAATATGCCCTCATGATGGTCATACTTTATCTCAAGTCGTGAACAACACAACTTATCTAAATCCACCTAGTCCACCTACAGTCTCAGGGTCACCAAAGTCAAACATCATAACTAAGAATACGAAATTACTCGAAGAGTAACGGAAATCCGAAAATGTCCATCAGAATTCAGGTACGTCATTAATAGTGCCAAGACTTCATAACTTACCGAAATCAATTCAGCCAAAATAAGTGGTTACTCCAACATCCGTCGGTTCATAATTATCAAAATTTCCTCCATAGGTCGTCAAAATTCTCATGCAACTCGTTATTCAACAAACGCAGAATGAACACAGAACGGAAATTACTAACAGCGAGCCAAATTATTCAAAGGACCTCATTAACAGGTAACGGAATTTAAGTAGGTTGAGAAGAAACGAATACGTCGTCGATAGCTTCATCCTTCACAGAATCATCTTGTCTGAACACAATTGTCCGCTTCAAAATTCGTCCATTCACATACAAAAGTTTAAAATTCCTTCCAAGTTGTAGCAGTTTGCCGCTTGTCCATCTTCTCTCATGATGAAAAGGAATCATAAACTTGAGTCTGCTTCCTCAAGCCTTCAGCAACTCTTCTTGATATGGTGATGTCGTGACGGCAGCCTCTGACATGGTCATTGTGCATCCTTCCAACCGCAAGCCTGCTTCAGCTATCCATTCATCTTAGTACAACTAAAATGAATAGAGAAACAGGATTGCGTTTCTTCGACAGGTCTTCTAACACAGCTCCAGGTCTTAAGGAAAACACCGCCGTCGTCGACTCCAGATTATGTGTTGAAGGGTTCGTCTCTTCTTCCTATATGCTTCTTCCCAGGTAATGCTCGTCGCCACCGTCTTCTACTCATCTTCCACCAAATTTCTCACTCTGATATCTGTCTTCGATCTCGGTTCTTCCTGTGGAAAACTCTGTCTTCACAATATACAGGGTAGTGTCGTCTACGACAATTTTTTGAAAGTCAAACAAATTTCCTCTTCCAGATCAAGTGGTTGTCTCATCATTAATCTCTATGTTCTTCTTCCGTTCTTGAACACAAAACAATGTCATACTATGACAATTTGTCCAAAATACGCAAAGACACGACCATTCTAGCCAATACCATTGGCACCTTTCAACTCCTACGGTTATAACGAGTGCAAGGACAGTTTCTAGAATCATTTAGGGGAAAACTTTCACATACACTTCATGACGCCTTCTTTATTCTTCAAAATAACTGACGTACTCCACGGAGGTTACCCTCGGTTAGCTAACCCCCTTCTTAGGAGTTCTTGTGGTTGCTTCTCCAGCCCTTCAAATCTAGAACGATGCAATCAGATACGAAGTTTCAAAAGAATGACCAATTCAATTTGATACGCGGAAACGGATAATGATTACTGATAGTGGCACGGTTGAGTTTACAATAGTCGATACGTCATCACATACTTCTTCTTCCTTCTTCAAAAACCAACAAGAGCATCCAAAGAGAATCACTGAGGTGAGCAAAACCATATTACATCGGAAATACCGGAATATCTTCGTACAACGAAATATTTCCTGATGGCGGAACTTTCCAAGGGTGGATGGTAATGGTTGTCAGGAAAACTTGATCATCATATGAGTTCAGGGTTGGTGTTTCCATAGCGGTAGAATTTTTAGCAGATTCAGGTGTAGAGAATTCATCATAACGAATTAGGGTGAAGCAGTTTGGCAAGATCACAATTCAGATACGGTAGTCTTGTGGTAGCTTTACAAATAGTCATCCAGTCCATAACCAAAAGACCATACAATAAGATCTGTCAAGATCATCAAATTCATAGAACGAATGCAGTCATCGGATCAGATGGATAGTTCATATATCGAAGTTCAGCACGTGTTTCAATAAAAGTGTTGAGATGGATAAACGAACAGTTCAAAGTGTAGGAATTGACCGGCTTTTTAGCATAAGCAGTAATTGGGTGTGTGTTATCAGAAATACGAACATCGTATAATTGTCAAAGTGAGAGGTACGGAATATCAGTTATCAGCATCATCATGCTCAGTTAACAAACCCATACAGAGATGGTATAACATCATATCCTTCCAAAGGAAATGGTTGGCAGGACAAGATTCGTCATTCAAAGGAAAGGGACATAACCTCCTATATCCATGGTTAATAATTACCAGAATCCTCATAGGAGTAGCAATGGATTCATGCAAAGTTAAGTAGTATTGGATGATACATTTACATTCAGCATAAGCAAGGACTTCACGCAGTGTGACGAACACATTATGGTTGAATGGCTTACGACGTGGTCGGAAAGGTGTCAAACAGCTTGTCAAACAAATCGGAGGTGGATGTCAAAATCTGAAAATGGAACTTAAATGGTGTAAGGTATCCAGGTGGGTTTTCCGAGGTATTCCAAACTTGCTTGGCTTCTAATCTTAAGTTGCAAAACTTCTATTTCCTTAAAAGTTTCTGATGAGGCTTAACTAAGGGCAGAGGCACAAATCAGAGTGATGCGGAAGCAAATGATACTCGCCTATATGTCATAGTCTACCCATTCCTCACTGGTCAAATTTAGGTTCCTATAGGGAGATCCTAATGCAAATCTTATAGGTTATCTTATGAGCGCTTACAGGGAAACTTAGTGGTCCTAACTTACACAGGCCAAGGGTAAATGTATTACGAATCGCAGCCTGTCTCTCTGATACCATAATTGTAACACCCCAACCCGACAAGGGTAAAGATGTCACGCAAATGGTTTCATATCAGATATAACAAAGCATACATTCAAAAGTAATACAATGATTCTCAGAGGTTACAAAAGAATTACTGGAATTACAAGGCTACAAAAGCGAATACAATTTCTAACAATAGAATAACTTCTAATCGTCTCTAGGCCAAAAACTATCAAGTCTTCTAAGTCCGAAAGTCTCTTCACTCGTACCCATCTTCCAACTAAAACCTGCCGCACACGAAAAAGAAAACGTGCGGCTGAGCTTACAAAGCTCAGTGAACAGATACATAAAATAACAAAGATAACAAAGCAGAAATATCGTGAAGCACTGGGAAATATCATAAGGTATAATCAAAGCAAAAATGGATAATAAGAGAAGAATAGGATAGTCATCTACCACGAGCCCAGAACTCAAAGTCATAATCTCAACATCATAATCTCCAAGTCATAATCTCACAATCAGAGGGGATACCTCTTAGGCAACCAGATAATATGAGGGGTGTCCTCATGTATCATAATAGTGGAGTGATCAGCTCCTAGGGGTGTGAAAGGCGTGTATTGCACACAGCACCAGCCACCTCAAAGTCATACTCAAAGTCATAGTTAAATCCACTAAACATACAAATCTAGGATTGCAACCCATACGCCCCCAAACTCAAAGTCATCCCAAAATCATAGTAGCCATGGCAGATAATCATAAAAGGGACGGTGTGAGAAATCACTCCCCCACACGGGAGTCATGCCAGTGGTGCATCACAGACATGGCCAGGTTACCTTCCTGGCTAGGTACACAGAAAATGGCTCGGGTATCAACTAAGAGTTAGGTCTCAAAGTCATCACAAAAGATCATATATCAAAAGGTGCATCTCAAAGTCATATCACAAGGTCCATAGAAAAGGGTTCATATCGAATAGTTCATAATAGAGTGATTCACCAAGGTCTTCCAAAGTTCATATCATAGTTTTTAAAAAAAAAAAACAAAGGGGATCATAATTAAAGTCCAAAGTCTGTATCAAAGGGTCCATCTTCAAAGTCTTTATTCAACAGATTCATTTTAGAAAGCTTAATCAAGGTATTTAATTAAAATGGTCTTTAAATTGGTTTCATAAAGATAATCATTAAAATAGTCTTCGTAAAAGATAGTTCAAAACAAGTAGTTCAAAACCTTAGTTTAGTAAACCATTTCAAAATCTTAGTTTCTCACAAGGATAGTTCAGAACTTTAGAGCAACTTGGCAAAGGCATAGGTCAGACCAACGAAGCTCAGATCATAATCAAAAGGAATATCAAAGGTTCACTCAAAGGGAACATAGCAATGGCTTGGGAAATCTTAACTGAATCATAACTCAAAATCAATGTATAAGAACCTTTACTGAAAAAGGCAGAGTATCTGTACCTTATGACGGAAGCACAAACAGAAACAAAGCACAGAAATAAGGGAATAGCTCAAAGTCTCTCCATCTTCACACCTAGAGGAGTAGAAGGGAATTACAATTCATTCTTTATTAATTGCCTTTCCATTTTTAGTAACATTCTATTTTTAGCAGGTTTCCATATTTGGTAAGTTCCGAAATTTAGAAAGTTTCCTTATATAGAAAGTTTCCATATTTAGAAGTATTGGATAGTATAACTTGGTTAAATCATTATTACTTGGAAATGAAGTATCTTTGATCAGAATTACACCTTTAGTCCTTAGGGTTTCACAATTTACACTTTACACCCCTTTATTACAAAAGTTACATTTTAACCCTTTCAACATTCATAGTTACACATTAAACCCTTGGTTTATCAAAATTACACAATTAGTACTTCATTTAATGAGTTATACGAATGGACCTTTAATTATTCATAATTTACACAATAGGTCCCTCCATTTAATTAATTTACATAATTAACCTTAAAGTTTACATTTCAATCTTTAATTAATAATAATTACACATTAGTCCAATAATTATCCAATTTTACACATTAGCCCCTGAATATAATTCATTACTCAAATCAACCTTAACTTTCCAGAAATTACATATTTAGTCCCTCTATTTAATTATTTTGTAAATCGACCCATACTTTAATTATAAATACATTTTAATCCTTTAAAATATAAAAATGACACTAGGCCCCCTCAACTTATATTTTATACGAAAAGTACACAGCCCAAAATATGTTTTAAAAATAACCCATGAGTTTTAAAAGTTACAAAACACACCCTTCCATTTATTTCTTCAAATCGGCATACATTTGAAAACAAAATCAAAACCCTACTTTCACCAATCATTAGAACATCATAACCACATCATTTAAACACATTAAATTTCCAGATTTTAACCACATAAACCCTAGGTCGATTGTCTTTAGGGTTTTTCACCATTTTCCTTTATTTTTCCTTATTAGCCGATTACAAATAAATTCCATAATAATAGTTTTAGGTCTCTACAATTCAAATGAGTATTTTTCTGGTGTTATATGATGATGATAGATGCCACAAAAATTAATCACCAAGGCTGGAAAAATCGCATATATATATTATAGATTTATTTCGATTTTAGGGTTTATAAACACAATAATTTCCATACGAATTATATAGAGTGCATGGCCGGTTTTTATCATTTTTCCCACGTTAGACATGATCATTAGGAGCTGAGAAAAATACCAGGATAATTTTAGAACGAGTGAAAAAGGCTGCACGAATTATTGCTTCTCGGATGTGTTTACTCGACAAGAAAGAATTCACCACGACTTCAAACAGAACCAAACCACCTTGTACACATTTTTTGTAGGTCATACACAATGTAAGGATCTCAGGAAAAATAAGAAACGAATTCTATGAAGCTTGGTTGAATTAATACGAATTTTTACCTTAAAATGCCCTAGCGACAAGAATAAATTCACCACCAACGAACCAGGCAACAAACGACTTCAAACCGATTTTTCTAGGACTCCTTGGATGATGATTGAGCTCAAAAAATTGTTGAAAGAATTTCTTGTGGCCGAATGGAGGCAAAAATGATTTTGTGTGTGTTTTGTTATTCTCGGCACTTAGGGTTTTCAAGGAAAAAGATATGGATTGATTTTAAACATGGAATACCGAGTCCTAGGGGTGGGCTTGGACCAAAATTTTCGGTTTTCATAGTTGGCAAATAATTGTGATTGATTTGATTCATAATTTTCCTTATTTATCCATTTATATCTTAATTAACAATTTATAATAATACATAATAATATATTCTGTTCATATAGGGGTATTTTGGTAATTTTTTTCACTTGTATAAATGTTAAATGAAGTTGTTAAAATTATTTGGTAACATATCTAGTGCATTTCCAGAAGTTTGGGATTGTTTTTATACTTGATAAGCCTTTAAATAAAATTTTAAACTTGTAGGGCAATTTGGTCATTTTACATGCCTTTCAGATTTTAGGTGTTACAAAAGCCGTTACCTGATTTTCCATCCTTGGATGAAAATTTAGGAATTGAATTAGGCCCCGATCCAACCATCAAGCCATATAGCCCGGGTAGGTTTGGGATAAAGGTAGTAGACTCTATGCCTTGTGTAGTGGAAGCTGATATAGGAGTGAACCATGACCTTACATACTTACATCACCCATTTATGATTGATCACAAGAAACATTATGGGTTTAAACCGGGTTTATTAGGTTAAGATGGATTCCTAACTAGGAATCTCTCAAAGTTAATAGAATATGATCCCTTTCTAGGAGAAAACTTTACTTCACCCATTGACTTAATTGAACTAGGTAAGGTTATGATGAACGGAGCACACCCCTTTGAGCATATAATTTTTCCACCAATCTCTCCTCACGCGGTATACTTCCACCCTAAGGGTGTGTATCGCTACTATCACCCGCACTTAATCCTAAGTGTAAGGAAAACTTCCCTTTTATCCGTTAAATAAGGGTAGAGTTAGGCTCATGACTTGAACAAAAACAATCACTTCTTGGGAGGCAACCCAAGCTTTTTATTTATTTGTTTGTTTGTTTTATTTTGTTTGATTTCATATATATGCTCCATCCTTATTTGTTTATATTTCATGTTTCGAATATAATTTGTGAAAATGCTTTATTTTGTTTTTAACCTCGTCTTAACTACATGTAAAGGTATTTTACAAAAAGATAAGTGTAGGGAAGATCATATTTGTTTATAAGAACGAATTCGAACATGAAAGATAACAAGTAATGATTAGCATATATTTATGTAACCACTCGTAAAATTTCCTATTTACTTTACTGAATTATTATCCTTTTTCCACGGGTATTTTTTTTTTATTATTTAAATGTATCTCTCATCTTATGTGACATAGATCACATCATTGATAAACGTGCTCCCACAAGACCTGCCTAACAAATCTAATGTTTATTTTATAAACATCACGATATAAAAATATTACAGAATACCATTTACCATTTTACGATAAAATCTTTAACAAAATATTCATTATCTGTATAGAGTTTCTAGAAAACCCTAAAATTTACCACAATACCAAATATGAACAACTAAACCTCAAAACATAAAAATACAACATATCTAAGTTAAGGTACAAGTTCCCAAAGCACCAGGAACCCTAATTCTATTTCATACCCGGTAAAACCCTAATTTCACATAAGTGTTATTTTATGCATACATTTCACAAACCTTAATTTATTTTTATAATATTTTTATAAAATATAAAGTTTATAAGTTATTTAAGCTATAGTACAAGTCATTTATGCATAAAAACATTTATTTACAAAATCTTTATTTAAATTCCATTTATATTATTTTTAAAGCATAATTAACAAACCATACATGCATAACTTTTATAAATGATATTTTCTAAACTTCTTAATTATTTTTACAAGTCTTTTAGCCCAGAGTACAAGTGCCTAATGCACAAAGATCATAAATTCCATTTAATTACCTTTTAACTTAATAAAAAGTTACAAATAATTTTTATTACTTAATTAATTATTAAAACTATATTTTTCTAATTTTCTAAACTTATGTACAACTCATTTAAGCATGTTTTACAATTTTCTTAAAGCTCAACATAATTTTTCTTCCATTTCTAAATTATTTCGATTTATATAGACATATATAAAACCATAAATATTTTCTTAAGATGACCAACCCTCTTAACCAACTTAGTTCCTCACTAAACCTTAAAGTACAACTCCTTATAACCCTAATTACCTCCACCTAAAGCTCATTCGAATTCTCCATTAAAAACCTGGTTCAATCCTAACATGAAAACCACAAATCAAACTAAGCTTACACATTAAGAAAACATTGAACATAGCCTTCTCCATGCCCTCTCCTAAGAACCCCTCCACATGGCACCCTTCATCTTCAAGAAGCCTCCCTATTGGTTGCTAAAACTCTTGCCCCATATCCGGCCACATCACCCTCTTCTTCTCCCTCCTCCTCCACCTATCCATGTGGCATAGCTCTCCATTTCTGTCAGCCCTTGTATGCATAACATGTCTCCTTATCACTTAGCTACAAAACCCTAATTACCACTACTATAAATAGCAACATAAACTTCCTTCTTCTTTCACACCAATCAAACCTAAAAACTAAAACAACTCCAACTCATTTCTGCCCTAATCACAATCTCACAATACTCTCAAACCTAACTTAAGAAGTCCAGAAGAGGGAGAGGAACTGTCGAGTCCAAGGCATCACTTCATTCAAGTTCTTAAACCCTAGTCGATCCCAACTTAAGTAAGTATTACTAAACCTTTCTAATTCAGTTTTACTTATGTTATTTACTTTTAAAAACATTAAAATGTAACCATTAATAATAAACATAACTAAAAACCCTAGGTTTTCTTTTCTTTGATCTTGTTTGTTCGAACAGTAAACCCCAAACGCACTCTAGGTTTTCGAACTTTTGATTAAACAAATCACTAATGTGTTCAACATGTTAAAACATATCAACGAACATTAAATCATGCATAAAAACTAGTTACAAAACGTTTAAAACATTAAAATACCTATCGAGTTCTTTTTCTGTGTTTTCAGTCGAACAAAAACAAGCCCAGAGACCCAACTTGTAACCCAGAAACCGACACCCAAAAGACCTTGTTAAATTTTGATTTTTGATATTTAAGTAGTTCACCTAGATAGCTAATGACAGGAAAAAGAATCAACGAAAATGATAAAGTTTTCACAAAGTTATCGGGTCTTAAAAGTAGCCTCTTATCGCTAGGTCTATAACTTAAAACACCAGTTATTTACTTTTCATAAATATCACTCCCACAGCCCTACTTTTGACCACGAAACCAACATCCAAACGACCTTATTAATTTCTGGTTTTCGGTATTTAAGAAGTTCACCTAGCTAGCTTTAATTAGAAACAGGAATCATTAAAAATGATTAAGTTTTTGTTAAGTTATTGAGTTCCAAAAACTGCCCGTTATCGCTAAGCTAAAAAAAGATTTTCAGATTTATTTCTTTTTCAATATATGTCGACCAGTCACCCAACTTCTGACCTAGATTTCGACCCTCATATAATCCCTATAAATTTCGATCTTTTGGCATATTAAAGTTCACCTGGTGAACTTATTTTACAAAGAAGAATTTTGAAAAACCATCGAGTGGTTTAGAAAATATTCGAGTTCAAAATTGGGTCGAGCGCTAGTCAAAAACCTATTTTCAAAATTTCATTTAAAACCATGTTTCATCACTCGACTTTTGAACTATATTTCGAACACCAAACGATTTCCATAAATTATGAAAATTGATATGTTTAAAGTCGACCTAGGTGACTTTTCATAAAAACCACAAGCTCGTAAAATGATTCCTTTTTCGTTAAGTTATTCGCGCCCAAAGATCTAGCCAAGTCCAATATTTCATAAGAGAGATTTTTATTAAATTAAAGTTTTTAGGGTTAATTTTGTAAATAAATATATTTAAGGGTATTTTCTGTCAATAACAAATAAAAAGGGGTGAGATTGTCATTTTTGAAACTTGAGGGTAGAAACTGTCATTTTCCAAAAGTCCAGGGTGTGAACTGTCATTTGACCAAACCTTAGGGATTAAAACGTAACTTTTCCTAATCAATATTTTCATCCTTTCTATTTTATTTTCCCGACTCTATACTAACATAATATGTTTAATAAACCGAACCCAAAACTTACAGATAAAAGATAAAGATAAAATCTTACTTTTGAAACTACATGTTGGTTCAAATAAAATATGTAACCATCAACCAAACAAAGAAACAGAACGAAACGAAATAAACTATAATCATTAGAAATGATTACTAAATATTGGCATAACAACCCAGGTTTATTGTCCGGAGACGTTTATCAACTTTCTTTCATTTGTTTTCCATCCAGATTGATCAGGTGAGTTCGTAACCCCTTCTTTCACTTGTTTTAAATTATTTTTGGGGGAGATACATGCTTAACTATTTTTATATACTCTAAACTTTTATATGGATTATCGTGAGTTCATAACCCCTATTTTTACATGTTTTTGAATTATTTTGGGGGAGATACATGCTCAATTATCTGTTTTTACTTTCATAAGCAATTCTAAGTTTTCATATATTGATATAAATTCCATAGCCCTTATTTTCATGAATTAAATTGGCAAGATTGGCAAACGCTGTTTGCATTTACAAGAATTATGAATCACTAAAGGACTTTTTCCCATATTAAACACAAGTAAATTCCCGATGTTATTATTATTTTATTGCCTTACGCTAAGTTTAATTAAAGCCAAAAGACCTCCCATCATGAACCTCTAATCACCGACTCTCTTAGGGTGAGCGCGAATATTGTGGATAGTACTATCGGGCTGACAACCCCTTTGTGTTACCGTAACGTAACCCAAAGCATTATATTTGAGATGAATAAAGAGATGTGACTATCTCCTACCCGGGGGCAAGGTTACCTACATTTAATTATGGGGTAATTATTACATCATTAGCTCATGACTGTTGATGTTCTGTTAATGTTTTGTGATTCATGAGACTTAGCGCAATAAAATATATCTTTCCCTAATGGTAATTTTTAAATGTTGCAATTATTTTCATCTAATCTTGTGTTTAAATGGTTTGAACTGGACTGAACGACGTATTTCCGAATAACTGAAGAAGGGCTTATTTTTCTGAAAAATGAAAAGAGCTTATTTTCTGAAATATTGAAAAGGGCTTATTTAGAACTGAACAAAGTATTTTTATCAGAAACTGGCTTATTTCTGAATAACTGGAACCAACGTATTTTCTGAATAACTGAAATGGATTATTTTCATTTAAGAAACTTTATGAATCCACTCAACCTTTGTGTTGACGATTTAACATGTATTCTCAGGTTATCGGAAGCATGGATTGGCACGGGATTGGCTATGGACTATGTTATCATTCAAACTAAAAATATATTTTTATACATGTATTTTGAGAACCTCCTGCTGGGACCTGCATATTGTAACTCTGATATAAATGAATGATAACAATTTTATCTAAAACGTCTCATTATCGAGTCGTTTTCTATTATCATGACTGTGAACTGTTTAGTAACTCCCCAACTTATATTTCCGCTGCGAATATCGAAAACGGGGGTGTTACAATTTATGTGATTATTTCGAGTCAAATGCTTGTATCGAGTCACAATGAATGTTCTACAGTTTTTTCAGGTTTTAATACTCATATTTTTCCAGAAATTTTCCAGAAACAAAACGTAAAATTACTGTCAGGTCATACCTGATGGCTTCAGGGACTGTAGCAGCACAGTTTTTCAGATTTTTGTTTTTCTGCTGGAATTTAAATTTTTGAAAAATTTTTAAATTTTTAAATTTTCAGGAATCTGTAGACATTTATTTTGCAAGCACTATATCTTACTTTGCTTTCTAGTTTAGTTTTAGTATATATAGTGCTTACCGCCAATTTTATGCGATGTTTTGTGTTTTGATTTCTTAGTGAATTACAGGTTATATTGGACAAGAAGACAAATGTATACATTGGAAGTGAAGCTTATCATGTTTGTTTTCTTGGAGGAAGATCTAACCATGTTTTCACATCGTCCATGCCGAGAAAATCAGGGGAGTATTAGTTTCTTTCTCTATTTTATTTTCCCGTTATGATAACTTTGATACTTTTCAAGAACATTAGGGACAATGTTCAATTTAAGTGTAAGGAGGGTAAAATGGGATACCTTAGAAACTATAACTTCGCTTGATATTTGTTTTGTCTTAGAGTAAAGGTGTAATAAAACTAAGAAAGATACTTGTTAGGGCAATTTTAGCAACAAATTTAATTTTTTTACAACATATAGGAATGAAACTTTAGTTTTAATAAGCGTCTCATGGATAGGAATTGTATAGCTAGCACAAAAACCCTCCCACTCAAAAATTTCCACCCCGAAAATGTTAGGTTCGCCTTTAGATATATAGGAAAGAGCATTCACCTTTAATCCTTATGAGTGTACCGGTAATATATATATTCTAGAACTTGTGCCCGCGATGCATCCCGAGACCTCTAGTGAGACTACATTCGTGTAGTTAGGATTTACTAAATGATAAGAGGCATTAGGATAACCCTTGTTTTAAACCTGTATTATAATTATGTTGGCTACACCAGTCAAGTAATTTCCCCACACCCTTGCGATGTACTCGTCTTTAGTACACGATACCCCTAGTACACCCCTCAGAGCCTACCTTTTTCGAGGTTCTCGTGATATTTCTGTAGATTCCGAAATATTAATGAAGAACATTGTTTACAATCCACCCCCAAATGCACACCCAAATCGCCATAGCCTACCTTGTATGCACTCATCTTTAGTGCATTATTGTTACAACATATATTTGTTAAACCTTTTGTTAATTGTCTAATTGGTTACATGGTTGCTAAGTCAAGTTATATATTGTAAATACAGTTTTGGGGCGATTGGGACTCATGGGTAGAAGTACTAGTTGTTATGGAGTAATGGGGAAGAAAGTAATGTTATTATCCCCTTATGTGCGTTAATGTTTAAAGTACTCCAAGTGTTTTAATTTTCTTAAATCCGGTCATTAGTTATTTATGTTTAAAGTATGTAAAATTCAAGTGTAGGGAGGTTGCAAGATCCCTTTGATGTATTATTTTGGATGGTAGGGCAAGAGTGTATGAAAAAAAAAATCATAAAAAAAAAGTAGAAAAAGAAAAGCGAAGAAACATACGGACTACCATCCTGTTTCTTTTATGTTTAAGTCAAGAAAGTGTCAAGAAAAATACAAAAAGAGTTAGTAGTTAGCAAGTCGAGTCGAGTCTTGGCTTAGCAACGCCTCATTGAACATGTAATTGACCAAGATAATTGACTTGCCACCAGTAAAATTCCCTATATCCAACAAACCGTGTTTTCCATACCCTTACACCTAACGTTGCAACCCTTGAAAAACTCTCTTTGATAGTTTATTCTAGGTGCTTATTCCAAAGTGGTGGAGGTTTGATCCGTTCCCAAGTCTATGGTAATCTATTTACAATGAAAGGTAGAGAGTGTTTCAATTTCAATTTTCCATATGTGTTATATAACTTTATACACCCGAGAGATGTGAGAATCCAAACACTTTATGTGAGATGCTAGTATATAATTTCCTTGCTTATATTGACTAACGTGGAACGATGGTATGTTGTAATTACTTTTATATTAATGTTAAATGACCCCTAGCTTGTAAATTGATTAGAATAAAAGCTCATTTGCTTGAGGACAAGCAAATCCCAAGTGTAGGGATATTTGATAAGGATTTATTTGGTACATTTTTAAGGGGTCATTTAAGCCAAAAATCGAGTAAATATGATCAAATATTGCCTCAAATCGTTTCTTTTGTATTTTAGGTACTTGGGACGAGAATTGTGGAAAACGGAACTTTTGGAGCATAATTGGACGATAAAGTGAAGAAAACGATGAAGTCTCGAAAGTACGTCAGACTTGGATGTCTAACGGTGTCACTAGACACGACGTGATGCCGTCCCTTGTAAACTCTTGGAAGATTTCTAGTGTTGAGCTAACAAGTGACACCTCAAAAGATTTTGAAGGCTTTATAACCTGACGCCGTCAGGTGTAAAGTGGAGATGGGCGTCACGCTTTATGCTAACAAGAGACGGCTCAGAAGGATTTTACATGTGACGACCTCAAATCCCTTTCGGACGCCGTTAGAGCGGCGATTACATAGACGAAACCCTAAACCACGGCGAGTTGACGGCGTTAGAGGCTATAACCTGACGCCGTTAGTACTGTATTGCTATATATATTTTTGAAAGTTTTCATTGTAAAGGGTGACATCTTTGGAGAAAAAACCCTAGTCGAATTTTAGCTGCTTTGTAAGGGTTTTTCAACCCTTGAACCTTATGCTTTATTGAAGATAAGTTATTCGTTTAATCATTCAATATGTCTATGTGTTGTTTGATTAATTGTTTATCTTTTATTCTATCTATCATGCTAGCTTAAGTTTATTTGTGTTTGCTTAGATCTAATGAAACCTAGTTATTGAATATTGATTTGTTGTCTCTTGTTTAGTTGATTGTTATCGTGTTAGGTTAAGAAAACTGGCTGACCTCTTATATGTAACTAGCTTGAACGTCTTAAAAACGCAACCATAGAGTGAACTATTTGTTTTGTTCGTTGTATTTATTGCGTGAAGTGCGGCTTGTAGATCCTAGAAAACTTAATGGATGTTAAAGGATTTAGGGAAAACTAATATTCATAGAGTTGGGGACTTCGGCACCTCCCCACGACCAATAATAAGGAATACGACGCTTCAACTAAAACAAGGACGTGACTATTCAACGAATCAATAAGAGATAACTAGGGAGTAATTAAATCTAAGTAAACACGCTCTTCCTCTCATAAGAAGTTCACCAATTTACTTTTTCTTGTTTTTAGTTTAATTTTAGTTTTATAATTAGTTTTTGGGTTAGTTGATTAACAACTAATTCCGCCCACTTCTTCAAAACCGAGATTTTAATTTCTTTCTAAAATAAATTTAAAAATACAAAAAGAATCATCCCTCACCTCTAGACCTAATTCTTCATACATCTTGACCTAACGACACTATTCTCCTAGAGAACGATCAATCCTCCGGACCTACCTATACTACACTACAACAATCAGGTACACTGCCTGGAGGATTGCAAGCTTCTCAAGATCCCTAGAGAAGTACAACCTTTTGCATGGACGCAATCCTTGCATCAGTCGTCGAACCAAAGGTCGTCGAACTAAAAGTCGTCGAACCAAAGGTAGCTTCCGATAAAGAGGGTTCCGATGAAGAAAGTTTTGATGATGTGGGTTCTGATGAAGAGGTTCCGATGAAGAGGGTTCCGATGAAGAAAGTTCTGAAGGAGATGTTTTAAAGGTAGTGTCTGATGAAGAGGGTGAAAAGGTAGCTTCTAAAGAAGAGGGTTCTAATGAAGAGGCTTCAGATGAGGATGAAGGAGCGGATGGAGAGGATGATGAAAAGGTAGAGGATGAAGCAGAGGATGAAGAGGATGAAGGAGCAGATGGAGATGATGAGGGTTCTGATGAAGCAGAGGAGGAAGAACAGGATGAGGTAGAGGATGAAGGAGAGGATGAAGGAAAGGATGAGGCTTCTGATGAAGAGGCTTCGGAAGAGGAAGACGAGGAAAACAAAGTTAAGCAAAGTGAAGAGGATGAGGAAAATGAAGAGGATGAAGAAAGTGAAGAGGATGAGGGAAGTAACGAGTCTGAGGAAAGTGATGAGGAAGTGGTTAAAAAGGTAAAATCAAAGAGTGTTAAAGATAATAGGAGTTTGATAGTGTTAAAGGAAAAAGGTGTAAACTAGGTTTCTGAGTCTAAGAAACGGAAGCATGTTTCTGATGAAAAGAGGGTATCGAAGCCTAAGAAGAATGTTCCAAAGTCTAAGAAAATGAAAACAAGGTTTCTCAGGTGATGCTAATACGTCAAATAGGTGGAAGTTATCATCTGACGATGGTGAGTGATATGGGGATGTCGAGGTATAGGAATGTAAGAGTAGTGATGTAGGTGCATTAGTGGATGAAAAAGCATCCTCGATATGCGAGTCTGATGAAATGATGATAGGGCGGTTGGGTGAAGACATGACTCTGTAACAACCCGATGTAAAATAAATGTAGATACCTCGTATTAGATAAGTAAGTGAAACATGTATAGAAATTTCACACACATCATGATATTGTGAAGTGTCGTGACCTAGTGGTTATAGTCTAGGGTCTATGATGCATTCTAGTTCTCTATAACCTTGGCTCTGGTACCAATCTGTCACACCCTCAAATTTGGATTGCAGCGGAATGGAATTCCGAGGGCGTGATGTTCTTGGATAACAAAGTACAAGGAAATAAAGAATGACCTCTAAGTGAGTCATTTTAAAACAAGCGTTTGATTTAAACATAAATGTTTACAAAAGCATTAAGTTCAGAGTTCACCATCAAATGTAAGATTTTAAAACAAGTAAAGTGCGGACCACAAGATTTCAGTGCCCTAAGCTCATGACCCCGAAGCTCAACGAAATAGTATGCAATCAAGCATAATAATAATCAATGCCCCAACTAAGTATTTGCCCGACACTCGAAAATAATCCGAATGATATGCGTTCGTTTGACAGGTTGGCGTGACCAACTCGGACGGGGGTGTTAACTCAAAGAGATCTATTCATAGCATCCGCGCTTATAAGTAATTAACGGTTCATGATTCATGGGGACTTTAACGACATCATGGTAACTTAGGCAATGTAACAGTTTTAGTACTTGGGTTCAAAAAATAAGCAATGTATTCCCACCCCGAGGGTTTTAAAATAAGATACAAACAATGTAAAAACCGGGGCTATGAAACTCACCAAAGGTAATCAATGTAAATCAAGATATCAGGAAGTGATATGAGTTTTCAAACGTGAGAAACTCTACGGCAACCTAGAAATACATAAGTTGTCTTAGGATAATGAAATATGTAATGTATGCATTTTTATAAAATAGTTTATCACCCATATATGTTTGCAAGTAATTTAGTAGTGAAAATATAATTTCACCGAAGTATATTATTTATAGGAAATCATTTTAATGAACCATATGTTTATAACTATTCAAGTCCTTAACATTGACCATCTAGTTAATCGTTTACTTGAAAAACTTCTGACTTAATAGTAACGTGTACATAAAATATTACGTCTTTGATATAGTCCGCTTTGGCTCATTTTGACTCAAAAATACTTAAAATATTCCAAAAACATTTCCAACAACTTTTAACGAAAAGCTGTGAATAGTGAAAGTAATTATATATTTTCAGCATTTTGTATTTTATCCTTAGTTTTCTCATTATTTAGTGTTCTAAAAATCTCCTAACGCGCTTAACAATATATACGAGATTCTATCATTTTTGTTCAAGTCGTTTTGGCTAAAAATGCTTCTAAAGAGTCCAAAGTTCATTCTAAAGTTTTCCATCAGCTTTTACTAGTTCAGCAAAGCTGTCAAAAATATAAGTTTCGTCTAGAATTTCGGAAAGCCATAACTTGCTCGTTTTAAGTCCGTTTTCTAAGTTCTAGGTATTTAAGTATACTAACGGATTTTTAAGGCCTCGGCTAGTCCAGTTATCATTTAATGTCCGGTTTTGTTCTTTGAAAAATTCTGACAGCCAACAATATTTTTAGAAAATTAGTTTTCGCCGTTAAACTTAAAACTAACGTATCTTATTCGTTATGGATCCATTTTAACAATTCAAACGCCCACGTTTTCATTATAAAGTCTAGTTTCTATATTTTTAACAAAATCTTGTATTTATAAAACTCATTTTTCTTTGGAAATGATATTAGGACAGCCCCTAATTATTTATTCCAAAAACTCATTTCTAACACTTATAACTAATAGATCTAACTCAAATCAACTCCCAAAGTCTATCCTACTTATCCTCCAACTCTTCAACAATTTCTATAGTGTCATAACAATATTAACAACCTAATAAATATTCCAAAAGATCAAGAATAATAATCAAGGTGTAGGAAAAATTATAAATCATATATTATTTATTTTAAACCTTAGCTTGAACATGTCAAACAAATATGAGTTAGGACTTGAATATACCCATTTTCTCAAGAAGATAATTATGTCAAGTATGTTTTTAACTTGTTTAAAACATAAAATTTCACAAACATATATATAGGGTGATTTTTGTATTTATTTAGTTTAAATAAACATTTAAACATAATAACATGCAATAAAGCATAACTTAAGTATAAAATGCATAAGTAAAAGTATAAAAATAGTTTTAGGCTTACTTGATGATGATGAAAATAGGATGTGAGCAAGGACAATATAACCCAAATGAGAACTCCAAAACCCCAAATACTAGTTTATAAACCCAAGTAAACACTAATAATCACTAAATAAGCCAGCCACTATTTTTTTTTCCATTGACTTCTCCTATGACCGAACCTAGCTAAATAGTAGAGAGTGTTTTATTATTTATTTTTAAAGGTGTGAAGTGTGTAGAACTAGTTGTATCCTTTTATAACCAAAGAAATTAGATATTTTTATTAAATATACATATAGTACATTAGGTTTGAAAACAAAATTATACAAGTGTGTTGGTGTGGATTTTCAGTCGAAAGATCATGGGGGAATGGGTGAGGTTTACTTCATTAATTGTATATGTCTCCTAACCATATAGTTCTATTCCATTTTTTTTTAGTTACTTGCACTTTATGTGTAGAAATTTGCTAGTTTTGTAAATAAAAGCTATGATATGTGTAAGATATTAAAAATAAAGTGTAAGTAGTTGTAAATAATTTTTACAATGTATTTTGAGTAGACATTGGGTATTTAAAATAGGTATTGGGTATTGGTTTAATAGTTAACATTAAATACGTATAATTAAGTGGCCTTAGTAAAAGAATTATAAAAGTGTAGGAAAATAATTTTTTGCACTCTTGTATTAATTTAGGGAATGTGAGAATGTATTAAAAATAATCGTTGGGAGTATCGGGTACGTTGGGTGTTCATTTAAATTGTGAAAAGTGTTTATTAATTTAATACCTGTGAGTAAGAAAAATGCAAAAGCCCTAGCAATTAAATTATGAATTGGAGTAGTGGCAATGTACTATAATGTCGTAGACTAAATATAGTCTAAAGTCGTAGTGCACAAGGAATTTAATCCTAGTCTTACATTTATTAAATTAAAAGTTATACGTAAATCGTTCTCAGGCCAACGTCAAAATAAATAGTGAGAGGATCTAAACACACGAGAATTGTGTTGACCAAATAGTGTGCGAAATCTACTACTTGATACTTAGAAGATTTGTCAATGTAACAGTAATGAACAGTTTATATGGAAAATGATATAACTAAACGCTTCAATATTATTAAGTATAATACTAGTGATCTTACTTATCACTAGGGTTTAAAAAACTTAAAGCTTAACAAAACATACGTCTTAATCATCTAACCTATGACCTCTTTTTATAGCACAAGGAGTCCTTTACAAGATAAGTATAATATTCTAAACATGTAGAATATACGTATAAGTCTAACTCTATAAGATATACACAAAATCTATTCTATACTTATCTTCTTACACGTCTTTATATGCAGTACCATCTTTAGTCTTCAAGCAACTAGCAGTATCAACTACTATGCCAGCAGCACTAACTCAGATAGTTAGTACTGTTAGTTATATCTTCAGCAGTATTAACTTCAAACCTTGCAGTACTAATATTTACACTAGCAGTACTAACTCAGGTAGTACTGTTAGTGTTATTCCTTAGCAGTACAAACACAAAACCAAGTACTTGAACATTTAATTCCTAACAATCCTCCCATAAACTTGTGATTTACCCTAAATCATCAAGTTTCTGAATTAAATCATGGTCTTGTGAGGATTTTTTCAAACACTCTATCTTCTTGGTCTTGTAGTCTTCATCTCTTCTGCTTGCTGATGAATCTTTCTCAATAATTCCCTTGCCATGTCAGATTCTTCATCAACTCTAAGTTTTGCAGCTAACATCACAAATAAAATACCAGCTCTCAATGGGTAATCCTTTTCAATCAGCATGTAGACATCAACACCATCCTTTGTAGATACATGGTGAACACCACATGTATCATACATTCTCCATGTTATACCAAGGTCATGAGCTTGAATTTTCCATAACATATCTTCTGGATCTGGTTCATATAACCTTTTCAATTCCACCTATAATTTTATGTCTTTGTCTTCTGAAGGATCTGTTGACTTGATCTTTTCTTGAACCAAACTCGATAGCTGATTCAAATGTTCTCTATCAAATGCCTTAAGCATGTCTTTAAAATATTTGTACACTTCAGAATGTCCACCAACTCTGATTATCTTCCATGCCTTTACAACCCCGTCTGTGTGAACTTCCCAGTCAATGATTGGATATTTAGCCTGAATTGGATCAACATTCAAAAATTTTAGGATTATAACCATCATCTGTTGAAGTCTTTCATCAGTTAACTCTGCATCTTCTTCTTCTTCAGTTGCTTGTTCTTCTTTTTCTTGTTCAGCTGTAGAAGAACTTTCACCAGTCTTTTGCTTCTTTGAAGATTCAGACACTGAATCCATACCTGCTCTCTTAGCAACTCTGCTAGTCTCAAGAGTTTCCATTGGGAATAAAAAATGTTGAATTTTCCTATATGCTGTGCAGTACAACTTTTCAATTTCTTCATAAGTTCTGCCTTTTAGTTGTCTATCAGTCCAATGGTCTTGATGTTTCAAATACTCCTTCATGTACTTCATCTTTTGGGACTGAGTTGGAGATTTCTTCTTAGCAGCTATCTTCTTACTTTGATGCTTCCTAATCTCCACAAGTAAGTCATTAATGGCACTTTCTTGCTCTTCTCTTGTAAAATTTGATCTTTCTTCCTCTTGTAACTTTAAAGCCAGTTCCTTGTCTGCTTGTTCTTGAGCTGTCCTTTCCTCTTCTTCACTTTGTAACTTTTTTTCAACCAAGAACTTTGCTATTCTTTCTTCTTCTGCTATCCTGGCTTGCTTTTCAGCTTCTATTCTTTGAGCAACTTCATGATCATACTCAAATCTTAGCTTGAGTCCTCTTGCTAACCTTCTTAGATGGCTCAGACTCTTTCATGATAGATTTTCCTTTATCAATTCTTCTTCTTCTAACATAGACTGCCCCAGCCGTACTATCCCCTGCACCTGCAGTACTAAGTCATTGATGAGCAGCAGTACCTTCATGATTTTCTCCAATATCTTCACCTTGCCTCCCCTGAGTGTCAGCACCCTCTTGAACTAAGGAGACATTGGGGTCTTCATCAATCTTGGCAATTTTCCTCCCCTGTTTGGAAGAATCATCACCCATATCATCTGAGTCTTGATCATCAGAACTTGAGGATTCAACTACATGAGCTTTTCTCTTTCCTTTGAGAGACTTGACCTGTTGCTGCAACTTTTTAACCTTCATAATCAGCTTTGTGTAAACCCCTCCAAATACCTTCTTGGTTGCCTTCAGATCATCCTCTAGGCCAATCACCTTCTCAGTCAATATCGTACAAAGTTCCATCAATTCCTTAAGTTTAAGACTGCCCTCAGCACTTCCAGATGTGTTACCTTCTGGGAGAGGTGCATCATGGGGAAAAGACTCAAGCTCAACCAAAGGATGAGTATCTGAGCCACCCATAGTTTCCATTTAGCTTGGGATTCCACCACCTGTACTAGGTTCAAGAGAACTTTGTACATTAGGTGTTGCCATAGGTTAGGCCTTAGGTATGTTACCCCTGTCTTGTCCAGCTTCTAAGCCTGAGACAGTAGGAGCAACCCTTCCTATACTATCATAGACAACCTCATCTGCTACTAGGGATGTAGTAGGAACTCTATGCTGAGGTACACTAGAGTCCTCTCTGGATGTACTCCTAGGTGGTGATGAGATTGTTGGTGAGGATGATGTTGATGAACTTGTAGGTGTGTGTTGGGATTCAACTGGGGTAGTTTATCCTTCACCCTGTACCTGTAACATATTATCAAAAAGAGGAACTTCTACCCCATTATAACCCTTTGAGGCCATCCTCATGTTACTAAATAATTTTTGAGTAAGGGTTGGAGTTGGATAAACAATTTTATGAGGTAGAAGCAAGCTTCTTCTTATATTCAAAATCATTTGGATAAAACGTGGATACATTAAAAACTTGGATTTGCTATCAACATTTTTGACCATACCATCAAAAATCAGTTTTGAAAAATTATAAGTCCTATTTGTTGATAAGCATATGAGAGCAGTTGCAATATTGCTACTGAATTGCTCCCATGAAGTTTTCTTTGGACTCATATAGTGAAGAATGGTATGTATAAAAAATCTCCATTGTGGGAAAAACATCCTTTTTGAAAAGTCAATGTTTGAGAAGTTGTCTTATACCCCATTCTAGATAGATTTTGAAAAATTTCAATGTTAGGCAAATCACTAATACCATTGTCATCTGCTAGATGGAGATGCCTCCTAACAGATGAGTCAGTAAGAGTGATGGTCGTGCCATCAACTGTTGCAACTAACTCTCTGTCTCCATTCTCAATAGTATTGACAGTAACAGTCTTCAAAAACTGTTTGTTTTGAGAAACATAGATAGTAGGGTTGATAGTTAAAGCATACCTTATATGGGTAGAGATTTAGAAAATCTAATATCTCATGGAAGTGGACACCTTCCTCTGTTTTCTCCAAGAAAGCCACCATGTTGTGTTTGTCGATAAAAGATAAATTTGCCATTATGTTCAGTAAAAGTTTGATTTGACTGCTGGGATATGATTGATTATGAAAGAAAGTATGTTGTGTAAAGCGAATTGAGATGATATAAAGAATACTTAGGGTTTTGATTGGACCGACTTCAATAAAAGGTTTCTTTAGATTGAAGAAAGTGAATAAAGTAGATAAAAAGTAAAAATTATCCAATTTAGGAAACCCTTAAGTAAAGAAATTGACTAGAATTTTCTCAACGGATATATTCAAAATGCGGTTATGACTCAACAGTACAAACGGCTATCCAGCAGTACAAAGTTGTGCCTAGCAGTACTAACTTTTGCCTAGCAGTACTAAGTTTTGGAAAAACTTTGACTCAGCAGTATGAACTCAATTTTCATTTAAAAACCATATTGCCCACAAACTTTTGGAAAGGATCAAGTGTAAAGGAATACACTTGATCAAATTTCGGTTGAATTTAACCTCTGGTTGTGTGAGAACCAATAATTTCAGTTATAAAACTGCCTGTGGTCAGATAAACTCATTTAAAGAGCTTTCTTGATAGGGTTTCTAGCTCGTGGCAGGTGTTGCGTCTAACACAAATGTGCTAGATTCACTTTTGCTCGCTGTTCTCTTTACCAGATGTCCTTGGACTAACTCATTATACTAATAAAAGCATAAAATGGTAAAGAGTGAGTTAGATCAGTTACTATCTGACTAACTATGCCATCAATTCATGTTCAAAAATATCATAATTAGATTTCAAGAAAGAGATTTTAAAGAATCTCCCAACTCAGGTGTAAAACCTTTATCAAGTGATCCCCAAATTCTGTCCATCATCAATTGATCATGACAGCAAACATTCCACCAATGTTGCTTCTCACACATTGCAAACTCCAATAGTAGCAGTAACCATATAAGTAGCAGCACATTAGTACATACTGACCATTCAGTACAACCTGACCATTCATCACAAGCTGACCATATCCTTAGCTTCATAACCTGCAAATGTTAGTCCGAAACCAAGAAAACACAAAGCAAAGCATTTGCTTCATAGCAGTATAAATTATGACTAACAGTTCAATCACAACAGACTTAATTTGCACTAGCAGTACAAATTATATATAGCAGTACTAATTGACACAACTAGCAGTACAAATCCTATTCATCTACAAAAACACCAAGATTAAAAACTTTAGGGATTAAGCATTCCAATACATGCAATCAAGTATTGAAACCTTCCAACATCAAAAGCTTTAGTAAGTAGATCTGCAAAATTGTTATCAGTATGAATTTTAACAACCTGAACTAGCTTTTTCTCATTGCAGTCTCTTATAAAATGATGTCTAATCTCTATGTGTTTTGCTTTAGAGTGTTGAACTGGATTCTTAATAATACAAATTGTACTGCTATTGTCAATAAAAATCATGGTATTCATAAAGTTGTACCCATAGTCAAGCATCTGATTCTGAATCCATAGAACTTGACCACAGCAACTAGCAGCAGCTACATATTCAGCTTTAGTTGTAGAAGTGGCCACAATATTCTGCTTCTTGCATTGCCATGATATCAGCCTGCAACTTAGGAACTGACAACCACCTATTATTGATTTCCTATCCAAACTAGCACCAGCATAGTCACTGTCTGAGTATGCCACCAGATCAAAAGGAGATTCTCTAGGATACCTAAAGATTCTCTTCACAGCAACTAAATGTGAGGCTTTGGGTGTAAATTAAAACCTTGCACATGCACACACAACAAACATAATATCTGGTCTTGATGAAGTAAGGTACATCAAGGATCCAATCATGGACCTGTAGGTGTGTACATCAACATTTTCACCATCTGAATCCTTGAGCAAAGGTTTCTCTGGATCAACAGGAGTACTTGCTACTTTTGCTTCTGCAAACTGAAACTTTCTCAATATCTCAGTTACATATTTATCTTGACTGATAAATATTCCTTCTGCATTTTGTTTTACTTGCAACCCCAAAAAGAAAGTGAGCTCACCCATGGAACTCATTTGAAACTTATCATGCAGAAGCTTCTCAAACTCAATGCACATCTCCTTCTTTGTAGATCCAAAAATGATGTCATCTACATGGACATGTACAAGAAAAATATCTCCTTTTTGCTTCTTGATACATAAGGTCTAATCTATCTTGCCTCTATGAAACCCATTTTCTAATAGATAAGTAGCTAAAGTTCCATACCAGGCTCTAGGAGCTTGATGCAAGCCATAAAGAGCTTTTACCACCTTGTATACCTTGTCAAGATGTTCAGGATCTTCAAAGCCTGAAGGTTGAGAAACATAAACCTCTTCTTCAATAGTACCATAATGAAAGGCACTTTTGACATCCATCTGATATACCATAAACCCCATGAATGAAGCATAAGCTAAGAACAATCTTATAGCTTCAATCCTAGCTACAGGTGCAGAAACCTCTTCATAATCAATTCCTTCCTCTTGAGTGTAACCCTGAGCTACAAGTCTTGATTTATTCCTGATCACTATCCCTCTTTCATCTTTCTTATTTCTAAAAATCCACTTTGTTCCAATAACCCTCATACCATCAGGCAAATCTACCAGCACCCAAACCTTTGGAATCTTGAACTGTAGAAGCTCTTCTTGCATTGATTCCACCCAGCCTGAATCCTGTAGGGCCTTAAGTATGTTCTTGGGTTCTTCTTGTGAAAGAAAACATACAAACAGACATGTATTTGCATCTTCATGCTTTTTCTCCTCATAAACTGTACTGAGAAAACCTTGTTGATCTGGATTCATTGTCTGTCTTCTTGTCTTAACACCAGACTGTATATCTCCAATCACATTCTCCAGGGAGTAATTCTTTTGAACTCTTGTGTGTAGAGTTGTAGGAACTGGATAAGTGTGTGGCATGTTATTAAGATCCACTTCATCCTCAGAGAAATCATCAGCAGTAGTAACTGGTGGGCTAGCAGTATTATCATTTTTCCTAGTAGAACTAACATTTGGCTCAGTAGTACAAACAATATTTGTACTGTCCTCTTGTTCTTCAACACCACTTTCTTTGTTTCCATCTTCAGAGCCCTTCTTGTTTGTATCATCCGAAGGTTCAACAACCTTTGAAGATGAAACAACACTATTCCAAATAGGCATTAGAATGTGATCTTGATCATTCTCTTTCTCCATGCTTGGTTCACCTGTTTCAACACTCTCTTCTGAACCTGCAAAATCATTAGAATTTGTTCCTGCAACAATTGGTATATAGTTCATAGATTGTGTGGAAACCGTAGAGGGGGGCAAGTGAATATGTTTCCATTTAAAAACTGAAAAACTTTTTGTATCAAACACCCGATCAAGTGTAACGTAATATGAAAAGTGTCAACTATGGTCATATAACATCTAGAGATAAATATAGTAAACTACAACACAAGCACAATCAAACCATGACACATACTTAATCAACATAACATAAGCAACTAGCCACACAAACATAAAAGCAATGCAAATATAAATATAAAGTGATAAAGAATGAAATGAAAGTAAAGAGATAAGTAAGAAGGCGCAAACCGGACACGGTGATTTATAGTGGTTCGGTCACGAAGCTCCTCTTCGCCCTACACCACTCTCCGAGTACCCAACTCGAGAGTTACTTCATTAATCAACAAGCTCCCTTCAGGTGGAGAAATCGGTACATGTCGCTCCCCGAGTGCTAATCTTAGCAAGCACCAATCTACCACGATCTACCCGATCTACCCTTGATCCACTTGATCAATCACACAAGCCCAATGGCTTCAAGAGATCTCCAAGATCTTGACAAGATCACAATGATCTACTCCCACTTGACTCGATCTACCCTTGATCCATTTGATCAATCACACAAGCCCAATGGCTTCAAGAGATCTCCAAGATCTCGACAAGATCACAATGATCAACCCTCACTTGACTCAATCTAACCTATCTACCTTTGATCTTCTTGATCAACTCACAAGCCCAATGGCTACAAGAGATATTCAATATCTCTATAAGATCACAATGATCTTCCCTCACAAACTCTCAAAAGAAAGATAGACTTGATGTATACTATGATACAATCAAGTGTGTAACAAATGTTACAAGTGCTCTACCTACAACTACAACACTTTGTATCTTCTTGGATACCTTGTGTTCTTCTCTTGCACTTGAAGAGGAATGACAACACTTTGTATCTACTTGGATAACTTGTGTTCTTCTCTTGCACTTGAAGAGGGATGAAGAGGATCACTTGGTGGGAGGAAAGTATCACTCTTAAACAAACTAAGACTCTCTAAAGGATCAAAGAAAGTGATCTAAGTGAGGAGGGATTAGACCCAAGAAAACTGACTAGAAAAATCAAGTTGGAAGTGTAAAATGGTCCACTATTTATAGGCAAGGGGAAAACTAGCCGTTACAGAGGCACGGCTCCACTAATTTTCAGACGGCTCCACTAAATTTAGTGGAGCCGTCGGTACTTTAGTGGTACCGTGGACACTCCTCCATTTGTTTTTAGTGGGGAAGGTTTATTTGGGAATGTTTGGAGCTGTTTTTTTTGGGGGGGGGGGGGGGAATTGACTGTTGGGGTTTTTAAACTTATTTTTCAAAATAAAACATTTCTTTTTAATTCAAAAATAATTTGTAAGATATATTTTTGAAAGAAATGTTTTGTCACCTTAAAAATGTGAAGTTTAGAGAAAAATATATTCCTTTGATCATTTGTCAAGTAGTAGATTTGTTTGTCCATACCTTGAGTGATTTACGTCGGGATGGAAATCTACGACTTTATTGAAGCATACTTGAGACGTCGGGAGGTGTGGATGTAAGTATGCATTGATGATTTGTGTTTACAAGTAACTTGCACATTTTACGTTATGCATTACAAGTTACATGTTTGTCATTATTAAAACCGAAGAAACCGTTTAGTTTAAATATCGTAATATTTGCACTAACAATCTCCCCCTTTTTGATGATGACAAATATGTAAACCGTAACACATAGTAAAATGTAAAAGTTACCTGTTTACACTCCCTTCTCCCCCTTTTGTCGAATTAAAAAGGTAGTTGCCTCGAGCGCTCCCTTGAATTCACTCCCTACTCCCCCTTGTTACACTACTATCCTTTCTCCCCAGAAAGGCGAGCTTGCATCATCCCAGTGAGATCTTCTATCACTACTCGTGAAGACGACTCCATGCTATGTATTTGAATACCCCCGAGCTCCCCTATGGTGACTTAATCCCCGTGTTTATTTACCTTAGTATCTAGTGGATCCATGGATCAAATTCTTACAAAAGCTTTTCCTACATCAAGGGTTAGCTTCGTGCAACATAATATATAACAGTATAGGAGCAACATTATAGGGATAGAATACACATAGCAAGACATGCAAGGGTTAAACTATGTGAGTGACACAACCTAAAAGTGTGCCAAAAGGGTAAAGACCAAAAAGAAAGCCCAAGAAAGTTGAGCGACACAAAAAGATGAATGCATATAGCAATTCAAAGACACTTGAGTGTCATAACCCGACCGACAACCTAAGGTGTAATTGTTCAATCAATCACACTAACAAGAACAAGATTCGTTCGTTGACTGACACACAAAATGACTTCTTCCAAGTTATCATTGGGAAGGCAAGTTCTAACAAACCTTTTGAACAACATTATCATCTACCTAAGATGATTGGTGTTAGGATGGTTTAGATTAATATATCGTTTGCACTGACAATGAGATGTATGATATATTTCAAAAGAGAAAAAGAAAGGTGCATGTGATCCTAACAGGATTGTTGGTGGATATCTCTAACGGGGTTGAGGTAACGAAGTTCTGGATTTCTAGTTTGGATGATCTTAGTTGGGTGTTAGAGATAATGAAGGGTTTCGTGTGATTGTGAGGATTGAAGGTTGTTGAACTAACTATCACTTATCCAAAGTGAGGAATAGTTGTAAGGTTTGAGTGTGATGATCGATGGGTTGAAGGTTCTTAGACTAACTATCACTGTCAAGAGTGAAGTGTAGCTAAAAGGTTTGAGTGGGATTGATATAAAGGTTGAAGGTTTTTAGACTAACTATCACTGTCAAGAGTGAAGTGTAGCTAAAAGGTTTGAGTGGGATTGATATAAGGGTTGAAGGTTTTTAGACTAACTATCACTGTCAAGAGTGAAGTGTAGCTAAAAGGTTTGAGTGGGATTGACATAAGGGTTGAGGGTTTTGAAACTAAATATCACTGTCAAGAGTGAAGTTTAGTTATAAGGGTTGAGTGTGATGAGGAATGATATTAATGTAAGGTTTGAAGATGAGATGCAAGATAAGCTCGCAATGGTGATGCCTTATAGAGGCAAGAGTTGTGGGATTTGAACTAAAAGTTGGTGGTAGTGTCCTATGGTGTAGTGAGGGAATCTTGGGTGTATGTGAGTTTACAAAATTTTGCAGGTTTGAGGTTAGGGATGCAGGGATTTAAAGGAAATAGTGAAAATTCGTCAAACATAGGCATGGTACCACTAAATACCACACGGTACTGTTAAATTTAACGGTACCGTGACCTGGAAGTCATGAATTTTCCTGTGCAGCCTAGTTCTGGGCAACTAAAAGGAAGTTTTCTAGGGAATAAGAACTACATTTGTGTGTTCTTGAGAGTGTTTGTTGAAAGACTATATGAGTGTGTTTTCGCTCCCCCTTAATCTATGACCATCCGGACAAGATGTGAAAAAAAAATAAAGAGGAAAACAGACGTTGACGGAAGCGATGAGCTTAACAACGTCATGACAAGTGGTGGATAGCATACAATAAACTTCACCTTTGAAGTCAAGTAGCTCTTCTCAATCATTGTGAATATTCATATGATGAGGCATGTGATCGCGTGGAGATATCCTAAGGGTTAAGAAGATAAAATCTTCAAGGTTGTGAGGTTAGTGATAAGGTTCTAGTGGGGTTATCTATGTTGATGAAGAAGTGTTATCTCAACGTATCCTAGCGGTTCTTCGTTTAAAGTGTGTGGGAGATGAGTGGGATGCGAAAGCATTGGTAGTGTTTAGTACCATGCAGAAGTGAAAGGGAAAAGGCTTAAGGAATCAGAAGATAGACATAATCTATTCTGATAGGAGACGGTTCTGGTTCAAGACTACATCGAGTGGGTTTCGATAGTGTTTTTGAAACAGTAAGAATTGAAGATAAGATAAACTGTCTCTGCAGACAACGGTCCGACGGTACCGTTAAATTTAGCGGTACCGTCCCCTATTTAAGAGTACCGTGACCTGCTGAGGTCAGTTTTGACCCAGAATTAGATTTTTGACAAAGAAATTTCACATATGTTGTGATTTTTCTGGACTTTAGACTAAAGGAATTTATACCAAATAAATTCCTTTATGAATGAATCCAACGGGATTCGGTGAACGTTGATCGAGAATGAGAGATGACATTTAATTGCATTTCGCAAATTAAATATAATTTAAATATTTCGGATGAAATATTTAAGTTGTCATTGGAATTTAAGAGGATTTCACGAATAAATCTCGCTGATTTAGTGAGACTTTTCGACACGAGGAGAGAATTTATACCTAATAAATTCTTTGAACGGTACTGGACGAGAAGAGATGACTTTTATATTTCCGAGGAAATACATAGGTAGTCATTAGAGCAATGTGAAGGATGACTTAATATTTCCAGTGAAATATTTAAAAAGTCATGAGACGAGACACAAGATATGACTTGACATTTCCAGTGAAATATCTAAAAGTCATGGGACGAGATAGAGGGAATGACTTGATATTTCCAGTGAAATATCTAAAAGTCATGAGACGAAATAGAAGAGATGATCTCAATATTTCCAGTGAAATATTCAAGTGATCATATGAGGAACGTGAGGGATGACTTAATATTTCCAGTGAAATATTTAGAAGTCATGAGATGAGACGTAAGGAATGACTTAATATTTCCAGTGAAATATTTAAGTAGTCATGAGAGGGATTTAAAGAATGACTCAATATTTCCAGTGAAATATTTAAAGAGTCATGAGACGAGACGCACGAGATGACTACATATTTCCAGTGAAATATTCAAGTAGTCATAAGAGGGGTACGAGGGATGACTTTAATATTTCCAGTGAAATATTTAAATAGTCATAAGATTTATGGAATATGTTCCATCATTCCTAGACCAAGACGAAGATGGTTAGAGGATTCTCGTTTGAGAGGTTTGGTTGATTTACGGATTTCGATGTGCTTCGCACGCGAGTGTTTCACAGGGTTTTGGAAGGCGTAAAGCAAGACCTATGGTGCTGATTAGCAGCAGGGTTTGGGATCTTAAGAAGTGTATAATCACACGAGGATGAAAGGAACTACTAATCACTCATATAGTAATTCGTGAGTCCTTTGTCACCTGAGGGTAGATGTAAGCTTTTAGCTTTTGGATGAGCGTTTTAACATATGTTGTTAAAAGGCTTGAATATGATGTTTCAGATATGTCATTTAACAGTTGCGATCGCAAGTTAAACTTACTTGAATATTTCGGATGAAATATTTAAGTTGTCAACCCTACTCCGAGTTCTACTAGGTTTGTATCTAACCTTCCCATGACAAAAGAGTGTATTACTTGGAAGAAAACAAAGTGATGACTAGGGAATTAGGATAACATCATGACTACTTTGACTTATAGGTTTTGACACTAGTGTATGACTCTATGACTTCTAAGGGTTCATAATGTTAGGCATATCTAATTCCTAATGTGTCAAAGGGACATAGTGTGGGTGCAAACTTTACAAGAAAATCATGTAAAATGCACATAAGAAACAAAATGCAAACATCATGCAAAACATGATAATCATTTAGCATTTAAGATCATGAAGACATTTAATCATATCTTATAAGAACATGTTATCATTTTGAAACACATATGTGGGATGCAAGCAATCTAGGTTTGCTAAGGAAGATCCTAATTACTGCTTGTTCAAAATGAAATCCTAACGGGAGATAAAGTTCACCGATGTAAACTATCTCTAGTCAAATGTAGGAATGAAAATATTTCAAGTTAGAAATGAGTATGAGACTATCACTAGTGGTGCTCAATTCAGGCTAAGCACGACCATTTTTACGGGTTATACCACAAACCCAACTTCTCTCCTGGAAGCAATTCAACCGTTAGGTCAAATTGAATTTCTAGTGAGATAGGTTCTCCAGTAGTCATTCTCATGTTAGAAAAATTCAAATTCCTATATTTGCCTATCGAGGTATAGCAAAGATGATATTAGCTTATTTTGCTAATACATGGCCTAATATGACTCAACTTACCATACTTTGAAAGTCGGTTAAGAAAATAAAATGTCTTACACAACTCCTAACAAAGGCAAGCGAAATGTTTTAATTTCGTGTTTGAGATTTAGAGGTTATTTGATGGAGATGATGCATTTTATGATCTCTTGGACAACATCTTTGTTTGTTGAGTTTTTACATGTTATTTTAACATGATTTGGTTTCCTAGGACCAAAAGACTCTAATGTGATACAATGTAGAATCTACTACATCGTGTGTGTGTTTCAAGAATGCTCCTTTGCATATCTTGGGAAAGAAATCTAGTGAAGGTTACTTACCTCAATAGATCTTGTGAGTATTATATTAAAAATGAGACATACTATATATTTCAATAAGTATGCTTTTCTAAGAGGAAACTTATCACTCTTACGAATGCTTAGTGAAACAAGTATTTTAGTGTATGACCAATTTTACTTGTTCATGCAATGACACATGTTGTATTAGGTTTTTATTCAACTCTAATATCCTATATTTGTTAACAGGATGCAATGTATTCTCATGTAACATAACCATTTATGTTACAAAGAAAATAAGATACATAAGATATAAGTTATCTTTTGTCAATCTTTTGATAAAAGAAATACATGTGATATTCTCGAAGATTGATGACGTACATAATAGTTAATAACATATTATGTGTGACACTTTTACTAGACATGTGATTTTGAGTGTTGAGTCGTTCATGAGCAAAGTTTACATATGTTGTTTGTTTGCTCGTGTTTGGTTTTTCGGAAATGACACATTTACTTATTGCATTGCAATGTAAATTACTTGTATATTTCGGCTGAAACATCCAAGTTGTCAATCCTACTTAGTTGTGTGTTTTATGCATCTTTTAAACATATTAGTTTAATGTTTGGAACACAAACATTGGACAAGAAGACTCAATATGGTATCTTCAACACAAATGTGAGTTATGATCCGATGCATATTATTTTCATCTTGAGAGGACGTCATTATTTTCATAATAATCGAGTGTGATTGAGTATGTAGATTCAAGATAATATATTTCATCATATTTTGATGTTATCTTGAAGCTATACAAATAATGACTCCAATTTCATGTCCACACTCGAAAACTTGTCAATTAGATTCGATAATGATATCAATCATAATTTGAATAATGAATTGATATGTACTCAAAATTTTTCTTGACCTTCACAATCACTCCTTTTAAAAAGAAAATAAAAATTTAAGGAATGTGTTCCATTTATTCTAATACTAGTTGTATGTGTGAGGTTAATGACATATTAAGTTACTACTTTGATATTGTCATTTATTTTTATTTGAGAAAAACTATTTATATTATTAAGTATAATATTCTTAGTTTTTCGACACCTCATTAGTATAAAAATAATTATCATAAATATTTTTATACAACATACGTAAAATACTAAATGTTTAAAACATTTTGTATGTGTGTTAGATCAATGCAAGTTTAATACATTTTCTTTTACTTAAATACTAATGTATTAATATGATCTTTTATCTTGTTTAGACAACCCATGGTCAAGCAAGACAAAATGATGTTATGTTTTAGAGATCATGTTAGATTTTATGAAAGTGTTAAGTATTTTTGGGTGATATACTTTTTACACTTAAACCTTTGGAAAAATAATTGTGTAAGACAATATCTTTCGACACACATGATCTACCAACTTAGTTTCTATTCCCAAGAAGGTTACTAAACCATTTTAAAAACTTGCAACAAATGCAAGAAGAATGGTCTATGCCTATATGCAATGCAAACTAATTACTTAATATAATGCAAGTAATTTAGCATGAGCCTTATAAACGCATAAACCGGAAAACTATAATAAACAAATAGCAACATGGCAAGAAAGACACTTATGCTTATAGATAAAATTATCTCAACTAAAGATAACAATAAGCATACAAAAATATTAACCAACAATACTAAGACACAAAGAAAAGCAAATAGTCATTTAGCTTAACACACAAAAATACTTATCGTCATTTTGTGTATTAAGTATAACAATGTATACTAAGCTTGATTTTATTTGAAAATGTATTGGTTTCCTCCCCATTTCAAAGATTTTTACCAAATCACTTTGTGAACACGTCAAGGTTCAAAAGTTGAAACGCCCTTTTTCAGTTTAACCAAAAATTTATGCAAACGGCATAACCGAAAAGACCTTTAGTTGAAAATCAAGGACTTTAACATACTTTCATTTAGAACAAATTCATAAAAGTATTTTTCAAATGAAAGTAGACTCAACTTTGTTTAAAATGATGGGTGACACGATTCCTACGGACTTATGGTTGATTTTATAAGAATTTCTGAAAATGACCTAATACTGAAAAATGACAGACAGAGGCATGGTACCATTAAATACCCCACGGAACCGTTAAATATAATGGTACCGTCCTATATTTAGTGGTACCGTGTTCTGTATTCTTTTCAAAACTTCATGACTTAATGATTCGTTCTGAAAACATGACAGGACACTTAAATTCTATTCTTTTAGTGATTTAAGAAAACCTTCAAGCTAGTATGACAAAGTATACATAACAACAAAACTTGTAAGTATTAAGAAACTAAATACTTTTCATATTTTATCACCTTCATAGGTAATTTGATACATGGATCGTACTCAATTTTGAAAACCATTTGTTTTAAAAATTTAAGTGACGTGGCTCTAGTACCAATTGTGGAAACCGTAGAGGGGGGGGTGAATATGTTTCCATTTAAAAACTTAAAAACTTTTTGTATCAAACACCCAATCAAGTGTGACGTAATATGAAAAGTGTCAACTATGGTCATATAACATCTAGAGATGAATATAGTAAACTACAACACAAGCACAATCAAACCATGAAACATACTTAATCAACATAACATAAGCAACTAGCCACACAAACATAAAAGCAATGCAAATATAAATATAAAGTGATAAAGAATGAAATGAAAGTAAAGAGATAAGTAAGAAGGCGCAAACCGGACACGGTGATTTATAGTGGTTCGGTCACGAAGCTCCTCTTCGCCCTACACCACTCCCCGAGTACCCAACTCGAGAGTTACTTCATTAATCAACAAGCTCCCTTCAGGCGGAGAAAACCGTACACGTCGCTTATCCTATTTCCGACAATAAGCTAGATGTCGAGTGCTAATCTTAGCTAGCACCAATCTACCACGATCAACCCGATCTACCCTTGATCAACTTGATCAATCACACAAGCCCAATGGCTTCAAGAGATCTCCAAGATCTTGACAAGATCACAATGATCTACTCCCACTTGACTCGATCTACCCGATCTACCCTTGATCCATTTGATCAATCACACAAGCCTAATGGCTTCAAGGAATCTCCAAGATCTCGACATGATCACAATGATCAACCCTCATTTGACTCAATCTAACCTATCTACCTTTGATCTTCTTGATCAACTCACAAGCCCAATGGCTACAAGAGATATTCAATATCTCTACAAGATCACAATGATCTTCCCTCACAATCTCTCAAAAGAAAGATAGACTTGATGTATACTATGATACAATCACATGTGTAACAAATGTTACAAGTGCTCTACCTACAACTACAACACTTTGTATCTTCTTGGATACCTTGTGTTCTTCTCTTGCACTTGAAGAGGAATGACAACACTTTGTATCTACTTGGATACCTTGTGTTCTTCTCTTGCACTTGAAGAGGAATGAAGAGGATCACTTGGTGGGAGGAAAGGATCACTCTTAAACAAACTAAGACTCTCTAAATGATCAAAGAAAGTAATCTAAGTGAGGAGGGATTAGACCAGAGAAAGCTGACTGGAAAAATCAAGTTGGAAGTGTAAAATGGTCCACTATTTATAGGCAAGGGGAAAACAAGCCATTACAGCGGCACGGCTCTACTAATTGTCAGACGACTCCATTAAATTTAGTGGAGCCGGCGGTACTTTAGTGGTGCCGTGGACGCTCCTCCGTTTGTTTTTAGTGGGGAAGGTTTATTTGGGAATGTTTGGAGCTGTTTTGGGGAGAAAATTGACTGTTGGGGTTTTTAAACTTATTTTTCAAAATAAAACATTTCTTTTTAATTCAAAAATAATTTGTAAGATATATTTTTGAAAGAAATGTTTTGTCACCTTAAAAATGTGAAGTTTAGAGAAAAATATAATCTTTTGATCATTTGTCAAGTAGTAGATTTGTTTGTCCATACCTTGAGTGATTTACTTCGGGATGGAAATCTACGACTTTGTTGAAGCATACTTCAGACGTCGAGAGGTGTGGATGTAAGTATGCATTGATGATTTGTGTTTACACGTAACTTGCACATTTTACGTTATGCATTACAAGTTACATGTTTTCCATTATTAAACCCGAAGAAACCGTTTAGTTTTAATATCGTAATATTTGCACTAACAGATTGTGTTAGAGCATAAAAATCAAATAGCCATTTTGGACCTTCACCTGTAACATTAGACTTATTCTCTAAAAACTCAACATGTAGGTTTTCTTCTACTTTCCTAGTTCTTATGTTGTATACCCTAAATGCTTTGTTGTTTAATGTGTACCCAACAAAGAAACCCTCATCTGACTTTCCATCAAATTTTCCCAAATAATCTAAGGTATTGAGAATAGTGACATGACATCCAAATGGTCTGAGAAAACCTAAAGCAGGTGTTCTACCCCAAAAGAGTTCATATGGAGTCTTGTTATGTGATTTGACCACTAAAACCCTGTTCTACACATAACAAGCAGTATTAACTGCTTCAGTCCAAAAAGTAATGGGCAATTTAGAATCAGCCAACATGGTCCTAGCAGCCACTATTAGTGTCCTATTCCTCCTTTCAGCAACCCCATTATGCTGAGAAGTTCTAGCTACACTAAACTCTCTCTTAATACTATTTTCTCTACAAAATTCATCCATAACTCTATTTTTTAAATTCTGTCCCATTGTCACGCCTGATGATTTTTACTTTCTTATCAACTAGGTTTTCTATTTCTGTAATAAAAGTCTTAAGAATGCTACTTGTTTCATCATTAGATCCTAGAAAGAAAACCCATGTGAACCTGCTATAATCGTCAGTTACCATAAGACAGTATTTCTTATGCTGTATACTACTCACAGAAGTAGGACCAAACAAGTCCATATGAAGCATAAATAATGGTTGAGTAATAGAGTTCTGGGTCTTGGGCTTACAAGAAGCTTTGTGTTGTTTGCCTTTGAGACAAGCAACACAAGTTTGGTCATTTTCAAAATGTTTTTGAGGCAAGCCTCTTACCAAACCATCTTTAACAATCTTATTTATGGTTTTAAAGTTAACATGACCAAGTCTCCTATGCTAAAGCATTGACTCATCTAATGTGGCTTTTGCTACAAGACAAGTTAGATTATCTTTAGGAACAATTTTCTTCATGTCAACACTGTACATATTGCCCTTTCTAGGAACTTTAAGTAGTACTTGACTTTCATCAGGTAACTTAAAGCCAGGAGATAGGAAAAGACATTCAGTGTCTGTAAAAAGAACTTTGTTCTTTTTGTCACACATTTGTGAGACACTAAAGAGATTACACTTGAGTTCCTGCACAAAATACACATCTTCAAAATCAAGTTTACCAGTTTTAAGTGTACGTTTACCAGTAATTCTGCCACCAATTCCTCCCCCAAAGGTAACATATCCTCCATCCATAGGTGTAAAGTCTGAGAGGTAGGACATGTTCCTAGTCATGTGCCTAGAGCATCCACTATCAGCATATCCTTGATCTTCTTCATCATCTTCTTGTGGATGTCCCTGCAAATACAATAAAGGAAATTAGTTTCCTTTGGGGACCCAAGCCATTACTGATTTGGATCTGCCTCGTGCATCAATGTAATCATATTTTTTCATTGTGATTGATGAACCATTGGGTTTGATAGGTCTCCATACCCAACATGCTGAGGCCTTAACAGCATTTCCCCTATTTGCCCTAGCAGTGTTTCTTGGCCTAGCAGTACTAATTGCTGGTCTAGCATTATAAATTGCTGGCCTAGCAGTTTTAACTTTTTGATTCCAAATTTTGTTATGATACACTTCTTTCTTAAAAAGAGGCATATGAGAAGTTTGTTGTGCTATTTTAGAAAAACTTGAAGTTGATTTAGCACTTGAAACTATTTTTTGTGGGTAAACTGTCTGAATTGGTCTAGCAGTACAAAAAGGTTTAATGCTAGACTTCATCAAAATAGCTTTGGGAGTCATATTACTGTTAACTTAGGGTGAGTAGTTCTTGAAAAATAGTTTATGTTCACCCTTGCATTTGAATTCCCATTCACCCTTGTATTCCCATTAACCATCCTTTTCCCTTGATGGTTGTTGCAAAAAGCCTGCAAGTGATCAAAACCACCACAAGTATAGCAAGCCTTATTGTACATGAAAAATTCATTGCCTAGTTGTTGGGACTTAAGATTATTCCAGTTTCTCTGGTTTCCCCTAGGACATTGAGACCTACTTGGTGACCTAGCTTGTTTAACTGTTGGCCTAGCTTGTTTTACTTGCTTTCTAGGTACAACCTTTTCTACTTTAACAGCCTTAGGAAAAGCAGATACTTTTTGCTTTTCTACCTCAGGTTTAGACTCAACCTGATCCTCATTATCAGATTACCAATCTTCAATAATTGGGGCATATGAGTTCATCTTATCTACTGACACCTTTTCCTCAACAAGTGAGATATCACTGGCACTCTCAAAAGATTCATTAACTACTTCAGGTTTATTAATACAAACACTTTCTTTATCCTTAGATCCATATTCGAATTTAGGCTCTTGAAATTCTTCTAAACCAGTGTGTTCTAAGTTAATACCTAGGGGTGAAGGTATTCCTCTATGTGGAGGTGGACACGTTTTGTAACCTAAACCTGACTTAGCTTTATTAACCAGTTGACAATCAATGATATTATTAACTCCCTTAGATGCGTATTCTAGAGTGTCTACACTTAACTGTATGTTATCTTTTGCTTTCTTAATTTTTTCTAACTCAACTCTAAGTACACTTATCTCAACATCTTTATGAACCATGTCTCTTTTAAGCACAACAATATCTTCAGAAAAGACAGATTCATTTTTCTTATAAAACAATATTTGTTCCTCTAATACAGCTAAACCTCTTTTATGATTTGCTAAATTATAATTAGTTTGGTTTAACTCTACTCTTTGTTCATCATAATACTTTTTGAGTGTTTCATAATCTTTTAAAGCAGAACAAGATTTTGAACAACTTTTTACTGAATGTACCTCAGAGTCAGAAAATGCCATCAGTGCCATCTCAGTTGGTGCTTCTTCCTCATCAGCCATGAAACTCCAATCATATTCAAGACCATGTATAGCAACCATTGCCTTTGAAGATGGCTCTTCCACTTCCATAGCCTTCCTAGTTTCCTACTTGTTCCCATACCCCTTGCTTCTGTTGTCCTGCTGCCTTGGTCTTCTGCATTCTCTAGCAAAGTGTCCCAACTTGTGGTAGTTGAAACACTCCACCTTGGATTTATCAAAACCAGCTGTATCACTTCCACTGATTGTGATTTTCTTCCCTGTTTTCTGCCAGAATTTCTTTGCTCTCATGCTTAGCAGTGCAACCTGCCACTTCAAGTCCATCTCTTCCAGATCATCTTCATCTATCTGTTCAAGATCTTCATGGGATAGCAGAGACCCATTGGCTTGACTGGTCAGGAAAGCATAGAATGTAGTGTCACTTATGCCAGCAGTACTAGTTTGTGAACTAGCAGTACTAACATTAGGGTTAGCAGTACTAACTCCTGAAGCCACACTAACCTCCTCTAGACTGATATTGCTGGGAGATGACACAAATTCCATGTTCCCAGAGCTTGAACTTGAACTTCCAGACTTCTTTACCTCCTGTTTAACAATTTTAAAATTGTTGTACAGATCATTAAGACTCATTGTATCAATTTCTGGCTTGTTTTTCCATACAACTACATGAGTGTACCAATCAGCAGGCAAACTTCTTAGGAATTTGGAATTAAGATCTTCCTGTGGGATCTCAACACCCAATACAGCCAGTTTGCTGACTATCTTCTGCAGCCTGTTGAACATATGATCAAGAGATTCATTGCTAATAACACTGAAGTTCTCAAAACTCTGTTTCAGCAAGGTCTTCTATGTCTTTTGGGTGGCCTCATTACCACCAAACCTGGTAGTTATTGGTTCAAACAAGGATTTGGCATCTTTGTATTTGCTGAAGGTTAGAAGTTGATCATTGGGGATGGTCATTAGCAACAAGCTCCTTGCTTTAACATCATTCTTCTTCTAGAGCTTTTCTTCTACTGTAACAGGAGAAGTATTCACAGTTGTAACTTTCTGACCATCAACTGTTGTTTTAGTTATTGATGGTTTGAAGGAGTTCCCATCCTCTATGATTTCCCAAAGTGCATAATCCTACACATGGAAATACTGTTCAATCCTTAGCCTCTACATCTCGAAGTCATTCTGTTTGAGCATAGGCAACCTGGCAGTAGTGTTGGTCTGAGTAGTCTCCATGTCCATCTTCTTTATAGGGAATAAAGAGTTCTTCTAAATCAAAGTATCAGAAACCTGTCTTTGATACTACTTGAGAGGTTCTAAACACACGAGAATTGTGTTGAGGATACTTTGAATGTATACCAAATAGTATGCGGAATCTACTACTTGATACTTAGAAGATTTATCAATGTAACAGTAATGAATAGTTTATATGAACAATGATATCACTAAACGCTTCAATATTATTAAGTATAATACGAGTGATCTTGCTTATCACTAGGGTTTACAAACCTTGAAGCTTAACAAAACATACGTCTTAATCATCTAACCTAGGACCTCCTTTTATAGCACAAGGAGTCCTTTACAAGATAAGTATAATATTCTAAACATGTAGAATATACGTATAAGTCTAACTCTATAAGATATACACAAAATCTATTCTATACTTATCTTCTTACACGTCTTCATAAGCAATACCATCTCTAGTCTTCAAGCAACTAGTAGTATCAACTTCTATACCAGTAGTACTAACTCAGATAGTTAGTACTATCAGTTATATCTTCAGCAGTGTCAACTTCAAACCTTGCAGTACTAATATTTACACTAGCAGTACTAACTCAGTTAGTATTGTTAGTGTTATTCCTTAGCAGTACTAACACAAAACCAAGTACTTGAACATTTAATTCCTAACAAATAGTTTGAGTTTAATAATAAGTATTGACCTGTAAAATAGCGAGTTGACATAGTCTACCACCCATAAAAAGGAATCTCGTCCGCGAGATTCAATCAGTGTTGGTCGTTGGAGTGGTGTCAGTGAAGAGGTGCGGATACTTTTGACGGATCTGGTCTTCTCGTTCCCAAGTGAACTCGGGACCTCGTTGAGAATTCCAACGAACCTTGACGATAGGAATTCTATTGTGTTTCAATTGCTTGATATCACGATCCATAATTTCTACTGGCTCTTCGATGAAGTTAATTTTGTCATCGAGTTGAATTTCTTCTAACGGAATGATAAGGGATTCGTTGGATAAACACTTCTTAAGATTGGAAACGTGAAATGTATTGTGCACACTGCTGAGCTCAGACGGAAGCTCAAGTCTATAAGCTACAGGCCGATTCTAGCTAGAATCTTAAATGATCCATTGTATCTTGGGTTTAACTTCCCGCATTTTCCAAATCGTATCATGCCTTTCCAAGGTGAGACTTTCAACATAACTCGTTCTCTGTCACAACTCGTAATTTCAGGTCATTTTCCAAACCTCGACAATTTACTATTCATGAGTTACTATTCATCAAACATTATTCACCGAACACTATTCATCATTTTACTATTCATCGTTTTTGAAGTCAGTTTGAGAGACTTTGAGAAGTCATAAAAAATTTTACTATTCACATGACACTATTCATTCTCGGAGGGAAATCGCTATTCATGGGCATCATTCATCATGTCGTAAACTAGGTTTACGAGTATTCAAATGCGCGTAACCAGTTAGGTTTAGCTGCGTATTCATGCATCATCAGTAAAGACACATCATACGGACTAGAGTAGTCTGCACATCATCAGTAACATCATTTCCATATCAGTTCATGCATGTGATTGTGTGATTTTCATTAACGTATGCTTAATTGTTTAATTAACGTTACCACTCAGTCATTTCTACTAACAGTAAACCCAATACTCCCGACAATGATCCTAATACATTTTCAAGCTAATTATAATGATATAGAGATTATATTATTACTTTACCCGGTGTTTTTAAACCAATCGCTATATTTTTCGTTTGACGCTTATAACTCCGTCGGTTTACGAAATTTCAATCCGATTATCATTCTAACACCCGATTCTTGCAAGGAACATGATTTTACAATTTTTACAACTTCGTCGTATCTCATTTCTCCTCGTCACGAGTTAACTCTAAATAAATGGGAGACAATCTCTTTAATTACATCAAATCCATCCCATTTCACCCACATGTGCCGCCCCCCCCCCCCCCCTCCCACCCCAAACCCCCCATTTAGGCTTAATACTTCCAAATTGTCATTAATGAATTACTTGCATTTTATTTCAAAACCCACTAACTCTAACACATACACCATAATATTTTAGCTAACAAAAAGATCAAACCCTCTCCATCCTATCCTCCCCAATCGGCCACAACCAAGAACACACCTAAAATCCATAGATTTTTCAAGAACAAAGCATAATCATACCCCATTTGCCTTCCTAGTTATGGATTTGTGATCAAACCTCAAGTTTATTACTCATTTCTTATCAAAACTCATCCAATCATCAAGTATGTTTTCAATAACATGTTTTGATCATTTATTACTTTCATTTGATATATATATTCATGTATTTTCAAGTTATATTAATCATCCATGCAAGATACTTATGTTTTACATACCACATTTGAACATAAACTCTTTAAATCACTAGATCTATAAGTTTCACTAATGATCTCATGAAATCCACCAAGGTTGGTGATGTTTAGGACCCCATGACACCCTAAGAAGGTGTATGGTAGGATTTGCGAACTTGTGGAGTTGATTTGAGGTAGTATGATCAAGTTTAGAACCAAGAAAGTGAGTTTTTAACAATCTAAAATAGCTACTGTCCAAAAACGTGTAAACTGGAAAACTCAGTAATTTTTGGCATATTTTGGCCTTCATATTCAGAAATTTCTTTCAAAAACGAAACCGTGGCCGCAAGAATCACTAAAAACCGACGAAAACTAATTTTCTGAAAATTTAGTTGCTGATCGCCGAGATTCAAAGGACAAAACGAGGCGTTAGACGTGATCTAGACGACCCGACCCATTGAGATTATGTTAGTTCATGTTTATACGAAGCCGTGGATGTAAAGAACGTAGAAAACGAGCTTGTAACGGCCGAGTTATTCACGTTTAAAGCCGACGAACTCTAGTTTATTTTGACAGCCACTATTAGAAAGTGTTTTAAATATTAAAACTAGTGTTTTTGCGAAACATAACGTTGTTAGCCGATTTTCTAATTGATCGAGGCGTGTACAACCGGAAGTTAAAGGAAACGACATTTATACATGGTTACAAGATTTTCAAAAACGTCGAGTTTGATCAACTAACACGTAACGTGCAATATTTCACGACTAGTTTCACGAAGTCAATTTGGCATATTTTTACAAGTTATGGAAAATATTAAATTGCGATGAAAACGTTACACTTTGCCGATAGAACACCAAACAAGGATCGTGGAGTACCGTTTCAACGTGTTTACGCGAAAAGTAGTTTATAACTTAACGAGACGTCAAAAGTTTATTTTTCGTCGATAAAAGCTATTTCAAAACTAACAAGTGGTATCGATAACGTACATATTTGCATGTGTTGCATTGTATCATTGTTTACATTGGATCACATCATTCATAATAGGTCGTGGTTAGAGACCGAGCTTTGTTTCATCATATCCATTCTGATCATTGTTGCTTTATCATATCAGGTGAGTTTTCATAGCCCCGTTTTAAATTGTTTATTGATTTCTAAACTCTCGAGGGAGAATACATTGCACCATTTTCATATGCGGACCAAAGTATACAAACTCATTACATTTCTTAAGTTACATCATTGCCCAGATTAAAGTCCCCTTTATTATCATGAACCATTAATTGTTAGCAAGCGAGAGTGAGTGAATAGATCTATTGAGGGTGACTCCTCCGTTCGGGTTGGTAGCACCAACTGGTCAAACGAACGCATTTCATTTCTGTCATATTAGAGTGATTGGAAAACACTCGGTTGGGGCACTTCATTCAGTCTAGCTTCGGGGTCATGAGCTTAGAGCTAATGTATCATTTTTATGTCGCATGGTTTTGTCATACACTTTATACTTGTGGTATCCGTACAATATTTCATTTACATAAGCCTATGATCTCACCAACATTTTTGTTGACCATTTTTAGAAATGTATTTTTAGGTAATTAAGGTATCGCATGTTGGCTTGCATATGGACATCATGGAGTCACGGAGTCGACGCATCTGACTTTATATTTTATGCACTTATCCATTGTTTGAATTGTATGAACTTGTTTTCTGAAAACTTGTTTCACCTTTTGGGACCTAGCTTTATAACTCTGGATGTTTTTAAATAATCAAACGATGTATTTTATAAACGACACTTTAGGTCATTCAATATAACTGCAACTTTGGTGCTATGACCAGTCGTGCCCCTAAATGACTTATTCCGCTGCAAGTCACGAAATTTGGGGGTGTGAAAGATTGGTATCAGAGCAAAGGTTATAGCGAACTAGGTTATTCATTATATCCTAGACTATAGCTGCACCATCATAGCATCTCATCATTGTAGCTTAAGTGTATATTCATTATATCACATATAGTGATTGCAATTTCATACATATATCTTTTTATCATAATCCAGAGTGTGTAAATGTTTATTTACTTTTATTTCACATCTGTTATTTCAGTGATGTCTTCGGATTCACACCCTGCTGTTATCTCGTCTGACTCTGAGTCAGCGGACGATACTTCCTCACTACCCTCTATCATATTAGAGTCTGTTACATCATCTCCGATACCCACTATCATTTTATCATCAGTGGTGCCTACTCCACACTCTTCACCCGTGATGTCAGAGGCCGAGACAGAACCCTTTGAGGAGGGGGAAGTCGTGCCTACCCCACCACTGTCACCTGTGATCCGTCGTGGTCCCAGAGTTATTCCAGTTATCCATCCAGGAGAGTTTGTACCCTATGGTCGAGTTTACCGTACATATCCAGGTGGGCCGCGCATGAAGCGCACTGCTGCTAAGCGGGTTCATCGTCTCACTGTTAGGTCACCAGCTGCAATTGTATCCCTACCACTACCATCATCACTTACTTCACCTCATCCACTCCGTCGCCGCTTGACAGCGAGGAGGAGTGTGACATTCAGTACACCACCATTGTCACCTTTACCATCCTTATCATCATTGTCTCCACCATTGCCATCCCTATCAGCACCACAGATGCCATCAGCACCAGTTCATCTCTGGTGTGGATGTAGAGATCCTACTCCTACGTCAGACCTACCGCTCAAGAAGCGGGCTCGTCTTGATATCTCATCTTCAGATACTTCAGATGCTACAGAGACAGCACCACCCAGCAGATTCGAGGTTGGTGAGAGCTCGAGGGCTGCTGCTGACAGATTGACTACTGCTGCTGCATTTGACTCACGACTAGATCAGCTTCAGGGAGAGATTGAGAGGGCATTGTCTCATCTAGACGAGACTCCAGTGAGCCGTATTGAGGCTATTGAGGAGGAGGTCGAGGGATTGATCCAGGGCAGGGTTGCCATTGATGTGTCACACCAGGGTTTAGAGGCTCGTCAGTTGGAGAGTTCATAGCATATCACACAGCTCAGGCAGGAGGTGCCGGGGTTAGTTGACAGAGCACAGATGTTCCAGGATGAGCATCATCGCCTGGTCGGTGAGTTGTCTTCAGTTCATGCTAGGTTGGCAGCATTAGAGACTAAGGAGACTAACCTTCAGCTTCGAGTTCAGCACCTAGAGGAGATTGTTGTTGCGATGTCTAGGGATCTTCAGAGGATTTTCCGCAGGTTAGATGGAGCACCCGGAGGAGGTGCCTAGTGTTAGACTGTTATCATATAGCTTGTACATTATTATCCTAGTCCCGGGGTGTGGGACGTAGTTAGTACTTGTTGTCTTTTGCTTGTAGTACAAACAAATATATCAACTGTGACTCTACTATGCAGGATTTTCGTTGTGCTATTTTATGATATCGGTCTGCGTAACTGAAATTTTCATGTATTATATTCATGTGCGATGTGATAATATTTATGATGTTTCGTTGTGGTTTCATTGTATTTATACATGCTGTGGTTGTATTTATACGTATTGTGGATGTATATACATGTTGTGGTTGTGTATATTGTGTATGATGATCATTTCCATTGTGAGTTCTCATTGTGTATTCTTTTGTGATTGTGAAGAATTATGCCACCCAAAAGAGCTACTCCTGCTATGACACCCGCCCAGCTCGAGAGACTTGTTGCCGACAGTATTGAGGACGCATTGGTAACTGAAAGAGCTGCCGTAGCTGCAGCTGCTGCTGAAGCCGCTTCACGGGCAGAAACCGGAGAAGTGGGAGGAACAAATACTAATGGAACAAATGGCCGTAAATGTACGTACAAAGATTTCAAGAGTGGTGATCCAGAAAAATTCAAAGGCACTGAAGGAGCCACTTCCATGATCCGATGGTTTGAAAAGACAGAATCGGTATTCCTTCTATGCAACTGTCAGGAAGACAACAAGGTTAAGTTTGCTACTAGTACACTCGTTGGGGAAGCTATGTCATGGTGGAATTCATATGCAAAGCCCATGGGAATGGAGAATGCTCACAAGCTTACATGGGACGAATTCAAGAAGTTGCTGACAAAGAAGTTTTGCCCACGAACATAAGTGAAAAATATGGAAACAGAGTTTTATGAGCTAGTGACAGCAGGTAATGATATTGAGGCATATATCAGGAGATTTCAGGAATTGGCAGCATTATGTCCGACAATGGTTTCGGATACTAAGAAGCTATTGGAGAATTTCATTGGAGGATTACCTCACAACATCCGAGGAGATGTGATTTCTTTTGACCCACAAACATTGGATGAGGCAATCAGAATGTCTCAGAAACTCATGGCTCAGATAGTGAAGAAAGGAACTGCTTCAGACAACAACAACAACAACACCAACAATAACCGTAACTACAAAGAACCGTAACTCCAACAACAACTACCGAAACAACAACAACTATAACAGCAACAGAAACACTTCCAATAACAATAACAACAAAAGAAACCGGGACAACAACTAGAGTAACAATGTTGCTCAACCACCACCCAAGAGACAGGAAACTGCAAAGGTTTATGTTGCAGGTCAAGCTGAGAAAAGAGGTTACAATGGTACTTTACCCAAGTGCAACAAATGTCAAACCCATCATAATCCTGGAAATTGTCCGAATCTGTGTGGAAACTGTAAGAAAGTTGGTCATTCAACCAGGGATTGCAAAGCTCCGATTGTGGTTGATAATCAGAAGCCCCCAGTGACATGCTTTGGATGTAGAGAAGTTGGACACTTCAAGAAGGAATTTCCGAAAGGAAAGAATCAGGGAAACAATAACCAAGGTGGAATAGCTAGGGGAAGAGCTTATGTCCTTGGAGGAGAAGATGTCAGGGAGGACCCGAGTGTCGTTACGGGTACGTTCCTCATTAATAATCGTTATGCATCCATACTATTTGATTCAGGAGCCGATAGAAGTTTTGTTTCCACTACATTTGCACCATTACTCAACATTGAACCAACCACATTAGACACTCCATATCACATTGAACTAGCTAACGGTAGTTTAGTTGGCATCGACACGATCATTCGTGGTTGCACTCTTAATTTTCTCAATCACCCATTCAATATAGACCTCATGCCAGTAGAACTTGGAAGTTTCGATATTGTCATCGGTATGGATTGGTTATCTCAACATCATGCCAGAATCATCTGTGATGAAAAAGTTGTTCATCTTACTTATGATGGCGAAACACTGGTCATTCGCGGAGAACGCAGTGGGACTAGACTCAGCATCATCTCGTGCATTAAAATAGAGAAATACATAAAGAAGGGCTGTTATGCATTCTTAGCTCATATCACAGAAAAGAAGTCGGAGGAGAAGCGACTTGAGGATGTGCCAACAGTTAAAGATTTTCCAGAAGTTTTTCCAGAAGACTTACCAGGACTGCCACCTACTCGCCAAGTCGAATTTCAGATTGAATTAGTATCGGGAGCCGCACCAGTTACGCGAGCACCTTATCGACTTGCACCTTTAGAAATGCAAGAGTTGTCGAACCAATTGCAAGAGCTCTTGGATAAAGGATTCATTAGGCCGAGTCCATCGCCTTGGGGAGCACCAGTTTTGTTTGTAAAGAAGAAAGATGGATCTTTCAGAATGTGCATTGATTATCAAGAGCTAAACAAATTAACGGTGAAGAATCGTTATCCACTTCCTAGGATCGACGATTTATTTGATCAGTTGCAAGGTTCCAGTTATTACTCCAAGATCGACTTGAGATCGGGTTACCATCAACTTAAGGTTCGGGAGGAGGATATCCCGAAGACAGCATTCAGAACACGCTATGGTCATTATGAATTTCAGGTAATGCCGTTCGGATTAACCAACGCACCAGCTGTGTTCATGGATCTCATGAACAGGGTGTGCAAGCCGTATCTAGACAAGTTTGTGATCGTATTCATTGACGATATCTTGATCTACTCAAGGAGTGAAGAAGAGCACCGAGAACACCTCAGAACAATCTTAGAACTGCTCAAGAAAGAGAAACTGTATGCAAAATTTTCAAAGTGTGATTTTTGGATCAGAAGAGTACAATTTCTTGGTCACGTCATTGATAGTCAGGGACTACAGGTTGATCCAGCAAAGATTGAGGCAGTTAAAGATTGGGCAACTCCAAAAACTCCCACAGAAATTCGTCAATTCTTAGGACTTGCCGGATATTACAGAAGGTTCGTTGAAGGTTTTTCCAAGATAGCTAAGCCACTGACCAAGTTGACACAAAAGAACCAGAAGTATGATTGGGGAGAAAAGCAAGAGACCGCTTTTCAGTTATTGAAACAGAAACTTTGCAGCACGCCAATTTTGTCATTGCCAGAAGGGATTGAAAACTTCGTGGTATATTGTGATGCTTCACACAAAGGACTTGGGGCAGTGTTAATGCAAAACGAGAAGGTGATAGCTTATGCATCTCGTCAGCTTAAGAAGCATGAGAAGAACTACACTACTCATGATTTAGAGTTGGGTGCCGTGGTTTTCGCACTCAAGATTTGGAGGCATTATCTTTACGGAACAAAGTGTGTCGTATTTACAGACCACAAAAGCCTACAGTACATTCTTGATCAGAAAGAACTTAACATGAGGCAACGTCGTTGGTTGTAACTACTTAGTGATTACGACTGTGAAATCAGATATCACCCAGGAAAAGCCAATATTGTGGCAGATGCACTCAGTCGGAAGGATAGACTCAAGCCTTTGAGAGTCAGATAATTGGGAATGAAAATTATTTCACCACTACCATCAAAAATCCTAGAGGCTCAGGTAGAAGCACTCAAGGAAGAAAGCCTACCAAGTGAAACACTCAAAGGAATGCAAGATAATGCAAACGGTTTAGTAAGGAGATCAGATGGAACATTAAGCTTCAAGGATAGAAGCTGGATACCTCTCTATGGTGGAATATGTGAGTTGATCATGCACGAATCACATAAGTCAAAGTACTCTATCCATCCAGGTTCTGATAAAATGTATCAGGATCTCAAGAAGCTTTATTGGTGGCTCAATATGAAAGCAGAGATAGCTACGTATGTCAGTAAATGCCTTACTTGTGCTAAAGTGAAAGCCGAGTACCATAAGCCATCAGGATTGCTTCAGCAACCAGAGATTCCCCAGTGGAAGTGGGAACACATTACTATGGACTTCGTCACTAAACTTCCCAAAACATCAGGAGGTTACGATGCTATTTGGGTAATAGTTGATCGTCTCACCAAGTCAGCTCATTTCATTCCAATCAAAGAGACTTACACTATGGATCAGCTCGCCAGACTTTATGTCAAGGAAATTGTCTCAAGGCACGGTGCACCAATTTCCATCATTTCCGACAGAGATAGTCGCTTTACTTCAAATTTTTGGGAATCATTGCAAGATTCATTTGGATCTAAGTTAGACATGAGTACCGCCTATCATCCTCAGACCGATGGTCAGAGCGAGAGAACGATTCAGACATTGGAAGACATGCTCAGGGCATGTGTCATTGACTTTGGAAATGGTGATGTACAGCTAACAGGTCCAGAGTTGGTCAGAGAGACAACAGAAAAGATAATTCAGATTCGAGAAAGACTCCAAACAGCCAGAAGTCGACAGAAAAGTTACGCCGATGTTCGACGCAAACCATTAGAATTTCAGGTTGGAGACAAAGTCATGTTGAAGGTCTCGCCTTGGAAGGGCGTGATACGATTCGGGAAACGCGGTAAGTTGAACCCGAGATACATTGGGCCATTCAAGATTCTGGAAAGGATTGGTCCGGTAGCGTACAGGCTTGAGCTTCCGTCAGAGCTCAGCAATGTACATAACACGTTTCATGTCCCAAACCTCAAGAAATGTCTTTCAGACGAAACACTCGTAATCCCATTGGAAGAAATTCAGATCGATGATAAGCTTAACTTTGTGGAAGAACCAGCAGAAATAATGGACCGAGAGGTCAAACAGTTGAAGCAAAGCCGAATTCCGATCGTCATAGTTCGCTGGAATTCTCGCAGAGGTCCTGAGTTTACTTGGGAATGGGAAGAGCAGATGCGACTCAAATACCCACATCTTTTCACCGAGACCACTCCAGAGAACAACATCAGCTGAATTCAGGGACTGAATTCCTTTTAGGGTGGTCGACTGTCATAACTCGTAATTTCAGGTCATTTTCTAAACCTCGACAATTTACTATTCATGAGTTACTATTCATCAAACACTATTCACTGATCACTATTCATCATTTACTATTCATCGTTTTTGAAGTTAGTTTGAGACTTTGAGAAGTCGTCAAAAAATTTACTATTTACATGACACTATTCATTCCCGGAGGGAAATCACTATTCATGGGCATCATTCATCATGTCGTAAACTAGGTTTACGAGTATTCAAATGCGCGTAACCAGTTAGGTTTAGCTGCGTATTCATGCATCATCAGTAAAGACACATCATACGGACTAGAGTAGTCTGCACATCATCAGTAACATCGTTTCCATATCAGTTCATGCATGTGATTGTGTGATTTTCATTAACGTATGCTTAATTGTTTAATTAACGTTACCACTCAGTCATTTCTACTAACAGTAAACCCAATACTCCCGACAATGATCCTAATACATTTTCAATCTAATTATAATGATATAGAGATTATATTATTACTTTACCCGGTGTTTTTAAACCAATCGCTATATTTTTCGTTTGACGCTTATAACTCTGTCGGTTTACGAAATTTCATTCCGATTATCATTCTAACACCCGATTCTTGCAAGGAACATGATTTTACAATTTTTACAACTTCGTCGTATCTCATTTCACCTCATCACGAGTTATTTCTAGTTAACTCGGTACCCGATAACACTCAGTGTATACACTAAACTAACTAAACTCTAAATAAATGGGAGACAATCTCTTTAATTACATCAAATCCATCCCATTTCACCCACATGTGCCGCCCCCTCCCCCCCCCCCCCCCCCCCCAACCCCTTCATTTAGGCTTAATACTTCCAAATTGTCATTAATGAATTACTTGCATTTTATTTCAAAACCCACTAACTCTAACACATACACCATAATATTTTAGCTAACAAAAAGATCAAACCCTCTCCATCCTATCCTCCCCAATCGGCCACAACCAAGAACACACCTAAAATCCATAGATTTTTCAAGAACAAACCTCAAGTTTATTACTCATTTCTTATCAAAACTCATCCAATCATCAAGTAAGTTTTCAAGAACATGTTTTGATCATTTATTACTTTCATTTGATATATATATTCATGTATTTTCAAGTTATATTAATCATCCATGCAAGATACTTATGTTTTACATACCACATTTGAACATAAACTCTTTAAATCACTAGATCTATAGGTTTCACTAATGATCTCATGAAATCCACCAAGGTTGGTGATGTTTAGGACCCCATGACACCCTAAGAAGGTGTATGGTAGGATTTGCGAACTTGTGGAGTTGATTTGAGTTAGTATGATCAAGTTTAGAACCAAGAAAGTGAGTTTTTAACAATCTAAAATAGGTTCTGTCCAAAAACGAGTAAACTGGAAAACTCAGTAATTTTTGGCATATTTTGGCCTTCATATTCAGAAATTCCTTTCAAAAACGAAACCGTGGCCGCAAGAATCACTAAAAACCGACTTATAACGAAGGAGTTATGATTTTTCGAAGTTAGACGACGAAAACTAATTTTCTGAAAATTTAGTTGCTGATCGCCGAGATTCAAAGGACAAAACGAGGTGTTAGACGTGATCTAGACGACCCGACCCATTGAGATTATGTTAGGTCATGTTTATACGAAGCCGTGGATGTAAAGAACGTAGAAAACGAGCTTGTAACGGCCGAGTTATAAACGTTTAAAGCCGACGAACTTTAGTTTATTTTGACAGCCACTATTAGAAAGTGTTTTAAATATTAAAACTAGTGTTTTTGCGAAACATAACGTTGTTAGCCGATTTTCTAATTGATCGAGGCGTGTAAAATCAAAAGTTAAAGGAAACGACATTTATACATTGTTACAAGATTTTCAAAAACGTCGAGTTTGATCAACTAACACGTAACGTGCAATATTTCGCGACTAGTTTCACGAAGTCAATTTGGCATATTTTCACAAGTTAAGGAAAATATTAAATTGCGATGAAAACGTTACACTTTGCCGATAGAACACCAAACAAGGATCGTGGAGTACCGTTTCAACGTGTTTACGCGATAAGTAGTTTATAACTTAACCAGACGTCAAAAGTGTATTTTTCGTCGATAAAAGCTATTTCAAAACTAACAAGTGGTATCGTTAACATACGTATTTGCATGTGTTGCATTGTATCATTGCTTACATTGGATCACATCATTCATAATAGGTCGTGGTTAGAGACCGAGCTTTGTTTCATCATATCCATTGTGATCATTGTTGCTTTATCATATCAGGTGAGTTTTCGTAGCCCCGTTTTAAATTGTTTAATGATTTCTAAACTCTCGGGGGAGAATACATTGCACCATTTTCATATGCGGACCAAAGTATACAAACTCATTACATTGCTTAAGTTACATCATTGCCCAGATTAAAGTCCCCTTTATTATCATGAACCGTTAATTGTTAGCAAGCGAGAGTGAGTGAATAGATCTATTGAGGGTGACTCCTCCGTTCGGGTTGGTAGCACCAACTGGTCAAACGACCGCATTTCATTTCTGTCATATTAGAGTGATTGGCAAACACTCGGTTGGGGCATTTCATTCAGTCTAGCTTCGGGGTCATGTGCTTAGAGCTAATGTATTATTTTTATGTGGCATGGTTTTGTCATACACTTTATACTTGTGGTATCCGTACAATATTTCATTTACATAAACCTATGATCTCACCAACATTTTTGTTGACCATTTTTAGCAATGTATTTTCAGGTAATTAAGGTATCGCATGTTGGCTTGCATATGGACATCATGGAGTCGCGGAGTCGACGCGTCTCACTTTATATTTTATGCACTTATCCATCGTTTGAATTGTATGAACTTTTTTTCTGAAAATTTGTTTCACCTTTTGGGACCTAGCTTTATAACTCTGAATGTTTTTAAATAATCAAACGATGTATTTTATAAACGACACTTTAGGTCGTTCAATATAATTGCAGCTTTGGTGCTATGACCAGTCGTGCCCCTGAATGACTTATTCCGCTGCAAGTCACGAAATTTGTAGGTGTGACATTATCTAACTTAAAATCCTAATGGTTCGCAACTTGGGGAAACGTAACTCCAATGGTTTGCTTCATGTATCGACAACTTTTCTATCGTTCTCTTTTCACTTGTAACTGATTCTTGATCTGTACAATTTTCTTTGTTGTTTCATGAATAAGTTCAAGACTAGTAAGTTGGGCTTTTCTGATTTCGGCCTAACAACAGGTGATTGGTACTTCGACCATAGAGTGCCTCAAATGGTGCAGTCTATATACTCGTGTGATGACTATTGTTGAAAGTGAATTCTGTCAATGTCAAAAGATTATCCTAACCAATTCAAAGTTGATCATACGGCGCTGAGCATTTTCTATAGTGTTTGGATAGTTCTCTTACTATGTTCATTGGTCTGAGGATGGTAGATCGTGCTTATATCTAATTGGGTTTTAAAAAAAATCTTAAAGGGATTGCCAGAAGTTTGAGGTATATCGACTACCTCTTATTAGGAGTATTTGAAATTGGTACAACGTGTCTCGTGACTAATTCTACAATGATAAGTCTGTCGAAAGAGGGCATAATCGGAAGGATAAGGCTATGGTAACAGTTTTGATTCCTCGTGTTTTGCTCTAACTAATGTCACGACATGAGTCTTTCTTCGCTAAGGTGCTTAGTCTTCACTACTAAGATTTTACTGTTTGATAGTGTTTCTCTAGATTTACTTCATCAAAAAATTTCCGTGCTACCGTTTGTCAATCACAAAACCCTAAATGTGTGAAGTGTTTTAGTACGGTGGTTGATTTTTAAAATTTGACGCTATATTGAGTGTTTTGTTCGAAATCTTTCTCTGAATAAATGAATTTACAAGTTTGAACAAATGACTTTTTAAGTACTCTTTTTCTTGATGATTCAAAATTTAGTAGTTATGCAAGATTGGACTACTTTCAAATATGACCCAAGGTTTTATAGACGGGTTTTCAACATGATGTGAATAGGACTATTTAGCAAAGATTGATGTTTATACATTTCTTAACGTACAATAGTTTTGTTAAAGATTGACCAAAAGGGATTTACTCGTCAAAATAGGTACTTCAGAAAAATATTTTCCTACAAGGTATATGATTTGCATAAACGCATTTTAAAGAAAATCCATTTGAAGTGAAAGCATTAAAAAGGATGAAATAGTCGGGTAGGTATGTCTGCATGAATGCTTATATGTCTAACGTTTAATTTCTGATGTTGGATAATGCCTATTGGTTAATATTAGGCAAGACTTACAGGTATGAGTATTCAACTTACTTAGGTATTTCTAAAATGGATCATGACTTAGGTTTGTTATCTTACTTGGTCTAACTAGTACTTCTGAAATGATAGGATTGGGCGACTATGCCAGAGATAGTGGTTTGGATTGCCTCGTGAGATCTTAAGATTTCCGTTGCGTTATGAATCAAATTACTGTATATTTCTAGTCCTTGTTTATAGTTCCATAATCCTTTCATTGTTTTCTTATGTCATGGAATCCTCCTCGTAGATGGTATGAAAAGTCTTTCCTAGAAAGGTCAATGGTAAAAATCCAACTTAACGGTTGAGTGAGTGACGAGTGGTGTAGGTATCTATAGAGTGTTTAACAAAAGGGATGTTTATGAACAATTTATTTGGTTACAAAGCTTTGCTTTTTGATGTTTTGAATAAAGATTGTTTTAAGAACTTGAAAAGATGATTGTTTCCTTCATGACATAATCCTTCCTGAATTAGTCATAGGTGATCAGGCTATGTATAATTGACGACTAATGATGCGATGCACGGTTTAGTCAAAGTAGTATTATGTTTCTCAAAAGTTTCAGATGGTATTCAACGTGTTGTTTTGTAAAATGGTAGCCTAAACAATATATTTTATTTATTTATTTATTAATATTAATTATTATTATTATTATTATTATTATTATTATTATTATTATTATTATTATTATTATTATTATTATTATTATTATTATTATTATTATTATTATTATATATTATTATTTTATTTTTAAGTAACAAGAAAATCTGTTCGTATAATGGTAGTAAAGAGTTGGTAGAATGACAGAAAATGAATTTATGAGGTGGTAGCAATATAGCTCGTTTTAAAATTCTGTGAAATAATTTCCTAAGATGGTAGTAAAATAGCTTGAAGTAAAATTATGTGAAATAGTTTTATAAAGTGGTAGTAAAATAGCTTGAAATAAAATTTGTTGAATGGCTTATAGAATGTGTGGGAGAATCTTACGGAATGGTAATAGTCTACTAATAAGTCAAAAATGAAATCAGCCTAATCCCTAATAGGATAGCGGTATATCGTTGCGAAATGGTTAGGAATAAGGTGAATGGAATAGAAAATGTAATACACGAAGGTTGTGAGTATCATGGAGATAATAAAAGATATAGATTACATTAGATAGAAAGGTACTTGTTACAACTAGGTTACGCCAACGTTCCTAAGGTGAAGTACAACAGGAAAGTACAACCCTAGAGGGCTTGAACTATGGTTTATAATTAAAGTTGGAGCTCCTTCTTCTAAATCATTTTTGTTACCCTTCACGTTGATAGTATCCTGAAGAGCTCCTCCTGTGATAACCTACTCTCTTCTTCGAGCTATCCCCTTCTGGTTCTTGGATTCTTGATTACTTTGCTTTGGATTGACACACCTAAAGTGTCCTTTCTTTCCACAGCCAAAACATGTTACTGGAGGTTTTTGATTTTTGAAAACTATAGGAATTCTACAATATTTGGTCAGGTGACCATTCTTCTTACAGTTACCACATGGAGTAGGGCAACGACCAGGGTTATGGTCTTTTTGACATTTGTCACATTTTGGTAGAGTACCAAGGTACCCTTTCTTCTCAGATGGGCCTGCAACAAGGGCTTTAGCAAACTCTTGTCTCTTAGGTGGTTGTTGTGCAACACTTCCACCTAATTGTTGTTGCTTCATTTTTGTTTGTTGTCAATATTGTTTCCTACAGCCTTGGTGCGAGCTATGTGTTCCCTTGCCTGGAGCGACATACGGATAGCTTTATGCATGGTATCGAGTTCTAATGGGGTGACCAACATACAAATTTCAGGGGAGAGTCCCCCGATATACCTCTCAAATTTCTTGCATTCGAGTTCATCCATTGCAGGGCATAGCCGTGCTAATTCGTAAAAACGACTAGTGTATTTGATAACATCATCTCCTACCATGGTTAAATCCAGGATTTCCTGTTCCATTGCTCGTAATTCGCTCCTTGAACAATATTCTAAAATCATCATCTTTCTTAGTTTCTCCCAAGAGATTGAGTAAGCAGCGTCGACCCCTACTATCAGAACATGGGTATTCCACCATACCTGGGCACGATCCCGAAAAGTGCAAGTGGCGAACTTAACTTTGTTTTCCTTGAGGCAGTTACCACCTCGAAATATTGTTTCTACTTCTTCGAACCATTTGCAAAATCCCCCCGCACCTTCAGTTCCACTAAAGGTGTGGGGATCGCAATCCATAAATTCCTCGTGAGTAAGATTGTGAATTTTGGGTGCAACGTTTCCTCCTTCTATGCCTTCAGCTGTCATGATGGTTTCAAGTCTTTTTGGTGCATTGGTCACATTTATCTCATGATTGGCGAGGGTTGTGGCTATGCTTTTGGCAATGATTTGCTCAACAGTGGCTTGTGTCATGGCTGGAGCGGCTTGCTTCGACATAACTCTTCAAAATCATAAGAGACAATGAGAATTCATAAGTGGTAAAGAATATCACACTCACATATACACAACCATGACATGTATAAATGAAATGAAATCACAACAAGATGCAACCACGAAATATCATAAATATAATCACAACGCACATGAATATATATGATGAAAATTTCAGCCTACATAGACCAATATCATGCATAGCACAACCATATCCATATAGTAGAATCAATACTTGATAAATTCATTGTACAACAACCAAAATACTACAAGTTTCTTTGAACTATGCCACACATCCTGGGGCTAGGATAATAGTAAAAGCTAGTAAAGATATAAGTCTGATCTAGGGGCCTCCTGGTGCTCCTCTGGGTGGATCCTGGGTTGTGGCATCATGGGGTTGTGATGAGTTCTGATGTGGGGCCTGGAGTTGTGCATCAATCATATCCGAGATAGTATAGATCCCAAACCATTCTTGAGGAATCTGCTGATGTTCCTATTGACTCGGTGATTGTGGTACTATCCACAGAGTGTCATCTAATTCCTGATATATGGGAATGGAAAAGGGGAATGACAATGGTGATAGTGGGAAGGTAGGGGCAGCCTCCTGAGACTCGAAGGTCTCAGCATCACATTTGGCTATCTCCTCTGGATCTATCTCAGGTGATGCTAATACCTCAAATAGGTGGAAGTTATCATCTGACGATGGTGAGTGATATGGGGATGTCGAGGTATAGGAAGGTAAGAGTATTGATGTAGGTGCATTAGTGGATGAAAAAGCGTCCTCGATATCCGAGTCTGATGAAATGATGATAGGGTGGTTGGGTGAAGACATAACTCTGTAACAACCCAATATAAAATAAATGTAAATACCTCGTATTAGATAAGTAAGTAAAAGCATGTATAGCAATTGCACACACATCATGATATTGTGAAGTGTCGTGACCTAGTGGTTATAAGGGTCTATGATGCATCCTAGTTCTCAATAACCTTGGCTCTGTTACCAATCTGTCACACCCCCAAATTTAGATTGCAGCGGAATGGAATTCCGAGGGTGTAATGTTCTTGGATAACAAAGTACAAAGAAATAAAGAATGACCTCTAAGTGAGTTATTTTAAAACAAGCATTTGATTTAAACATAAATGTTTACAAAAGCATTAAGTTCAGAGTTCACCATCATATGTAGGATTTTAATTCATAACCAAACGCTAAGTAATGCAAAGAAATATTTGTGGAAAACTAGAAGGGGGGTTGAATAGTTTTACCGTTTAAAATTAATTCGCTTTGTGACTTAACGTGATTTCAATGTAAGTATGCACAAACAAACAATATAAAATAAGTAACAAAGGAAAGGAATGATCAAACCACACAATACTGATATTTATAGTGGTTCGGCTACAAGGACTCTCTTCCTTGTCGTACTCCACTCCTCGAGCCTCTAACTCGAGAGTTTTCCTTCACTAAGAAACAAGCTCCCTTCTAGGCAGAGAAAACATTTACACGTCGCTTAATCTTTATCCGGTACTAAGCTAAACACCGGGTTCTTTACAAGGGTACAACCACTCCCGTTGGTTCTTTACAAGGGTACAACCACTCCCGACACTCTTTGTGTTTCAAGGACTAAAACACTAACCAAACTCTACTGAATGAATGATACAAACAATGAAGTGTAAACTAATACAAGATCACACAGACTCTATACTAAAAGGATAACAACAGACTGTTAATCCTTATATGATGTGATCTTCTTTGCTAAAAAAGGAAAGATCAATGAAATGAATGAATGATATGGGTTAGTGATATGTAAATGAATGAGTATGTATTTAAGCTATATGAGTGATGAGAATTGCCAAGTGATCAGCTTGCTATTTATAGGCAAAGCTGAGCAACAGGCGGCGGATCCCAAAACTTGGACCCGTCTTTGTATCCATTTGGATCCGCCATGTCAGGCCAGCTAAGAGATCTTCAAATCTTTCCAAATCTTGCCATATCTTCCCATATCTTCAAATGTCAACTCTTTGGCTTGAAGATCTAAACAAAATATCACAAAATCTTACCAAGATTGTGTATATGATGCATGCCATGATGTCATCCTAACTTTTGAAAAATAAAGTTTCCATTTTAGGAAATAAACATGAAAATGTATAAAATGTAAATTCTAGTGATCTTGTGAAATGTAAATGTGTTCTAAAAAGACTTTAACTTGTATTTATGATTTGCTAAAAGATATACCTTGTATTTTTCATTAACAAAACTAAGTAAAGATCGTAAAATATAAATAACGTTTTTGGGACGATATTTGTATTAACAATCTTTACCTTTTTTTTGATGACAAAACAAAAGGTTTATTTTTAAGCAAATGAATAAATGAAGCATGAGTCTTTTTAAAAATATAGATTAAGTTTGTTTTATGCAAGTTTTGAAAACAATTTCAAGTATAAATGTATGTACTGTGATGTTTCACAGTAATGCAAACTTAATCCTTTCTCCCCTTTTTTGTCGAAACAAAAAGAAGATATGCGTAGCGGAATGCGATTTTCAGAACTTTCAAGCTCCCCCCTTGATTTATACTCCCCCTAAATGGAGTACCAAGGTTATGATGTACGAATCCACAAAACAAATTGTTAGAATATGAAGTGCTCCCCCTCGATGTAAACTCCCCATTGCTAGAGTACCAACGTATACATTTTGAAGGATAGGAGATGCTACAAAAGAAAAGTTAGTTACTTCATGGAAGTAAAATGCATATGTAATTGTCAACCAAACAATAAGTTTCAGCCCATTTGACTTTAAAAAGTCAAAATGAAGTGTCTGATCAAAATTTAGTACCTAATTTACATTTGATCAAAGCAATATGTGAAGTTAAGACAACCATACTATGATGTTAGTATTCTAAAATGAAATATTCTTAATGTTGATCACCCACAAGCATAAAAACATAATATTCATTACTTGGAAAAAATGATGTTACATTCAAACAAGGAAAATAAATACTAATAAGAAAAATTCTAAAACAACACCCTAAAAGTTCCTTTAAGAGGAAACTAACAAGGCTCCTATTGAGGAGGATGAGAGATTGCATTGAGTCGCTCGAGAATGTGGTTCAATATGAACCTCATTTCATTTTGGAGCTCATGGACCAAAATGTTGGTCCTTTGGGCCAAATGAGCGGTTCTCTCGCAATGCGAGCAATCATGGCTTGAAAAACTGGGAGGAAGAGTAGTCTCATGGTTTTGTGGTGGTGGCGGTGGTGGTTGGTTATTTTTGTTGGATGGTTGTTGTTGTTGTTGGTTGGATGATGGTGGAGTGGGGATGGAGTTCATCAAGATGGTTTGGAGATCCATTGCTTCATCAAGGCGGGATCCAACCATATTAGAGAGAGCATGGAGGCGGGTGAGTTCCTCGTTGATCTCTTCTTGGGTTTGTGGCTCATTGATCCACATTGCCTCATCAATGGCAATTAGTGTGGATGTGGGTGAGAGAGGTTGTGGTTAAGGTTGAGGTGGTGGTGCATCACGGTATAAAGGACCATGGATATCTTGGTAAAGTGGATGAAAAGGCATAGGTTCTTGACTTTCAAAGGTCATGGGTGGAGGATTGGTTGGCCTCGGTGGGAGGTCCTCCAAATCATCAAGGTATGGATGTGGTGATGTAGGTGGAGTCCTAAATAACTCCATTGGTTGGAGTTTGGGTGAGTTTGGGAGTGATGGTGATCTAGCGGGTTGTGATGGAGCGGGTGGTGGTGTGGTGTCAATTGGAGTAATGGTTGGTGGTGGAGTATGGATAACTATATTTGATGGTGTGGGAGTAGAAAGTGTGAGAAAATTTTCACTTGCTATGGGAGATGAGATAGTAAGAGGTGATGATTCCTCCTCTGATGAGTTAGCTAAGTTTATAAAGCAACAAGGCTTAACACTAATACGAGCAGTTCGTTTTGGGGGTTTGCTAGTGGATGAGTTACTTGATTTCGTCATGGTTGGTAATGTAACTAAGATGTTCAGGAGAGAAGGTAGAGAAAATGGTGAGTGAGTGAGTTTTGTGATGATCCTAAGGTAATAATTTATAGGCAGAAGATTTGTTGGTCTGTGTGTTTGGATTGGATGTAAATCCAATGGAGAATGTTGGTTCCTAATGATTTGGAACAAAAAATTAAGCTTGTCACATCCTAAGGTCAATCCATTGAAATGGAGTTGAGTGATATGAGGGGGATTTGCAGTAAATGCAAGGAGATAGTGGAAAATATGTTGATTTGATATTTCCACGGATTTGGCGGATACCTCAAAAGGGTTCCTTGCTTGTATTAGAAAGGTAACTCACATGTAAAATTTGAAAATTCAAATTTTGGTGGGAAATTGAGTTCTTAGGGTTCTATGAGTTCCTAAATCATTCTAGAGAGTTTAATGATCAGTGAATATAATCTTAAAAAAAAGCTACAAACCAAAATTTAAGTGTCGGGATGAGTCGGGAAGTTTTGAAAAAAGTTACTGTTTGTACCCGCGGATCCAATCGACAACAAAGGCGGAGCCAAAGTTTGGGAGCCGTGGAATCTGTGGGTTCTAGACTGGCAGAGCCAAGAGACACACTAGGCGGATCCAAAAACTGGGATCCGCCAGATCCGTCGTCCGAATGTGCTAAAACAAACAGAGAGCATGTCAAATTTCGCATTTTTCGACCAAAACCCGAAAATTCTCCTATAACGTATGTAATATCTAATATATACTATAAATATACTAAATATATATATTCTAACACACGTTTACACATAAATAAATCCGATCATCATAACTTACCTTAAATGGAGTTAAGCTAAACAGTGGCTTATTCTCGGAAAATTGATAACACTAAGTGTTATCGACCAGCAAATTTGAGTTAGTTCACATACAAGTCAAGTACTACCATAATAAGTTAAAAACCATACATGTTAATCACATCATTGTCTAATAACTTCTAATTCCAAACACTCCTTTCAACCCAACTTCTTGCTCAATTTCTTCATACCCTTGTGAAGTTTCATGATCCAACGCCCCAAATTCTTCACCATTCCTTTGGTTTGCTTGAACTTCGCAGATTCATTCAGGATTGGTGGAAGTTGACTCAAGTACTCTAGCGGAGCGATCCTAGATTTAGGCAACTCGTCATCCTCACTCATTGATGATGATGATGATGTTGGAGGATGTGAGCATTTACCCTTTGCTACCGCCACCCTATGATCACTTAGAGGAATGAAAGTGTGTTCAATCTCATTGTAATCTGGAACAAAGCCTAAAGAATTTCTATGAATGGGTTCAAAGGCTCTATATAGGCGAGTCAATAGCATCCCGTAAGGCATTGCTGTAACACCCCCGTTTTCGATATTCGCAGCGGAAATATAAGTTGGGGTGCTACTTCACAGTTCACAGTCATGGTAATAGAAAACGACTCGAAAAGAGACGTTTTAGATAAAATTGTTATCATTCATTTATATCAGAGTTACAATATTCAGGTCCCAGCAGAAGGTTCCAAAATACATTAATGAAAAATATATTATTTGTTGAATGATAACATATTAGACAGTCCATAGCCAATCTCGTGCCAAGCCATGCCTCCAATTACCTGAGAATACATGCTTAAAAAGTCAACACAAAGGTTGAGTGAATCCATAGCGTTTAACGTTAAATAAGTTTGAACACAAGCTAAATTGTAACACCCCAACCCGATAAGGGTAGAAGTATTACGTTATGGTGACATATCAAAGCAAACCAAAGCATATGACTAAATAATACAAAATGAATTTCAAAGGTTACAAGGAGAAAATCTGAAACTACAAGGTTACAAATGAATTACAATAATTACTAAGTCTAAATATTGTCTCTTCTAGTCATCTCTAATCCGGAATAGCTTCTAAGTCAAAGACACTCTCCACTCATACCCAGCTTCCTACTAAAACCTGTCGCAGGAAAAGAAATGCGGCTGAGCTTAAAAAGCCCAGTGAACAGATATTATACAAAGCATAACATAAAGGTAATAAGTATAAGCAACAAAGAAAATCAGAGTACGAACGAAAAGTATAATCATGAAAGTCATACGAATTTTCAAAGATAACCAAGAGTCAAGAGTGCATGAGAACTGAATAACAAATGAATCAAGAAATGAAATGAAAACAAAGAAAGGAGGGTTCATATAAAGATGTGCCATAAGAACTCCATACATAATCCGTCAAATCAAATCTAGAGCACATATAAGTATACGAAGAGGGGAGACCTCTAAGTAATCATAAAAGTGTGAGAAGGAGTGCAAGGCACACACCACCTGGTCACCATAATACATATTCATAAAACCTAGGATGCATCCATACGCTCCCTAACATAAGTATGTGTGTCAGCTCTAGACTAAGCACACATAAGGGGTTGGCCAATAGTAAACGCGTTATAATTCATATACATAAGGGGGAACGCCGCAGATCTATCACACCTCTACGGGGGTGTCATGCCTAAGGTGCCATCAAAGACATGGTCCTAGTACCTCTAGAACTAGTTAAGCTCAGGCACGGAATATCATATCATACATAATCAAAATCTACCATAGCAAGAGAAACAGAAAGTAACTCAAATAAGCATGGCAAACAAATAAGCATAGCATGGCAGAGACATTTAAATAAATGTCAGAGAGGATCATAAGAATGACAAACATACAATGAATGTCATGAATCAAATAAGGGAAACATAGCAATGGCTTAGGATCGAAAGAAAATATCCTTACTGAGAAGGGAAAGAATATATGTACCTCAACAAAATGCGCAACAAAAAGCAAATGAAACGAAAAGCAAACAGGAGATCACTCCTTCTTCACCCGATCTACAAATAATCATAATCGTACTAATAAGTTTCATAGAATCATAATGTTTCATTTTAGTTCTCTTAACATTTTAGGTAACTTTCTATTTTTAGTAACTTTCCAAAAATAGTAACTTTCCTCATTTAGAAACTTTAATTATCAACATTCCCGTTTATCAAATCAAAGTACTAAAGATGACCATATTCATAGTTTAATGTTCATAATGTCATTTACATAAGTTTAGGGTTCATAATGTAGTTATCACAAGTTTAGGGTTTAAAGTGTCATTATGATAAGATTAGGGTCTAAAGTGTAAATATATTCAAGTTACAGGTTTTTACAAGTTAATTCCTTTAGTTTTAGCAAAATAACCATTTACACCCTTTAGTTTATAAAATAAACACATAACACTCTTTTAACAACTTTTACACTTCTCACAGATTTTACACTCAATTTAGTACTGTTTTTCCCGATTTTTAATCCTCATAAGAACTCAGAGATAAAATTCCCAAAAATTCATACAGGTGCCCAGATGTCTTAAGAATTTACCCTAATTTTTCCAGAATTTATTATTAAGTATAACTATAGTTTAAAAATCCTTTATTTCAAGTCATCCAGATTTCTAATCAGTTTTAACATACGAAAAGTTTGTAATTCTTTACCCCTTCAGAAAAATTTATAAAAATCTATAAAATTCCAGTAATTACCTAACATAATATGTATTACTCAGTTGAAAGGGCATCTTCTAACTCGACACGGTTTGCAAATTAAAAATCATAAACACAGACGGATTTTCCAGACATACGAATTCCGATTGACACTTAATTACAAGATTACAAGATTAATTATTTACAAGATTAATTTTCCCAGGTAGCTATTTCATTGAACTTAGTTTTAGACTTTGAAAACACCCAAAAACACGTTCACATCAATTAGTTATATTCGATTTAAGTTGGACCTTTTCCTGGATCAGTAGCAGTTTATTATTTTATGTACTAGATTTAGGTTTTATCATACCAACGAGTAAACCCATTGATACAAACGATTTATGCATGTAATAAAACAGTTATAGGTCGACTTTAATGTGGTTTTAAAATGTATATAATGATCAAAACAAAACAGCACAGCAGGATGATTATATAGGGTTTTTCAGTTTGTTATTTCATGTAAACATGCTTGTGATTTCATGTGATCTTTTATTATCTTATGTGTAGTATAATTCGACAAGGATAACAAAGAATGAATCGAACATGGCAGAATTAAACAAGCAAGGATGATACACGTTTACCCTTGTAGTGTGATCAAAAAGGAGAGGAAGAACAAAGATCGAACCACATAATTTTCAGCCAAGACTCTAACCAAATCTCTCTTCGTGCAGCCTCCACAACCCACGATCAAATACCACCATGAACTAGATAAGCAACACACCTATAAGTCCCACGAAAACCTCCTTCTTGGCTTGCCTTTGGGTCGAATCAGCAGTAACAAAAGAACAGCAGCAGTCGCAGGTTGGAATTGGATTTAGGGTTTGTAAATGGTGATGAAAACAAAGTCGGTATATAGGATGAATGTGTTTTTAGGGTTTGTAATGAATTTCGGTATATGGTTTGGGATAGAACCGTATATTTTGACATGGGCTAAACAAGGATGGACCTATTTTATGGGCTAGACAAAGAAGGGCCAAATTTGTGGGCTTATGATACCGATTTACTTAATGCATGGTTATCTCCTTAATTCTTGAACTAGCCGAATATGTGTATATGACACATAAAAAAATCGTCAACTTAGGCTAGGATTTATGGAACCTTGTCTTGTGATTTTTAAATCATAAAGTATGGTTTTATTAATTTAATTCATTAGGTAACAAAAGGTTTTAATTTCTTTAAGTTCCATGTTCATATCGTATAGTTTCGAGTCATGACATGATATATAACTCAAGTTTTAATTTATAGCGTATTTTATAAGTTCTTAAAATTTCAAATTTAGAGGGTATTTTAGTCATTTTGGATTGTAGTAATTTTGGGGTTTTACATAAATAAAGAGTAAATCGGTTGTATCGCAGTTCGTTATATATTGCTTAAAGTCTCATGAATCACAAAACGTTAACACGATGTACATCATAGTTATAAGCTATGACGTAAATCACTACATAATTAAATGTAGCAATTATGCCCTCGAGTAGGAGTCTGCCTGAACTCTTTATTAAACGATTTCAAATAAAATGCATTGGGTTACTTATCCAGCAACACAAAGGGATTGTCAATCCAATAGATCTATTCATTATATTCGCGCTCACCCGAAAGTGATTAATGGTTCATGATAGAGGGTCTTTAAATAGGCAACAGTTAAACTTATGCAATATAAATCAGGAAAGCATACGGAAAAGTACTTGTGTTCGGTTTAGTAGCATGTATCTCCCCACATATTTAGAAAAACGTAATTAAAAAGTGGGACTATGAACTCACCTGAGCAGTCTGGATGGAAAACAAAATGGAATAAAGTTGATAAACGTCTCCGGACACGCTACCTGGTTCGTTATACCAATATTCAGTAACCAATTTCAGATGATATACGTTCTTTTGTTCGTTTCGTTTCGTTGTTTATATGTTTGTTTGTTTCGTTAAAGATAACTTTCGTTCGTTGGTCCGTTATGGACATAAACGTATTACGCTGTTATATTTTCTATTAGATCGGAAAATAGAATAAAAATGTTAGTTATGAAAAGTTACACCTTAATCCCTAAGGTTTGGTCAAATGACAGTTTATACCCTGAACTTTCGGAAAATGACAGTTTCTGCCCTTAAGTTTCAAAAATGACATTTTCTACCCTGTTCATTTGTTATTGACAAAAATGACACTTGATAATAATTGTTTAAAAAATTAGCCCCAAAATAACTCTTATCAAATAAAATTAATACACATAAAATAGTTGACTTGGCTAGAGTTTTGGACGCGAATTATTTAGCGATAAGTAAATCATTTTGCGTACTGTCTGTTCCTATGAATAGCTAGCCAGGTCGTTATTTAATATGCCAAGTTTCATATTTTATGGAAATCGCTTGATACTCGAAATAAATTACTAAAGTCGACTAGGTAAAACATGTTTTTACAAAAATCTGGAAAATGGGTTTTTAAACTAGCAATCGACCATATTTTAAAACTCAATAACTCACTACTCGTTTGATCATTTTGTAAAATTCTTCTTTCTAAAATAAGTTCACTAGGTGAACTTTAATATGCCAAAAACTGAAAATTTATCGGGATCAAATAAGGGTCGAAAACTGGTTTGAAAATAAGTAAGTTGGGTCGACAAAATGGAAAATCAATAATTGATAATGTTTAAGTCCTATTTTAGCGATATAGAAAAACTTTAGGACTCAATATCTTTTGACTCGATCGATCTTTTCACGAAATTCTTTCCCCTAATTAAAGTCTGCTAGGTGAACTATCCATATGCCAAGAATTAGATTTTATAAAAGTCGTTTGAGTGTTGGTTTTCAGCTCAAAAGTTGGGTCTCTAGGGTGTTTCTTACTCGATATAAAACACAGAACATGAACCCGATTGGGTTTTTGATTTCTAAAACATTTGTAACTATCTTTTTACGTATGATATGATGTTGTTTGATATATTTCAACATAGTTAACATATATTTGATTTGTTTGAACAAATATTCGAATATTTGAGGTGCTTTAAGTTTTCTGTTCGAACAGACAGAATGAAAATCATGAAAGTTTACATTCTTTGCTTATGTTCACTATTATAGGCCCTTGTATTATTGTTTTTAAGTACATAATAGATAAATAAACTGAATTAAAATAAGTTAGAAAACTTACTTAAGAGTTGAGTTCGACTAGGGTTTATGACTTGAATTGGTTGACACTTGCTATCCTATTGATTCCTCCTCTTCTGGACTTCGAATGGAATTTTATTAAAGGGTTTGTGAGAGTATTGATCAGTAGTGAGTGGATAAAGGTTGTGTTTAATTGTGTGTGTCGAATGAATGTGGGATAGAGAAGAGGGTTTAAGCTGCTATTTATAGGAGTGGGAAATTAGGGTTTGTAAGAAGGTGATAAGGAGACCAAGTGAGAAGACAAAGGCTGACAGAAACTGGAGAGGAGAGGGGAGAGGACATGAAGTGTGTTCTAGGCTAGGTTCAATGTATTTAGTGAAGATATTAAGTAAGGGTAAATTCGGTTATGGTTTTATGTTGTATTCGAACCAGGTCTTTAGGGGAGGGTCGAATGATGCTTAGGAGGGTTGTACCATAGGCTTTGGTGAGTTGTATTGAAGGTTTAGGGATTTAGTTAGTTTAGTTCAAGTCTTTAGTTAATTTAGAAAAATATTTAGAATTGTTTATATTTCATGTAAACCGAATTTTTAGTGAAATAGAAAATAAATTGGATTAGGCTTAGGAGAGTTGTAATATATGCTAAATAGGGTTGTACCATAATTTAGAAATTAAGAAAAATATAGTTTTAATAATTAGTTAAGTTATAAAAATTATTTGTTATGTTTTATTAGATTTACAAGTAATTAAATGAAATTTATAGTTTTTGTGCATTAGGCACTTGTACTTTGGGTTTAAAGACTTGTAAAAATAATTAAGGAGTTTAGGAAAAATAATTTTTAAGAGTTATGCATGTATGGTTTGTAAATTGTGCTTTAAAAATAAATATAAATAAGATTTTATTAAAGATTTTGTAAATAAATGATTTCATGCATAAAGGACTTGTACTCTAGCTTAATTAACTTGTAAACTTAATATTTTGTATAAATATTATAGAAATAAATTAGGGTTTGTGAAATGAATACATAAAATCACAGTTATGTGAAATTAGGGTTTTATCGGGAGCTAAAATAGATTTAGGATTTCTGGTGCTTTAGTAACTTGTATATTAACTCAGATGAGTTGTACTTTTATGTTCTAGGGTTTAGTTGTTCATATTTGGTGTTGTGATGAATTTTAGGATTTCCTAGAAACTCTATTCAGCTAATGAATGTTTTGTTTTGTATGTTCGTTAAGGATTTATCGTAAAATGGTGAATGGTATTTTGTAATGTTTTCTTATCGTTATGTTTATGGAATAAACATTAGGTTTGTTAGGCAGGTCTGGTGGGAGCACGTTTATCAAGGATGTGAGCTACGTCACATAAGATGAGAGATACATTCAAATAAATAAATAAAAAATTACCCATGGAAAAAGGATAATAATTCTGTAAAGTAAATGGGAAATTTTACGAGTGGTTACAGTATCCCCCCATTGAAGGGAATCTCGTCCCGAGATTCAATATATGTTGGTTTGAAAGTTTAGAAAAATGATGTATAGGGATAGCTAGGTTCAGATTTCTGACCTATTTAGATAGGGAACGTGATATAGGAAAACCGTACATCGATTCGATTGGAATGAGAGTTTGATATGCTTAAAATGCCTCAAGTTAAAAAAATAATATTACTTAAAATATTATCTTATTCTTAGGCCTCATTTCCGATAATGTCGTTTCGCTGTTAATCCTTGGTTCTCCGTTTAATACCAAAGGATCGAGGTTTGGTCTGTTACATCTCTACTGGATGAACTAAATTTGAATGTTTTGCCACCTAATAAATTACTGTGCAACGGTCAGATTTTTAAAGTAGATGAATAGTGATTCCAACGTTTGAAATAACGGTAACATAACGGCTATAACGGCTAGTTTTCTCCTATACATACCTCATTTCTAATCCTCATTCTTTCATCACAAATTTCCTTTCTAAAAACCTCAAAAATGCCGCACCTTGTCACATTATTAGCGATCGTTTACGTGGTCCTTGCGGTTTCTTACTTGGCTTACGTCCCCAACGAAGATCATGCTTTCCTAGTTTGCGTTCTAGCAATCATTATGCCTATCGTGGTCTTTGCTATCGGAGTCGACAAGATATGGGGGTAAGGTTTGTTTTTCTAAGTAATCTTCCAAAAATTCTCATTTATTCTTACGCCTAGTTTCTATTCTTGTAGGATAATCAAGGTTATTCATCCGGTTTTGGCTCTAGCGATTGTATTGTTGGTGGCTATCCTCATATTCATGGTGGGTCAACCTATTGAAGAATCTATTCCTTATTTTGTAATCATTGTAACCTTAGTACTTCCGTTCTTAATCATTTCTCTATGTATGAACTTCCGAGGTTTTGAATAAAATCTTAGGGTTTTCTTTCCACAATGTTGTCGAATTCCTATCTTAGAGATGATGGGTAGTAGATGTAGACTTTTGTTGTATTAAATCTAAATAATAGTTTATAAACAATTTGTTTTGTTTCAATACTTTGCTTTTGAATGAAAATTAGTAGTAGAAAATCTGAAAATATAACTGTCCAATTCACTACATGATTCTTCCTAAATTATACATAGTTGATCAGGCTATGTATAATTGAGGACCAAATGATGTGAGGTTTTGTTCAGTCACTGTGATATTTATTCTTTTTCAAAAGTTTTAGATGGTGTTCAACGCTTTATTTCTGTAAAATAAAATATTCAGTCCACACTACAATGTTGGTTTTTGGGATTTCTTAAGGTATTGATGGGATAACTTCAAAATAAATCTTAGAGTTTGGCTAGGGTTCTCCTAGGTATGTCTATGAATAGAGTATGGAGAAATAGAATAGATATCGAAACTAAACGCAGATTGAGAGTATGAAAGAATTGTTATGAGATAGAGATTTCATAGAGTAGAAAGATAATTTATTTAGATTACGTCCATCGTAACTAAGGAGTATCTGAAAGGAAAATACAACTTAAAGAGTTCTAACCTCAATTTATTTTTCTGCTTAACTTAGAAGTCATACTAGGACATAGTTGTGATTTCTCAATGAGTTCTAGTTTTCTTCTGCATCAGTCTTAGCCTACCAGTCGTGGTTGAAGCTTGGGCATTGCTTCCTATAATGATGTATCTTACATCGTTGACATAGAGGTCGTTTTCCATTATAACCAGTTTTATGAGCAGGCGTGGCGATGTAGTTTCTACCAACCTTTTGCCTACAAACTTGTTGGCGATGGTAGTTACCACAATCTTGAAGATGCTTGTGATGGCAGGCGGGGCAGTGAGTAGGGATGGTGGTTTCTATCTCATGATGTTTTCGCTTTTGGTTATTTTGTTCAATTCCTAGGGTATGGATAGTGGTAGGTTTAGTTGTTCCTTCTGGCCATCCATAGGGTTCTTTCAATATCTTCCATTCTACCACGTAGTTGACTGTTTTCTTTCCTCGCATAACGGATCCTATAATCTAAGCTTTTATATTTATGGTCGTGCGTATACTTCATCCGATCAACACTTGCTCCCAAGTCGAACACCGTTCTTCTTTCGTCATCGGTTCTTCTAAACAGAGTGTCAAAGTTACAGTCGTATCGTTCGAAACGTAATGGTTGTAATTCTTCCAAATGTTTAGCGTGATTGTTGAGAATATTGGTGTGTTCATAAAGGAGAGTCCACATGGGATCTTGAGGATTCATATTAGGATCAGGGGAATTAGGTGTAGATATAACATCTGGGAAGTTTAGTATTGGGGTTTCGGGAGTATTAGGTTCTAGTGGATTTGATTCAGCATCTTTCTGAATTGTTTCTTGGTGTTAATTTTGTCCAACATCAAATGTTGTTGCGCAACCAATAAACTTTTCATCGGATGTGGTTTTCTTAATAGAGGGAGTAGGTGATGTACTAATAGTACGGAAAGCTGTTTTGTTAAGTTAGGGAGTTTCGGGGGACATGATACTGTAGTAACCCGCAAATAGTGATAATAAGCAATTTTGAAATTTGCAAATAAAGCTAATCAAATAGTTATCAGATGGGGGATTAATAATGCCAAATAATTACAATAAAGGATGTTCTAAATGCTGAAACATACCGGCACGGAAGGCGTAGGACTTGATGGTGTAATTTTGTTTACTTTTGAAAACGCGGTTATAGTCCAATGTTTGAAAACATTTGGTTCTCTATAACCATGAGCTCTGATACCACTCTGTAACACCCCCGTTTTCGATATTCGCAGCGAAAATATAAGTTGGGGTGCTACTTCACAGTTCACAGTCATGATAATAGAAAATGACTCGAAAAGAGACGTTTTAGATAAAATTGTTATCATTCATTTATATCAGAGTTACAATATTCAGGTCCCAGCAGAAGGTTCCAAAATACATTAATGAAAAACATATTATTTGTTGAATGATAACATATTAGACAGTCCATAGCCAATCCCGTGCCAAGCCATGCCTCCAATTACCTGAGAATACATGCTTAAAAAGTCAACACAAAGGTTGAGTGAATCCATAGCGTTTAACGTTAAATAAGTTTGAACACAAGCTAAATAAAGAGTAAATCGGTTATATCGCAGTTCGTTATATATTGCTTAAAGTCTCATGAATCGCAAGACGTTAACACGATGGACATCATAGTTATAAGCTATGACGTAAATCACTACATAATTAAATGTAGCAATTATGCCCTCGAGTAGGAGTCTGCCTGAACTCTTTATTAAACGATTTCAAATAAAATGCATTGGGTTACTTATCCAGCAACACAAAGGGATTGTCAATCCAATAGATCTATTCATTATATTCGCGCTCACCCGAAAGTGATTAATGGTTCATGATAGAGGGTCTTTAAATAGGCAACAGTTAAACTTATGCAATATAAATCAGGAAAGCATACGGAAAAGTACTTGTGTTCGGTTTAGTAGCATGTATCTCCCCACATATTTAGAAAAACGTAATTAAAAAGTGGGACTATGAACTCACCTGAGCAGTCTGGATGGAAAACAAAATGGAATAAAGTTGATAAACGTCTCCGGACACGCTACCTGGTTCGTTATACCAATATTCAGTAACCAATTTAAGATGATATACGTTCTTTTGTTCGTTTCGTTTCGTTGTTTATATGTTTGTTTGTTTCGTTAAAGATAACTTTCGTTCTTTGGTTCGTTATGGACATAAAAGTATTACGCTGTTATATTTTCTATTAGATCGGAAAATTGAATAAAAATGTTAGTTATGAAAAGTTACACCTTAATCCCTAAGGTTTGGTCAAATGACAGTTTATACCCTGAACTTTCGGAAAATGACAGTTTCTACCCTTAAGTTTCAAAAATGACATTTTCTACCCTGTTCGTTTGTTATTGACAAAAATGACACTTGATAATAATTATTTACAAAATTAGCCCCAAAATAATTCTTATCAAATAAAATTAATACACATAAAATAGTTGACTTGGCTAGAGTTTTGGACGTGAATTATTTAGCGATAAGTAAATCATTTTGCGTACTGTCTGTTCCTATGAATAGCTAGCCAGGTCGTTATTTAATATGCCAAGTTTCATATTTTATGGAAATCGTTTGATACTCGAAATAAATTACTAAAGTCAACTAGGTAAAACATGTTTTTACAAAAATCAGGAAAATGGGTTTTTAAACTAGCGATCGACCATATTTTGAAACTCAATAACTCACTACTCGTTTGATCATTTTGTAAATTTCTTCTTTCTAAAATAAGTTCACTAGGTGAACTTTAATATGCCAAAAACTCAAAATTTATAGGGATCAAATAAGGGTCGAAAACTGGTTTGAAAATCAGTAAGTTGGGTCGACAAAATAGAAAATCAATAATTGATAATGTTTAAGTCCTATTTTAGCGATGTTGAACAAACTTTAGGACTCAATACCTTTTGACTCGATCGATCTTTTCACGAAATTATTTCTCCTAATTAAAGTCTGCTAGGTGAACTATCCATATGCCAAGAATTAGATTTTATAAAAGTCGTTTGAGTGTTGGATTTCAGCTCAAAAGTTGGGTCTCTAGGGTGTTTCTTACTCGATATAAAACACAGAACATGAACCTGATTGGGTTTTTGATTTCTAAAACATTTGTAACTATCTTTTTACGTATGATATGATGTTGTTTGATATATTTCAACATAGTCGACATATATTTGATTTGTTTGAACAAATATTCGAATATTTGAGGTGCTTTAAGTTTTCTGTTCGAACAGACAGAATGAAAAACATGAAAGTTTACATTCTTTGCTTATGTTCACTATTATAGGCCCTTGTATTATTGTTTTTAAGTACATAATAGATAAATAAACTGAATTAAAATAAGTTAGAATACTTACTTAAGAGTTGAGTTCGACTAGGGTTTATGACTTGAATTGGTTGACACTTGCTATCCTATTGATTCCTCCTCTTCTGGACTTCGAATGGAATTTTATTAAAGGGTTTGTGAGAGTATTGATTAGTTGTGAGTGGATAAAGGTTGTGTTTAATTGTGTGTGTCGAATGAATGTGGGATAGAGAAGAGGGTTTAAGCTGCTATTTTTAGGAGTCGGAAATTAGGGTTTGTAAGAAGGTGATAAGGAGACCAAGTGAGAAGACAAAGGCTGACAGAAACTATAGAATGTGCTACATGGATTGGAGGGGAAGGGTGATGATGTGGCCGAATAATAGCCAAAGCATGCAACTACCAATGGGGAGAGTTCTTGTATTTTAATTTGTACATGTGGAGGGTTTTATTGAAGAGAATGGAGAGAAGAGGGGAGAGGACATGAAGTGTGTTCTAGGCTAGGTTCAATGTATTTAGTGAAGATATTAAGTAAGGGTAAATTCGGTTATGGTTTTATGTTGTATTCGAACGAGGTCTTTAGGGGAGGGTCGAATGATGCTTAGGAGGGTTGTACAATAGGCTTTGGTGAGTTGTATTAAAGGTTTAGGGATTTAGTTAGTTTAGTTCAAGTCTTTAGTTAATTTAGAAAAATATTTTGAATTGTTTATATTTCATGTAAACTAAATTTTTAGTGAAATAGAAAATAAATTATATTAGGCTTAGGAGAGTTGTAATATATGCTAAATAGGGTTGTACCATAATTTAGAATTTAAGAAAAATATAGTTTTAATAATTAGTTAAGTTATAAAAATTATTTGTTATGTTTTATTAGATTTACAAGTAATTAAATGGAATTTATAGTTTTTGTGCATTAGGCACTTGTACTTTGGGTTTAAAGACTTGTAAAAATAATTAAGGAGTTTAGGAAAAAATAATTTTTAAGAGTTATGCATGTATGGTTTGTAAATTGTGCTTTAAAAATAAATATAAATAAGATTTTATTAAAGATTTTGTAAATAAATGATTTCATGCATAAAGGACTTGTACTCTAGCTTAATTAACTTGTAAACTTAATATTTTGTAAAAATATTATAGAAATAAATTAGGGTTTGTGAAATGAATACATAAAATCATAGTTATGTGAAATTAGGGTTTTATCGGGAGCTGAAATAGATTTAGGATTTCTGGTGCTTTAGTAACTTGTACATTAACTCAGATGAGTTGTACTTTTAGGTTCTAGGGTTTAGTTGTTCATATTTGGTGTTGTGATGAATTTTAGGGTTTCCTAGAAACTCTATTCAGCTAATTAATGTTTTGTTTTGTATGTTCGTTAAGGATTTATCGTAAAATGGTAAATGGTATTTTGTAATGTTTTCGTATCGTTATGTTTATGGAATAAACATTAGGTTTGTTAGGCAGGTCTGGTGGGAGCACGTTTATCAAGGATGTGAGCTACATCACATAAGATGAGAGATACATTCAAATAAATAAATAAATAAAATTACCCATGGAAAGAGGATAATAATTCTGTAAAGTAAATGGGAAATTTTACGAGTGGTTACAATTGCGGTGGTACCTTATACCGGAATATCGGCCATTCATTTGGCGATATAGTATGCAAGATTGAAAGGTTGATGAGTTGACACACAATACATCATATAACAAAGACAGGCGTTGATATGATCCCGATTCCCAACGGTGCTTATGACATTTTCCCTTAACACATCTTCTAGCTTTCGAAACTCGGGTCTAAGTTCATTGATTTCCATGGCAAAAGGATCTCTATTCACTTGATGACCTTGATGCATCCTGATGAGGCGAAAAGTGTACCGCTTTTAAGGGGTCATTTAAGCCCGAAATCGTATTTATTTGATCAAATATTGCCCTAAATCGTTCCTTTTGTCATTTTAGGTACTTTTGAGGAGAAATCTGGAAAAGGAGGCATTTTGGACGTTTTTGGAGCATAAAAGTGAGGAAAACGGCAAGGTCTCAAAATTGTGCTGAAAGTCACCTTTGACGGCGTCAACATTAACTCCAGACGGCGTCATGCCTTGGCAAGAAAAGTTGGATGTGAAATTTACTCATGACGGGCCAGTGAGTTTGCATGAGAATTCTGACGGCGTCACGCTTTAACTAAATCAAGGGCGTCACGGCTTAAATCATAAGGGGACGGCGTCACGTTATAGGTCCGACGGCGTCAAGCCTTGATAAGCCAGAATGGATTTTTGAAGAGCTAAAGAGGGACGGCGTCAAGATGGTCATCCGGGAACCCTAAAAGCGGTGAGGTGACGGCGTCACAATGCATAAGGTGACGCCGTCAGATGTCAAAGTCTATATATAGTTTTCTAATTTTTTGTCATTAAGAGAGAGCTTAGTGTGTGGAATTTTGGGATAAAACCCTAAGACGATTTTAGCTACTTTTTCAGGGCTTCTTGCCCTGAGATCTTCCATGTTTCATTGAAAGATAAGTTATCAATTAATCATTCAATATGTCTATGTGTTGTTTGATTCTATCTTATGCTTGTCTTTTGTTTAACATGTTAGGCTAATTTTATCTTGTGTTTGCTTAGATCTAATGAAACCTAGCTATTGATTATTGGTTGTTAGTGTGTTGTTAGTTGTATTGGATGATTGTTTATCTATGTTAGGCTTAAGAAAACTGGCTAACTTCCTATTCGGTAACTTGCTTGAACGTCTTAAGAAACATGAACCAAACGCGTACTAAAGGTTTTTATGGTTGTATTTAATGCACAAGCGAATTCTAGTGATCCCATGTTAGGAGCTTCCTAGCCGGCTCGACATAGGAGTGAAGTAGGAGCTTGTAGAGTTTGGGGAAGTAAGTACGCCACCCCACGAATGGTATTAAGGAATACACCCGTCATCCACGCGACTAATACACACTAATTAACCGGTAAAAGATAGTTAGGGAGTAAGGAAATCTAAGTAAACACATTTCTCTTACACATAAGTTTCTCACCACTTTTCATTTTTGTTATTTTATTTTATTTGCATTTGTAGTAATTTGGGTTAGTTGACTAGCAACTAATTCCGCCCACTCCTTCAAAACCCGAGATTTTACTTGCTTTCATAAAATTATAAAAAACATAAAAAGAATCTTCCTCAACCCTTAGACCTAATTAGAGTAGCCTTTCACACCTAACGAACACTATTCCCTGTGGAGAACGATCAATCCCCCGTACTTACCACTACACTATACTACATCGGTCAGGTACACTGCCTGGTGGGGTTGTAAGCCTCTTGAGTTCCCTCGAGAGGTAAAACCTGTTGTAAGGTTGCAAAACCCACGCATCAAGTTTTTGGCGCCGCTGCCGGGGAATAGTTATTGTTTAGGTTAAATTTTTATTTCTATTAGGTCTACTCACTAGATTCCTTTCTAGTGAGATTTTTATTTTATTTTTCTAGGTTTTCTTTAGTCTATCTATTTTCTTTGTGCTTTTGTTCGTAACAGATTTCCATTGACTCTTCCGTTCACCATTATGGAGTACGCGAATCCACCATACCACCAACCACAAAGTCCATTCTACCCTATTGACATCTCGAATTTCAAACAATATCGAGATGAACCCATATATGATGCATGGACCCGTTTTAGAAATTTACTCCGAAAATTCCCTCATCATAGTTTCGCTTTAGCATCCCTAACCCGAACCTTTTACTATCGTGTTGGCCAATATGACCAAATGCGCATTGAGGATTTTGCCAATGGGGACTTTAGGGAATTAAGTGCTGAAGAAGCATGGGATGCCATAGAAGATTGTGCCCAATATTATTATAGGGTAGACAACCCAACAAACGTTAGTACAAGTCAATTGAATATAAATTCCCTGGATCATGAAACAAGTTTGTTTGGGGATGAATACATTAGTGTTGAGATACCTAAGTGGTTGTCATGTAATGCCATAGTACAAAACAAACACATAGGTGACCTTGATGTGACGGAGGATTTAGCCGAACATGATCACATTGATCAAAAAGACCTAGGTTTTGTGATTGATGACGTCGAATCTCAAGAAACACATGATGAATCTTTTAGGCAGTTTGAATATAGCAGTCAGAATATTGAGGATGATCCTTATGATTCGGACATAGAAGTTGAGATGCCTAGAGAAGCACTTGAGATACTTGGGAAAATGTTAGGGTTAGATCCTACTAAAACGCATGATGAGGATATAGGTGATCTTGATAAGATGGACGATAGAGTAGAAAATCTAAGACCACCAAGTACCCCACAAGTCCTACCATCATTTGAGGCACATACACCGCCCGTGACTTACCCGAAAGAAGTAGAAGAGACTATAGGAACCCCAATAGAGGTAGAGCCCTTGGACCAAACAAAACTAGAAGAAATAGGTTTGAATACTTGTAGTCATAACCTTTCTTTTAGTTCTATGGAAGTTCCTAGTTTTGATGAACCGGAGCCTAAACCAAAACCGTTACCTAATCTTCCATCCTTAGATGTGAACTTAGGAATTGAAAAAGGTCCCGATCCACCCATCAAACCATGTAGTCTGGGCAATGTTAAGATTAAGGTAGTAGACTCTAAGCCTTGTAGAGAGGAAGCTAACATAGGAGTGAACCATGACCTTACATACTTACATCACCCATTCATGATTGATCACAAGAAACATTATGGGTTTAAACCGGGTCTATTGGGTCAAGATGGATTCCCAATTAGGAGTCTCTCGAAGTTGTTAGAAAATGATCCCTTTTTAGGAGAAAACTTTAACTCACCCATTGACCAAAGTGAACTAGGTAAGGTTATGATGAAAGGAGCACACCCCTTTGAGCATATAATTCATCCACCACTCTTTCCTCACGTGACATACTCCTACCGAGCTGGTGTGTATCGCTACTATCACCCGCACTTAATCCTAAGTGTAGGGAAAACCTCTCCTTTATCCATTAAATAAGGGTAGAGTCAGGCTCGTGACTCGAACAAAAACAAGCGCTCTTGGGAGGCAGCCCAAGCTTTATTTGCTTTATTTGTTTGATTGTTTGTTTATTTAATTTTATTTGTTTCCGTATGCATTTCTTATTCTTTTTGTTTACTGTTCATGTCTCAAATATAAATTGTGAAAATGCTTTATTTTGTTTTTAACTTCGTCTTAACTACATATAAAGGTATTTTGCAAAAGATAAGTGTAAGGGAAATTTAAATCTGTTTTAAAGAACAAGATTGAACATGAACGATAACAATGAGATATAAGCATACATATTAGTATTTGTTTGAGTCAAATGCTTGTATCGAGTCATAATGATGTTTTGCAGGATTTCCAGGAAGTAAGGTAAAGGTTTTTCCAGAAATTTTCCGGAAACTTAAAATGAAAATTTTTGTCAGGTCATTTCTGACGGCGTCAGGGTTTATAACCTGACGGCGTCAGATTTAATTTCCAGAAATTTTTGAAAATTTTGTTTTCATAAAAAGTTTTTATTAAAATCTCCAACTTATAATCTCCAGGAATCTGCAAAGTTATCATTCCACAAGCATTATATCCTTATATATAGATTTTATCCCGCCGATGTTATGCAGGTTTTCGTGTTTGTTTTCTCAGGTTCAACAGGTTATTTTGGACAAGGAAATGTTTTGAATCAAGCTTACGGCGATGCATTAGTCATGGAGCTTCAACATTCTCTTTGGAGGAAGATTTAACCGTGTAAATTCATTATCCAACGAGCGAATCAGGGGAGTATTTGATTTCATTCTTTTACTTTATTCTTTTACATCTTGTTATTTGAACATTGGGGACAATGTTCATCTTAAGTGTAAGGGGAGGGTAAAAGTACGATTTTAGAGAATACAATTGCGCTTGATTTTTGTTTGTTTGATGGTAGATGTGTAATAAAACTGAGAGAAATACTTGTTAAGGTAATTTTAGTGCCAAATTTAAAATTTTTTACAACATATAGGAGTGAAACTTTGATCCTAATGAGCGTCTCACGGATAGGAGTTATATGACTAGCACAAAAACCGTACCACTAAAAAATTTTCCACCCCCAAATATGTGAGGTTCACCCCTAGAATTGGTAGGAAAAGCATTTATGCTATGATGTGTGTACCGGTAGCACTTAGATTCTAGAACTTGCGTTAGGACCATTCCAAGGCCACAAGTGAGACTACATTCGTGTAGTTAGATTTACTACATGATAAGAGGCATTAGGATTAACCCATTGTTTTACACCTGTGTTTTTGTTATAATTACTTTGGCTACATTGGTCAAGTAATTCTCCCACACCCTTTGCGTTGTACTCATTTTTAGTACACGATACCCCTAGTACACCCCTCAGAGCCTATCTTTTCGTTTCGACCTTTAAGCATTTTACTTAAAGGAAGAATTTGTTACACCCCACTAAAATGTACACCCAAATCGCCTTAGCCTACCTTGTATGCACTCATTTTTAGTGCATTATTGTTACAACATTTGTTTAAACCCAAGTTAATTATCTAGTCGATTACATGGTTGCTAAGTCGAGTCATATCCTTGTACATATTGTTTTGGGACGATTGGGACTCATGGGTAAAGTACTAGTGTAATGGAGTAATGGGGAAGAACATCATTTATTACCCCCATATGTGCTAAATGTTTTAAAAGTACTCCAAGTTTTTCAATTATCTTAATTCGAGTCATTAGATTAGTATTTGTAAAGTTATGTAAAAGTTCAAGTGTAAGGGGATGCAACGCCCCTATGATGTATTATTTTGGATGGTAGGGTAAAAGTGTATGCAAAAAAAAAAAAAAAAAAAAAAAAAAAAAAAAAAAAAAAAAAAAAAAAAAAAAAAATCGAAAAAATCAAGAAAAATACAAAAAAAAATGAGAAAAAGAAAAATAGAAAAAACATACGGACTACCATCCCGTTTTATTTTATGTTTATTTTATGTTTATGTTATTTTGTTTCTAGCTTAAGATCGAGTCTAGTCTTGGCTTAGCAACATTGTATAGTACATGTAATTGATCAAGATCTTTAACTCGCCACCAGTAAAATATCCCGTATCCAACAAAACCGTGTTTTCCTTTTCCCTACACCTAACGTTATAACCCATTTAAAAGCCCTCTTTGATAGTTTATCTTAGGTGCTTACGCCCAGTGGAGGAGGTTTTCGATCCTTTCCCAAGCCTATGGTAATCTATTTGCTATGACAGGTAGTGAGAGATATTTTCCGTTTTCATTTATGAGATTTATTTTGATGACACTTGAGAGATGTGAGTATCTAAACACTACTTGTGAGGTGCTAGTATGTAATCTCCGTGCTTATTATGATTGAAGTGGAACGATTATTTGTTGTAATTACTTTTATGTTTGCATTAAATGACCCCTAACTTGTATTTTGATTGGAATAAAAGCGCATTTGCTTGAGGACAAGCAAATCTCAAGTGTAAGGGTATTTGATGAGGCGAAAAGTGTACCGCTTTTAAGGGGTCATTTAAGCCCGAAATCGTATTTATTTGATCAAATATTGCCCTAAATCGTTCCTTTTGTCATTTTAGGTACTTTTGAGGAGAAATCTGGAAAAGGAGGCATTTTGGACGTTTTTGGAGCATAAAAGTGAGGAAAACGGCAAGGTCTCAAAATTGTGCTGAAAGTCACCTTTGACGGCGTCAACATTAACTCCAGACGGCGTCATGCCTTGGCAAGAAAAGTTGGATGTGAAATTTACTCATGACGGGCCAGTGAGTTTGCATGAGAATTCTGACGGCGTCACGCTTTAACTAAATCAAGGGCGTCACGGCTTAAATCATAAGGGGACGGCGTCACGTTATAGGTCCGACGGCGTCAAGCCTTGATAAGCCAGAATGGATTTTTGAAGAGCTAAAGAGGGACGGCGTCAAGATGGTCATCCGGGAACCCTAAAAGCGGCGAGGTGACGGCGTCACAATGCATAAGGTGACGCCGTCAGATGTCAAAGTCTATATATAGTTTTCTAATTTTTTGTCATTAAGAGAGAGCTTAGTGTGTGGAATTTTGGGATAAAACCCTAAGACGATTTTAGCTACTTTTTCAGGGCTTCTTGCCCTGAGATCTTCCATGTTTCATTGAAAGATAAGTTATCAATTAATCATTCAATATGTCTATGTGTTGTTTGATTCTATCTTATGCTTGTCTTTTGTTTAACATGTTAGGCTAATTTTATCTTGTGTTTGCTTAGATCTAATGAAACCTAGCTATTGATTATTGGTTGTTAGTGTGTTGTTAGTTGTATTGGATGATTGTTTATCTATGTTAGGCTTAAGAAAACTGGCTAACTTCCTATTCGGTAACTTGCTTGAACGTCTTAAGAAACATGAACCAAACGCGTACTAAAGGTTTTTATGGTTGTATTTAATGCACAAGCGAATTCTAGTGATCCCATGTTAGGAGCTTCCTAGCCGGCTCGACATAGGAGTGAAGTAGGAGCTTGTAGAGTTTGGGGAAGTAAGTACGCCACCCCACGAATGGTATTAAGGAATACACCCGTCATCCACGCGACTAATACACACTAATTAACCGGTAAAAGATAGTTAGGGAGTAAGGAAATCTAAGTAAACACATTTCTCTACACATAAGTTTCTCACCACTTTTCATTTTTGTTATTTTATTTTATTTGCATTTGTAGTAATTTGGGTTAGTTGACTAGCAACTAATTCCGCCCACTCCTTCAAAACCCGAGATTTTACTTGCTTTCATAAAATTATAAAAAACATAAAAAGAATCTTCCTCAACCCTTAGACCTAATTAGAGTAGCCTTTCACACCTAACGAACACTATTCCCTGTGGAGAACGATCAATCCCCCGTACTTACCACTACACTATACTACATCGGTCAGGTACACTGCCTGGTGGGGTTGTAAGCCTCTTGAGATCCCTCGAGAGGTAAAACCTGTTGTAAGGTTGCAAAACCCACGCATCACATCCTAGTTGGGTTGTTCCTAGGTAAGAAGAGATGCTCCCGAATGGTTTCTTTGTCGGTCAAAGGTGTTGCATATGGTGCCATTCTCTCAAGGTTGGACTCTAAGATTGTTAATGACTACTTATCGGAGTAGACACATGTTCCTTGATTAGGAACTCCTAAGACATCACCAAATTGATCTAAGGGAATGTTGAATAAGGTTCCATTGACTCTAAAGTGAATGCTCATAAGACCATTGTCGCTTGAATTAAGACCTACGGTTGCATAGAACTCGAGAATGAACCTAGGAATGATGGGCTCATCAATGTCTAAAAGACAATCGAAATGAATCGCGGCCATTTGCTCGCGGAGATTGGTATCCTGTCTACAACCCTACCCTCATGGACGCATCGTTTTTCTAAGGCTTTGAATATATTGACTTGGGCTTCGGTGTGACCCTTGGTTTTGTGGTGTTTGGGAAGGTAATGGATGGTCTTTTTGTGATCGTAGTTGGTTGCGGGAGGCATAGTTATCCTAGACACGAAAAATAAATAGTTTAGTTGAAATTATCGAAAATACGTATAAAGGTCTAGTGTGTGCCTATATGGAGACAATGTGGAGGTACGGTTATCTCGACTCCTTTTGATGCATGAAAATTTTGTTTATGCAAATTTTATGATAAAACTAGAGATAATCCAAGCGCTCCTACTTCAATGTAGCTTCATTTGAATGTACCAAAAAATACATATTAGTTATGTATTCCCTTTAGCATTCAAGAGACATTATGCAAGTGATGTTTAAAACATAACGTTTTTGTATTTGTATAAACAATGTTCAAAAACCGTTTTTCCTAGTCGTGAGATGTTTTAGCAAAAATTTCTCATGGGGTTTTTGATGAATAATGATAATGTACTACTAGATGCAATTCCTAACTATGAAAAACATGATTTGTAATGCAATTTGGTAAATATGCTTCATGATTTTTTAAAAATTATGCATAAACCCCAAGTTTTGGTTTAGTGCATGAAATAGAAATCCTAGACGCAGATCAGGAATGCAAACATGATACGGATACTTACAGTGATGGTTAGAGCTCAATTTGGTTGAAGAAGATAGCCTAATTTGTGAGTTTGGTGAATTATGGGTCGTATTCCAGTAGGTGATATGTGTTTGGATAGAGTGATGAATAGTATAGGAGTTTATTAAATATATAAAAACCTGTTCACCAAGGGACGGATCTGGCAGATCCCAAACAAGGGTTCCGCCGTTGTTGTCATTTGGATCCGCAGGATCAGAACACAAGCTTGGCTATTGCTGTGTTTGGTTATCTTAAGGTTCGAGTTAATCTTTAATCTACTCACTAGGTTCCATTAATCCTAAACCAAGTCTAAGATAGTTGAAAGGTTCTCTCTTGAGAGGTTTTGTGAGGATATCGGCAATGTTGTCCTCTGAGGAAACTTTCTCAATTGAGATGTTTCCCTTCTGAACATTGTTACAAAGGAAGTGATGACGTATTTCTATGTGTTTGGTTCTAGCATGTTGGACTGGGTTTTTGCTAAGATCGATAGCTTCTTTGTTGTCACAAAGAACGGGAATGTCGTTGAGTACAATTCCATAGTCAACGAGAGCTTGTTTCATCCACAGTGCTTGTTGGCAAGCTTTTCCTGCTGACACGTACTCGGCTTCAGTTGTTGATATGGCGAGGGCTGTTTGTTTCTTAGCAAACCATGAGATGAGACAATGTCCTACAAAAGTACAAATACCGCTTGTACTTTTCCTATCAACATAATCATCAGCATGGTCTGAGTCAGCATACACTATGGTTTCTATTCCCGTTCCTTTGGGATACCATAATCCTAGATGTGTAGTACCTTTTATGTACCTAAATATCCGTTTAACGGATTCAAGATGGGAAGTTTTGGGATCTTCTTGAAAGCGTACACATAGACAAACACTAAACATAATGTCCGGTCTAGTAGCCGTTAGATAGAGTAAACTACCAATCATCCCTCTATATTTAGTGCTATCTACGGATTCACTTTCGTCATCCTTGGTGAGTTTGGTTTCGGAAGACATTGGTGTTTTCATAGGTTTAGAATCTTCAAGACCAAATTTCTTAAGCATATCCTTGATATACTTAGATTGGTTGAAGAATATCCCATCTTCTAATTGTTTTATTTGGAGACCTAAGAAAAAGTTTAGTTCCCCCATCATACTCATTTCAAACTCATCATGCATGATTTTCGAAAATTTATTGCATAACTCTTGACAAGTTGAACCGAATATAATGTCGTCCACATATATCTGGACTATGATAATATGTGATCCCTTTTTCTTGGTGAAGAGAGTGTTGTCTACTAGGCCCATGGTATACTTATGGTCAACTAGGAAGGTCTTAAGTCGATCATGCCAAGCTTTTGGTGCTTGCTTAAGTCCGTATAATGCTTTCTTAAGTTTGTAGACATGATTAGGTTTTTCAAAATTGGCAAAGCCGGGAGGTTGTGCTACATATACTTCTTCATTTATGAAACCATTTAGAAATGCACTTTTGACATCCATTTGAAATAGTTTAAAGTCATGTGCACATGCATATGCAAGTAATATCCTAATTGACTCAAGTCTAGCTACGGGTGCAAAAGTCTCATCATAATCTATACCTTCTTATTAATTGTAGCCTTGTGCTACTAGTCTAGCTTTGTTTCTAGACACTATGCCATTTTCATCCATTTTATTTCTAAAAACCCATTTTGTACCGATTATGGTTTGATTTTTAGGTTGTGGAACTAATGTCCAAACGTCATTCCTAACAAATTGATTTAATTCCTCTTGCATCGCAATGACCCAAGATTCATCTTTTATGGCTTCATTAACATTTTTAGGTTCAATTGTTGAAACAAAACAAAATAAGTTACTTTCATTTTGAGCTTTAGACCTTAATGTTCTTTCATTGATTTTTCCTATGACGTTTTCTAATGGATGACTTTTGGTTTCTTTGATATTAACTATTTCTCTTTTTACCGGTTCATCTTCTTTCTCACTTTCAATTTTTTCCTGATTATCAACCATTTGACTTTCAACTAAGTCATCATCTACCAAAGGCGATGTCTTAGAGGGAGGTGGACTTTCATCAAATGTTACGTTCAATGATTCCTCGACTCTTGAGGTTTCTTTGTTCAAAACTATATATGCTTTACTAGTTTGTGAATATCCTAGAAATACACCTTCATACGACTTTGGCTCGAACTTGGTGAGATAATCCTTTGTGTTTAAAATGAAGCACTTGCTTCCAAACACTCTAAAATATCCTAAAGTAGGCTTTTTGCCTCTGTATAACTCATATGAAGTCTTTTTCAAGAATGGTCTAATTAGAACTCGATTTAGAATATATGTGGATGTATCTACAGCGTGACACCAAAACTTTTGAGGTATGTTTTGTTCATTTAACATGGTTCTACTCATTTCTTGAATTATCCTATTTTTGCATTCTACTACACCGTTAGATTGTGGGGTTTGAGGAGCCGAGAAATTATGAGTTATGCCATTGGCATCACAAAAAGCTCCAAATTGGATTTCATTGTCAAATTCACGACCATGGTCGGTTCTTATTGACACTATATTGCTTCCTATTTGATTTTGAATTTTCTTACTTAAGATTTCAAATTTATCAAAAGCTTCGTTTTTAGTTTTCAAAAACTTAGTCCATGTGTACCTAGAGTAATCATCTACTATTACCAAAGTATAGAAGTTTCCCCCATAACTTTGTATAGCGGATGGACCAAACAAATCCATATGTAATAATTCTAGACACCTAGATGTAGACACCATGTTTTTAGCCTTATGGCTATTATGAACTTGTTTTCCTATTTTGCAAGCATCACAAAAGTGTTGGTCATATTTCAACTTGGGCAGGTTCCTAACGAGTTCCTTAGATGATAAGGATTGAATTAACCTCATATTAGCATGACCTAAGCGTCGATGCCATAGAGTTGAGTTTTCGTCCAAGGAGGTAAGACAAAGCTTGTCTTTAGGTGTTTTATCTAATTTCATAACATACACGTTATTATTTAAAACACCTTTTCCTACTGTTATGCCGTCTTTAAGTATTTTACTTCCATTTTCACTGAAAAGGACGTTATACTTTTTGCGGCACAATTGACTTATACTAAGCAAGTTAAAACCTAAATTATCTACATAAGCAACATCATCGATAGATAGAGAGTCATGAGAGATCGTACCTTTTCCGATGATTTTACTTTTAAGCTTGCTACCAAATGTGACGTTACCTTCGTCGTATTCTTGGTAGGTAGAGAAAAGGCTTTTGTTTCCCGTCATGTGTCTTGAACACCTACTATCTTTAATCCACTCATTTGGTTCTAGTTCAACTTTTAAGCACACCTAATGTTCAAGAAAAACTCAAGCGTTTGGTCCCCAATATCTCATGGGTCCGTTTGGGTTAAACATAACATTATCATGGTTCATGTAAGGAAATGGTGGACAAGTGTTCCAAGGCATATAATTAGGACCCTGAAAGTTTCTAGACATGTTTTGGTTCCAATTACTTTGGTGATGATGTTGTGAGTTAAAGTTACTTCTTGGAAAGGGGTGTTTGGGAAAGCTAGTTTTGGGTGCCTGTTGAACCATTTTAACTCTATACTCATTTCTAGCTTGACCTTTTCCTATAGAGACTGATGGTTTTTGTTTGTTGATAGTTGTACCAGTGCTAGGTTTTCTAGTGGCCTTAACAAATTCAGTACGATTCATTTTAAGAACCTTCTGTTCATCAACAGTACCAGCAGATCCCTTGGATACAACTGGCGGATCCAAAACTTTGGATCCATCGGATCCGTGGGTGTCTGACTCAGTTGGAACAGTTTCTTTTTCTTTCACTGTTTGTTTCTTAAACTCACCTAAGCTTCCTAGTTTCATAAAACCTAGTCCGGTTTTATCATGAGGTAATTTTTGCATCTTCGTTATCTCATCTATACAACTTATATTTTTATCAAACTTTCTAAACTTAGAATTTTGTTTGATAAGTTCTTCCTGTGTTGACTTAAGTATTTCTAGTTCTAATTTAAGTTCCTGACACGACACACACGTTTCTTTAGCATTTTTACCTTTTTCCATCCGTATCTCTTTTTCTTTAAGCCAATAAACTTCGTTTTCTAAAAGTGTTGTTTTGGTTTTTAAGAACTTGTTTTTGTTTATGATTTTTAAAGTTATATCACACAGTTTGTTATATTCTACTTCTAAGGTTTCATCATCTATAGAAGAGTATGATGAGTCAGAATGTACCTCTACTGTATCATGAGCCATGAGAGCAACTTCGTCGTTCTTAGGCTCGTCATCATCTCCTTCACTATCACTCCAAGCTCCACTGAAAAATGCTCTTTGAGACTTGTTCTTTGGAGGCTTTGGACATTCTCCTATTAAGTGACTAGAATCACCATACCTATAACACTTCCTGTCTACCTTTCCTTTCCTATCTTCACGGTCTTTTCGGAAGGACTTCTTTTCTTCACGAGGTGGTCTGACAAACTTTCCTCGTCTCCTGAAGAATTTCTTGAAATCTCTTACAGCCATGGCATATTCTTTGTCTTCGCTACTAGAACAAGACTCTTTATCACTTGACTCAACTCTAGCTTTCAAGGCAATGTACTTCATTTTCTCCTTCTTGCCTTTAACTATTTCTGAGTCTTTTTCCATCACCATTTCGTGAACTTTGAGGTTTCCTATGAGCTCGTCCAGTGTCATACTTGAAAGATCCTTAGATTCTTCAATAGCTGTCACCTTTGCTCTCCACTTCAGGTTGAGTGCTCTTAGAAATTTCCTTACAAAATTCTTACTAGAAAAAGATTCATCATGTGCTTTAAGAGATGTAATAATAGTATTAAACCTAGCAAACGCATTATCAATGATCTCATCTTCAGAGATAACAAATTGTTCATATTGTTGAATAAGAAGATCAATTTTGTTATCTTTGACTTGTGAGTTCCCTTGATGAGTGATAATTAGTGATTGCCAAATATCTTTAGCCGTTTTACACATAAAAACTCTTTCATATTCTTTCTTAGGTAAGGCATTGTAAAGCATCATTTTGGCTTCATTATTTTTGGCAGTCAATCTCTTTTGTTCATCACTGTGACGAATAAAAGAGTTACCTACATCCCGACCACCTGAAATATCATTACTTATGGGCTTGTAATCACCCTCTACAATAATATACCACAGATCTATGTCCTTTGACCTCACATATGTCTCAAAGCGATTTTTCCAATATATGAAACAATTTGGTTCAAATAGTAGTGGTCTTTGCATAGATTGCCCTTCTTTAAAGTTTTCAAAATCCATTGATCGTTTCAAGTTTTTAAAATACAATATATTTTGAAAATCTTGAGTAACACCGCTCTGGTACCAATTGTGGAAAACTAGAAGGGGGGTTGAATAGTTTTACCGTTTAAAATTAATTCTCTTTGTGACTTAACGTGATTTCAATGTAAGTATGCACAAACAAACAATATAATATAAGTAAGTAAGGAAAGGAATGATCAAACCACACAACACCGATATTTATAGTGGTTCAGCTACAAGGACTCTCTTCCTTGCCCTACTCCACTCCTCGAGCCTCTAACTCGATAGTTTTCCTTCACTAAGAAACAAGCTCCCTTCTAGGCGGAGAAAACCTTTACACGTCGCTTAATCTTTATCCGGTACTAAGCTAAACACCGGGTTCTTTACAAGGGTACAACCACTCCCGTTGGTTCTTTACAAGGGTACAACCACTCCCGTTGGTTCTTTACAAGGGTACAACCACTCCCGACACTCTTTGTGTTTTAAGGACTAAAACACTAACCAAACTCTACTGAATGAATGATACAAACAATGAAGTGTGAACTAATACAAGATCACACAGAATCTATACTAAAAGGATAATAACAGAGTGTTAATCCTTATATGATGTGATCTTCTTTGCTAAAAAAGGAAAGATCAATGAAATGAATGAATGATATGGGTTAGTGATATGTAAATGAATGAGTATGTATTTAAGCTATATGAGTGATGAGAATTGCCAAGTGATCAGCTTGCTATTTATAGGCAAAGCTGAGCAACAGGCGGCGGATCCGGCGGTTCCCGAAACTTGGATCCGTCTTTGTATCCATTTGGATCCGCTGAGTCAGGCCAGCTAAGAGATTTTCAAATCTTTCCAAATCTTGCCATATCTTTCCATATCTTCAAATGTCAACTCTTTGGCTTGAAGATCTAAACAAAATATCACAAAATCTTACCAAGATTGTGTATATGATGCATGCCATGATGTCATCCTAACTTTTGAAAAATAAAGTTTCCATTTTAGGAAATAAACATGTAAATGTATAAAATGTAAATTCTAGTGACCTTGTGAAATGTAAATGTGTTCTAAAAAGACTATACCTTGTATTTATGATTTGCTAAAAGATATACCTTGTATTTTTCATTAACAAAACTAAGTAAAGATCGTAAAATATAAATAACGTTTTTGGGATGATATTTGTATTAACAATCTTCATCATGATGTGCGGTCCAAAACGTGACTCTAGTATGCTCCATACATAAAGTGATTTAACGTCTAGTTACCTGAGAATACACGCTAAAAAGTCAACATAATTGTTGGTGAGTTCATAGGTTTAAGTAAACAAGTAAGATGTGAACCACAAGATTTCAAAAGCATGACAATCACAAAAAATATATTGTCATAGCCAAAAATAATATACAGTGCCCTAAGCTCATGACCCCGAAGCTCAACAAAATGGTATGCAATCAAGCATAATAATAATCAATGCCCCAACTAAGTGTTTTCCAGACACTCGGAAATAATCCGAATGATATGCGTCCGTTTGACAGGTTGGCGCAACCAACTCGGACGGGGGTGTTAACCGAAATAGATCTATTCGTAGCATCCGCGTTTACAAGTAATTAACGGTTCATGATTCATGGGGACTTTAACGGCATAACAGTAACTTAGGCAATGTAACAATTTAAGTACTTGTGTCCGAAAAATAAGCAATGTATTCCCACCCCGAGGGTTTTAAAATAAGATACAAACAATGTAAAAACCGGGGCTATGAAACTCACCGAAGGTAATCAATGTAAATCAAGATATCAGGAAGTGATATGAGTTTTCAAACGTGAGAAACTCTACGGCAACCTAGAAATATATAAGTTGTCTTAGGATAATGAAATATGTAATGTATGCATTTTTATAAAATAGTTTATCACCCATATATGTTTGCACCGAAGTATATTATTTATAGGAAATATAATTTCACCGAAGTATATTATTTATAGGAAATCATTTTAATGAACCATATGTTTATAAGTATTCAAGTCCTTAACATTGACCATCTAATTAATCGTTTACTTGAAAAACTTTTGACTTAATAGTAACGTGTACATAAAATATTACGTCTTTGATATAGTTCGCTTTAGCTCATTTTGACTCTAAAATACTTTAAATGTTCCAAAAACATTTCCAACTTTTAACAAAAACTGTGAATAGTGAAAGTAATTATATATTTTCAGCATTTCGTATTTTATCCTTAGTTTTCTCGTTATTTAGTGTTCTAAAAATCTCCTAACACGCTTAACAATATATACGAGATTCTATCATTTTTGTTCAAGTCGTTTTGGCTAAAAATGCTTCTAAAGTGCCCAAAGTTCATTCTAAAGTTTTCCATCAGCTTTTACTAGTTCAACAAAGCTGTCAAAAATATAAGTTTCGTCTAGAATTTCGGAAAGCCATAACTTGCTCGTTTTAAGTTCGTTTTCTAAGTTCTAGGTATTTAAGTATACTAACAGATTTTTAAGGCCTCGGCTAGTCTAGTTATCATTTAAAGTCCGGTTTTGTTCTTTGAAAAATTCTGACAGCAAACACTATTTTCAGAAAATTAATTTTCGTCGTTAATCTTAAAACTAACGTATCTTATTCGTTATGGATGCGTTTTTAACCATTCAAACGCCCACTTTTTCATTATAAAGTCTAGTTTCTATATTTTTAACAAAATCTTGTATTTATAAAAATCATTTTTCTTTGGAAATGATATTAGGACAGCCCCTAAGTATTTATTCCAAAAACTCATTTCTAACACTTATAACTAATAGATCTAACTCAAATCAACTCCCAAACTCTATCCTACTTATCCTCTGTAACACCCCCAAAACGGGTCTAGCGGAAGCATATATGTCGCTGGGGTGCTACTAAATTGGATCACAACACAAAGTAAAGAGAACGGTTTTACCTTATACATTTAGAAATTTTTTTTACATTATCATAGTAAACCAGTTTACAACATTTAACTTGATTGCGGAAATAAGGCCCATAAAATTTAACAATTGGTCCCCAAATATATATCATAGTAGCCTATGACTGTGCCCTTTCCAAGCGCCTCCAACAAAAGATTGTGTTGTGATAATGATCTACACCTGAGAATACACGCTAAAAGGGTCAGCATAAAGCTGGTGAGTTCATAGGTTTAAGTAAACAAGTTATGCATGGACCACAAGATTTCAAAGACAATATAAAAAGATTACTGTTGCACTAAGCTCATGACACCGAAGCCTTAATAGTTTAGTTCAAATTATCACCCCAAACAGGTGCTTTGCCAAACACCTGTGCCACATCAAATGAAATGCGTCCGTTTGACCAGTTGGAGCGACCAACCCGGACGGGGGAGTTTACCCCCAATAGATCTATTCACAACATTCGCGCTTACAACGTAATTAACGGTTCATGATAGTGGGGAATTTATGGCAAACGACAACAACTTAGGCAATCAATAAATGTTTAGTACACTTGTGTCCATATAAAAACAAGCGATGTATTCCCACCCCAAGTATTTCAAATCGAATAGTAAAACAGTAAAAATGGGGCTATGAAACTCACCTTAGCAAAAGCAAATCTTGATTGGTATTTTGTAAACGGCAATATAGGTCCAATAATTCTAATCGCGACCTAAATATTACATGTGTCTTAGATTCGAAAACAAGGCCATGCATGCAAGTTCATACTTTACCTTATCACTTGTACATGTTGTTGTAACATTTGTTGTCAAAGTATAATTGCGTCATTTTGATCCTTTATTAGAAATCACCACTTTTTAGAAAACTTAACTTGTTTACCTCATAACCAAGTTTTAATCGACGTGTTAATATGTATTTCAAAGTTCTCTAACGCGTCTAATAAGTATACACAGTGTTCTACCATTTCCGTATACGCCATTTTAACAAACATGTAAACTAAAAGGTCCAAAATCCACTTTTTTAAATCCTAACAGCTTTCAAAATAGAAGCTGACTATTCTATATGTTGCCGCAAACATTCTTTTGGTCATAACTTTTGCGTCGTAGTTTCGTTTCTTAAGTTTGACCTATCCCCGCGAAGGTATTTAAGTATACTCTAGGTTTTTCAAGGTCTCGGCTAGTCTAGACTTCATTTATTCTCAGTTTTCATCCTCTAAAATTCTGGACAGAATACTTTTATTTTCTGAAAATATAGTTTTTGTCGTCTAAATTGAAAATAGCGTATCTTTTTCGTTATAAACCTGTTTTAACTCATTCAAGCGACCACGTTTTCGTTATTGAGTCTATTTTCTATATTTCTAGCCAAAAATTACTTACAACCTACTGATTTCTCCAGTTTTTACAAAACGGGACAGCAGCTCATGTAGATGCTTCAAAAGTGTGTTTTCTAGTTTCTATCCCATTCCAAATCACTCCAAACCTTGTCCTAGTTCACCCATGACCTCCTCAACATAATAATCGTAATCTAAACATAAACTTAACAATATTCAAATTCCATGTGAATGATCATCAAAATCTTTATCTCCACAACTTTACTAACATATATGTATATAGGGTTTATTTTTGTAATAAGAACTTGTTTAAACTTAAACTTTGTTAAAGGATCATTATAAATGTAAATTCTTATCAACATGTACCAAGTGATAATGAGTATAGATACTTGACAAGCATATAAAATATGAAAACCATGGAGTGTTAGTAAGATCACTTACCAGAGTGATTAGTGAAATGAGTGTTGTAAAGTACTAGATTAACCACAAGACTTATGCTAAAAAACCTTTGCTAATGAGCCCTAATATCCTTGATCTTAGTCACTACAAATCTTTCTCTTCTCCTTGGCTCCAATGTGGGTCGACTAGTATATATTAGATGAGAGGTGATTGTTTTTCTTTTCTTAACTTGAACTAGTGTTGCCAAAATGATTATAACTAGCTCTATATATACTTGAAGATTGTCAAATGTAAAATAGTATGTCAAAAGTCTTAATTATGGCTAGGAGGGGGAGGGTGGCCGAATGGGGGCTAAGGGGGGGGGGCAAGGAGACATGTTTTGGTGGCTTAGCCACAAAGTAGAAAAGTTAATCATGCTTTGTTGGATAATTAGAAAAGAAAAAGTAACTTTGTCTAGTAATTTTTAGGACAAAGGGGGGATAGGGCGGCACAAGGGTAAAAAGAGAGTAGGAAAGTTATTTTGGGTACAAAAATATATTTATTGAATGTATTGGGTGTTAAAAATATGTATTGGTTGTTGTTTCGGTGATTAACGAAAATTATACGTAATTAAACGTAAGTTGTAAAGAAATTACTTTGGGTGTCAGGAAATATTTTTGGAACTTTTGTAATAATTTTGGAAGTATAAAAATACGATAAAAATAATCGTTGAGAAAATCGGGTATGTCGGGTGTTAAATATTAAATAACAATTAACGTTTGTTGAATTTAAAACCGTAAGTAACTAGAGAATAGAAATTTGTTTTATGGTTTAAAATTGTGAAATGGAGTAGGAGCAAGATACTGGAGCGTTGTGGACTAAATTTAACTTAAGTCTTATTGCACTTGGAATTTATTCTAGGCTTTCACGTCGGTTCAAGTAAAAAGTCTTATGTAACAGTATTGACCTGAAATTTTGCGGGTTGTGATAGTCTACCACCCATAATATGAATCTCGTCCTCGAGATTCAGCCAGTGTTGGTCATTGGAGTATTGTCGGTGAAGAGATGCGGATATTTTTGGCGGATCTGGTTTTCTCGTTCCCAAGTGAACTCGGGACCTCGTTGAGAATTCCAGCGAATCTTGACGATAGGAATTCGACTTTGTTGGATTGGAACATGGTATGAAATGGGGCTAGCTTTTCAAGACAGGGTTGAGTTAAAAGTTTCCTCGGTTACGGTGCTTTTTGAGGCGAGTGCCAATGAACGGCTTATAAGTTTTGCCCATCAAAAGTTTATTTTTAGGTAAGGTTTAAGGGTGACTATTCCAATCATAACATGATTCTTCCGGAATTAGACATAGGTGGCCAGGCTATGTGTAATTGAGGACTAATAATGTAATGCTTGGTTTAGCCAAAATAGCATTATGTTGGGCTTGAGGTCTTGTTTGTGGCTCGGTCCAAAGAAAAAGGAAGGAAAGAAAAGAAATATAGGCCTGATTTGGTGTTAAATGGCCAAACGCTTTGGCTTTTGAAAACGTATCAAACGTTCGTATCAAGAGTTAATATTTTGCATCCTAGTTCCTTGGTGGGAGGACAATTAGGTGGTGCAAAAACATATACGAGTCGTGTTTAAAAATGGAAAGAAAATCGAGGCGTTTGGGTGAGTATCTACTCGACTGGATTGTGAAATAGAAATGGGAATTGGGCCTTTGATGGTGGGCTGATGAACAGTGGGCGAGAAGAAGGGTTGGACTAAAGTTTCTCTTGGCCCATATGAGTTTATATGTGTATTATTTGATTTTGTAAATCACGTGTGAGCTCGTTCCGTTATTTGGTAATTTATGTGATAACGTTTCTACGTTAAAATAATATGATAAAGAAAAATTTAAATTTTTCCCGTAAAAAGAAAGTGATTAAAAATAGTGACGGAGATTAATAGATAATTAAACGTCGTTAATTAAAGAGAAATTTTGCAGTTATTCGAAAAATCGAGAAAACGAGATCTAGTTAGGTTTATTCGTACTGGAGGTAATAAATTTAAATGTTGCAACTAATGAATCCAAGGGCTATGAATAGTGAAAATAATGGTCAGGAATAGTGAAAAATCAATGGCTAGTGAACAGTGTACCAACGGTCGGAAATAGTAACTCCCAACGGTCATGAAAAGTAAATAACGGCTAGTTTTTCCTTATATATATACCCCATTTTAATTTCCATTCTTCCACCAACTATATTTTCCTCATTAAATACTTCCAAAATGCCGCACCCTATTACTATCCTCGCAATAGTGTATTTCGTTGCTGTCGCCATTTATTTGGCTTATGCTCCGGAAGAAGATTTCGGATTCTTGGTCGCGATTTTATTGTTTGTCGTACCCCTCACGGTCCTAGCCATTGCTGTAGATAAGATATGGGGGTAATAGTCTTGAGCTAGGGTTGTTTAAAATGAGTCCTTGTTATGTTTCTATGTAATCCTTAATAAAAGTGAAATAAAACTTATTTGTCTTTATGTTTAAGAACTAGTCTTGCTATTGTTTTTAATGGTTTGTTTGTATCTAGTATAATCAGGGTGATACATCCTGTGGTGGCTCTCGCTATTGCTGGACTGGGAGTGATCTCTGTTGCTATGGCGGGTCAACCTATTGGCGATTCTGTGCCTTTTATTGTAATCATTGTAACATTAGCATTTCCGTTGCTAATTATATCACTATGTATGAATTTTCGTGGTTAATAAATTTTTTGCTATTCGTGTTTTCCATAAGTCTTTCTGGGTATTATTAGGGTTTTCATGCTCGTACTTTTGTCGGTTACCTATCATAAAGGTGATGGGTACTAGGTGTAGACATCTATTATGGGTTCTTCAAAAGTGATGTTCATGAACGGTTTATTTTGTCTCAAGATTTTGCTTTTGAATTTAAGGAATCTGAAAAGATAAATGTTCCATTTATGACAAAAATTTTTATAGACTATTTGTATTGATTATGATAACTCGGAAGGTTTAGAGGGTATTCAAAAAGTACTAGTGTGTATGTTATTTCAGTTATACCAGTAATACTTCTCAAGATTTTAAAAGTTGTTTTGGAAGACCTAGATGGGTGGTCCTAACTCGAATTCAAATCAATATAAGTGATTAAATAGTAACATATAATGCATAGTTATGACAAGCAAACAGTAGTGAGGCAGAAGGCTTGGCAGGCGAGCACGTGGCGGTCATAGGGTTTTGTTTATGTAAAAAGTGGTTATAGTCTGGGTTTTAGAAATATGCCCAGTTCTCTATAACCTTGGCTCTGATACCAATCTGTAACACCCCCAAAACGGGTCCAACGGAAGCATACATGTCGCTGGGGTGCTACTAAATTGGATCACAACACAAAGTAAAGAGAACGGTTTTACCTTATACATTTAGAAAAATTTGTGGGAAACTAGAAGGGGGGTTGAATAGTTTTACCAGTTTTTAATTTCCTTTAAATCTTCTTAAAAAGTTTGTTATTGGAAACTTTGATTCGAACTTTATGCGTAATCAATCAACACCAATATGAACTACACACTAAACTAACTAATACTAAATAATGAAAGTAAAGAGTAGAGTTGGAAAGATCAAACCGAGACAAGGGATTTATAGTGGTTCGGCTACGAAGCTCTTCTTCGCCCTACTCCACTCCCTGAGTACCACACTCGAGAGTTTCAAACACTATGTCAACAACCTCCATTCAGGAGGAGAAAACCGTACACGTCGCTTATCCTATTACCGACACTAAGCTAGATGTCGAGTGCTAATCTTAGCTAGCACCAATCTACCAAGGTCCACGTGACCAATCACCCAAGCCCAATGGCTTCAAGAGATCACCAAGATCTCAACACGATCACAATGATCAACTCTCACTACACTCAACCTGTTCTATCTACTTTTGATCCTTTGATCAATCACACAAGCCCAATGACTTCAAGAGATCTTCACTATCTCTTAAGATCACAATGATCTTCACTCACACTCTCACAAAAAGGAAATAAAGTTGATGTATGCTATGATACAACAAGGATGTAACAAATGTTACAATAAACCTAACAACTATAACTCTTGTATCTTCTTGGATACTTTGAGCTCTTCTCTTGCACTTGAAGAGGAATGATAACACTTTGTATCTTCTTGGATACTTTGTGTTCTTCTCTTGCTATTGAAGAGGAATGAAGAGGATCACTTGATGGGATGATAGGATCACTCTTGAACAAAAGAAAAACTAATCTAAATGATCAAAGAAAGAAAGTGTGAAGAGAGTATTGAACTCAGAAAGTTTTGTGTGTGAAAGGATGCCTAAAAACTGTGAAGTGGGTTGGTATTTATAGGCAGAAAAATTTGAACGTTACAGTGGGACGGCTCCACTAAATTTAGTGGAACCGTGGAGCCGTCCCAGACAAAGACGCTCCTTTTTTTGTCTTTTCTGGTGAAAACTTATTTGGGTAAGTTTGGAGCTGATTTTGGGGGGAAAAATAGCTGTTATGATTTTTAAACATATTTTTCCATTAAAACATTTCTTAATTATTCAAAAATAATTTGTCATGTGCATTTTTGAAAAAATGTTTTGTCACATTAAAATGTGAAGTCATAAAACACAAATTCACTTCTTTGATCATTTGTCAAGTTGTAAATTTGTTCTAGAGTGTTTTGCGTAGAAACGGGATCTTCCGATTAAAAACTTGTTTACGTTAATTTTAACGTAACGTGATTTCACATTTTGTCATCCTCAAAACGTGAAGTAATCGAAAGATAGAAATAACGTTTTTAGAACATTATTTGCATCAACAATCTCCCCCTTTTTGATGATGGCAAAACATAAACTCATTTTAAGTTAAAATTAGTTTTAACAAGTTTTTAATGAGTTTACTCCCATTTCTCCCCCTTTTTATCGAAGCAAAAAGGTTGCGGCTCCCCCTTGATGTATACTCCCCCTCATTTGGAGAACACCAAGGAATCGAGCAATGATTTGTGCTACAAAACAAGGTTAGATAACACATATACAACATCTAACATGTAGCACTTATTACAAATATCCAACTAAAAAGAATGACTAAATAGCCAAGCTAGAATACAATCTCATAAAAAGGAAAAGGCCCATTCATTCATAAAGAAGAAAAAGTTTCATACAAAGGTATGACTTAATAACCTAAGAAGATAATAAACTTAAATCCTAAATGACTAGAGGCAAGCTTCATTTCCAAGAAGGATCCTAAGGGTTTATTGTTAGCCAACTAAACAAAAACATGTTTAGTTGTATGGGTTAGGAGGTGGTGGTGGTGTCAAGAGTTGCTCCACAAAGGAGAACATGAAGTGAATTTCATCCCTTAAGAAGAAGATGAGATTACGGTTATGAAGACAACATAGGCAATTAGCCCTATGGAGATCAAAGGGATGGGGTTGGATGGGTTGTGCCATGATAGGGAAAGGTGTTGGTGGTGAGTTTTTTGGAGATGGAGTTGGCATGGCGTAGTCCAATGGAGTTATAGGGGATAGTGTATACTCCAATGATGATGTGCTGTTGAAGGAAGATGAAGATGTTGTGTAGGAAGAGGATGGTTTGGAGGGTGCATTAGGTGGAGATGGTGATTTGGGAGTGGCTTGGAAAGGTGGTGTCATAGCTTCATCATCTTTTGTAAGATCTACAAAGAGTGGTCTTGAAGGTGGTCTTATGGTTATTCTAGGTTTCTTGGAGATGTGAGTGGTGGATCCTTGTGTGGAAGACATGGTGTTTGTGTGATGTGAGGTTGAAGATGAAGTGCAAGATAAGCTTGCAAGGGTGAATCCTTATATAGGCAAGATGGGTGAAATTTGAATTAAAGTGAATGGGAGTGTCCTAGGATGTAGCAAGGGAATCTTAGGGTGTATGTAAGGTTGCAAAATTTGCAGGTTTGAGGTTAGGGTTGCAGGGATTTTAGGAGGAACAGTGAAAATCCGTCAAACAGGTACACGGTTCCTCTAAATATAACACGGTACCGTTTAACTTAACGGTACCGTCCCTATTTAGTGGTACCGTGACTCTGTTGTCACGAAAATTCCTGTGCAGGCTAGTTCTGGGCAGCTAGGGGGATGTTTCCTAGGGGAACTAGTTCCTGAAAATGATAGTGCCTCAACTCACTAGGGATTTATTTACCTAAAATGTCCCATATTAAGCTACATCTAGCATATAAAGATTATCATGTGATTTGCCAAGATAATTATAAGCATGCAATCATAAGAGACAAAATTAACTATCAAACAAATATTACTTAAAATATTAATGCAAGGTGATAATTAAGCATGCAAGCAGTATTAATTCCTAATATAGTCTATCATAGATAAATTCAATTAGGACATAGAAATCACTCATAACTACTTATGACTTGAGCATTCTCCCGTTCTTGTCACATTCTCGTCTCGAGCAAGCATCTCATTCTCATGATTTGGATCATCAAAGGGGGCATAATGGGTGGAGGATTCGGAAATGAGAATGGATGAGACATATGACTCGGTTATGGGTTTCATGACGGGTTTGAAAAGTGAGTATTGAGGACCATAAAGGTAAGGGTGAAGGTTCATGAAGTGGTGATAGATACGGGTTAGGAACATCCGATAGGGTATCAATTTATTCTTCTTACCCTTGAGATGTGCAATTCGCTTAGTGAAGAAGTAAGCGAGATTGTATGGTTGTTGGGTTAGGAGACAGTAAATCATATGAGCACAACACGCCGGGAGTTGCTCACGATTTCCTGTTAGACTTAGAACATTTTCTCGCAGGATGACTGCCCAAGAAAGTAGTTCATGACGAACCTCTTCCACGAATTTTCGTTGGATTAGGGTAAGAGGGGTACTTATAAGTACGGATGAGTTTGGTTAATTCGGTTGGAGAGGGTATGTATGAGCAATACGGACTATCCTCCTCACGATAGTGAAAGAGGGACTCAAGACACCAATCTTCTGTATAGGCACATTGCCCATGATTGGGTATTCGAAGGATTTGAGCAAATTGCTCAAGAGTTAGGACGAATTTGAAATTTCGGACCCAAAACCAAAGTGACAAGGATTGATCCTCGTTACGTACGAGTTCAACTTTTCGAAAGAATTCCAACACAAAACGAGGACAGATGTGCTCGTTGATGTGGAGTAAACAATCGAATCCTATTGCTCTAAAGGAAGTGTTGATGTCCCGATGGTAAACTAGGGACGGATCAACGACACGGCCTTCATGAAACCAATGGGTTTCAAGATTGACATAGGCACGAATGTGGTGACCGGGTGTTGTGGGTTCACGAGAGATTTCAGGTGTATAGGTATCGGTTAGGAGATGATCAAAATCATATTCATGAGACATTTTTGTTTCCTATAAAAAAAAATTTTAGGAAAAATTAGAACAAAGAGTAGTTGCATTAGACACATGCCTAGTGTGTGCCTATATGCAAACTATGTGGAGGTGCGGTAATCTCGACTCAAAAGAAAATAATGAGATTACCCAAACACTCCTAATTTTACTTTTGCTCAAACAAATGTGTCAAAAAATACATATTAATTATGTAATTCGATCAATATTTGTGAGATCATGTATGCATGAGAAAACGTTTTAGTTTGCATCAACAATGCATGAAAAGGGTTTCATGGTCCTAGTTTCGTGAAATTTTTGAAAACAATATAATTGGGGTGTTTGGTGACTTCAATGTGTTGGCACCAAGGATTTTGAAAAATTGAATGTTTCCTAGTAAAAATTGAAAAACCCCAAATTCAATTTTTATCATTGAACAAACCCTAGACTCAATATTAAAGAAATTTAGAGTAAGATAACTTACAACTTATGTTGAGAAAGTGGAAATGATTGAGAATCTTGAAAATCAATGTCTTGAATATGATCTTGAAGGGGTGTAATTGAGTTTTGGGTTGTGAGGTTAAATTGTGACAGCAGTTGCAGAAGTTGAAAAGGGTTGGAGTGAATAATGTGGGAAAAGGGGACTGAAATACGGGATGTACTAGATACACGGTTCCACGGTACCGTTAAATTTAACGGTGCCGTGCCACATTTAGTGGAGCCGTGATCTGCTGGGATGGTTTTCTGTGCCATTTTGATTTTTGACAAACAAGTCTCGCTGTTTTAGTAAGACTTTTTGACACGAGGAAAAAAAATTTATACCTAATAACTTCTTTTAACGAGGGGAACCTAAACTATACGGAACTAGACACACGAGATGACTTCAAGAGTCATGAGATTTTATGGAATATGTTCCATCATTCCTAGACCTAGACGAAGGTAGTTGAAGGATTCTCGTTTGAGAGGTTTGGTCAGGATGTCTGCGATATTGTCCTTAGAGGGAACTTTCTCAATAGAAATATTTCCTTTTTGAACATTATCACGAAGGAAGTGGTGGCGAATTTTGATGTGTTTAGTACGGGAGTATTGAAGGGGGTTTTTACTCAAGTCAATAGCGCCTTTATTATCACACATAATGGGGACGTCATCTAGATGGATGCCAAAATCTATAAGGGCTTGTTTCATCCATAGTGCTTGTTGACATGCCTTTCCGACGCTTACGTACTCGGCTTCGGTCGTGGAGATAGCAAGAGCCGTTTGTTTCTTGGAGAACCAAGAAGTTATGCAACAACCCATGAAGGTACAAACGCCACTCGTACTCTTTCGATCCACATAATCTCCCGCATGATCAGAGTCGGCGTAGACAACAGTTTCTACACCGGTCCCCTTGGGATAGAATAATCCCAAGTGTATAGTGCCTTTAGTGTATCGGAAGATACGCTTAACCGCTTTAAGGTGAGAGGTTTTGGGATCCTCTTGGAAGCGAGCACAAAGGCAGACACTAAACATGATGTCGGGCCTACTTGCCATGAGGTATAGTAAACTACCTATCATACCTCTATACTTAGTGCTATCCACGGACTCACCCTCTTCATCTTTCGTGAGTTTTATTTCCGTGGACATGGGAGTTTTCATGGGCTTAGACTCTTCTAAACTAAACTTCTTAAGCATTTCTTTACTATACTTAGCTTGATTAAAGAAGATACTGATGAGTGGCCTTTTACTCATAATTTTACACCCGAAAAACCCCACAAAAACAACCAAAAACACCCAAATGGACCATATATTGTTGCATATATCCTTGGATTATTTTTTTATGCGTTTTAGGTACAAAAGGATTGAAAACGGGGCAAATACGGGCAAAACCGAGCTTGGAATAGAAAAGAGCTGAAAATCGAAGCCGGGAAAGACGTTTTTCATGTGGATTTGATTCAATCTCAAGAAATCTCAAAATGGCCATTGGATTATTCTTATTTGGCAATTATGGTCCCTTGGTTTAACTTTGAAGAATGGCAGATTTGGTCCCCACAAATTACAAAAATTACACCTTTGGTCCTTGGTTTAATTTTGCCTTACCAAACTATAACCAAACCGGATCCACAAATACTACCCAGCCCATCCCACTAAAACTTAAACAAACCCACCAAAAGCCCAAGCCCATCAACCCTTTGCTAAACCTAATACGGGTCAAACAAGAATAGTCAAACCCCAGTCCTAACTACTATTCAACCATCCTCAATCTCCCAAATTCCCTCCTAATCGCCTAAACCTCTGTTAACCCTCTCCCCATCACTTTCACCTCACTACCAGCCAAAGACTTCACATGGTCTTGTCTCTCCCCCCCCCCTCCAAGGCCATGCTGGCAATCCACAACTCAAAAACCCATCAACGGCTGAGGAACAAAGAAGTGGGCACCAAGAAAGCATCCAAGGGCTGAGAAAGTAGCACAAAGGGACCAAGTGGGAACACCCTCACAGAAGAAGCACAAGGACTGAGATGAAAACCCTAGTTCATGTAGTATAAATAGGGTTTTAGTAGCAGTAGATAAAATAGGATTTTTTTTAGCTTAAAATTTTAGTAAGTTTTAATCTTTTCAGTTTTTTGTTATTGTAATGCACTTTTATTTTTAATATAATTTCAGTCTCAGTTTAAATTATTCTAAAAAAAATCCAAAAATAGTTATTTCTTATTTTAACTGCTTATTGCTTATGTTATGCTTTTCATTTTCTTGATTGTTCTATTTTGTGCTCATGAGTTCTGTTGTATGCTGGTTTGTTAGTTAGCATTACTTATTTTCAGTTTTTGCCCATAAATACTAAAAGCCAAAAAACAGTCATATAGGTCTAGCTTATTAGCTGCTTATGTACCCCTTGAAAGTTGTTCATTAGGATGTTATTAAGTTAGTTAGTATAAGTAGGTTCAGAATTCTAGCTTGTTTGGTCCATTTTGGTTGTAAACTTCAAAATTAGTCTTGTAAGGGACTGTTTGGGTTAAACCCCAAAATGGGTCAAAAAAGTGACAACACTGTTCATTTGTTCTTTTTGTGAAGTTTGATAGATCATAATCTTGGTAATATAAGTTGCTTTTAAGAGTTTCTAAGCTGTTTTGAAAGAATTTAAGGTTTTGAGTTGAATGGTCTAAGTTGGAGAATTAGCACTGATCAGGATAGCTTTTTTACATATTGAGCTGTTTCATTGCTAGTTCTTGTCATGTTTGAGCTAACTTAAGTTCATTTAGTAGTTTGGCAATAGATTGGAATCATTACCTTAGGTTCCGCCTTGTTTTGACCACTGCTCACTGAATCCCTACATAGCAGCCTGCACTATTCTGTCCCATATAGCTGTTTTGACATCTGATTATTAAGCTCCATATAAGCTCCAATCTATCTGAGACTTGTCATTTGGGTTCTTTGGTTGCTAATTTTGAATTGTTTTTAGTTTTGGTAGTCTAGCTTTTAGATTAGATCAGCTTTAAAGTAGCTAAAATACACCTTCTCAGGCTGTTTAAGTGTTCATGTCTGCACATTCATATTGTGGCTGAGACAGCTTATTTGTAGCTTAATTTCTGATTATTTATGATCTGAGATTTTCTTTACTAGCTTATTGGTGAATTGTCTTTGTGTTTTATCATTTTTAGCTTTTGTTATTAGCTTATAGTAGCTTAATCAGTCAATTGCTTTTGTCATTTGCTAATTTTCCTTTTTATGCCATCGGATCTGAGTCTGTTTTCTTATTACTGAGCTTATCAGTGGGTTTCAAAAAGAGTTTTCAGTCTTAAAGTAACTTATTATCTTTTGCATAATTAGTTTCCAAAAAGAAAATCACAAAAAAATAATAAATAAAAAAGTAGCAAAACCTGGGACTCGAACCCAGGTCTGCTAGCACACAACACCAACACCTCACCCGAATGCTCTAGTTATGCTTGAAGTTTTATTTGCAAAATTTAATATTTATACTTGTTCCACCCTTTTTGCTTTAATAAGCTGTTTTGACTTATAGCAGCTTATTGGCTTAATATTTTTCAAAACTTTTAATATTCTTAGCTTTTTATTAACTTAAAGTATTTTTAGAAAAAATTTCAGAATTTTCTCTTTTCATTTAATATTTTTAATCATTTATTTTCTTTCATTTAGTTTTTAATTCATATTTAAAAATATAAAAGTCAAAAAAATATAATTCTTTTTCTCAAAATTTTATTTTGTCATTTAGGACGTAGGAAAATTAAATTTGCACCCGTAGGATTAATTTTTAACGATTTTCACGTTTAGGCTCGTTTTAGTTTACCGTTCGCGTTTTTATTTTTTGCGTTACTTGTTTACTTTCCTAGATTTAGAAATTAAAATCAAAATCATGTTTCAAGCATTTTAATAACGAACCCCAAACGATATCCTCAATTTCACGCCTCGCTGGGACCACGACCCGGGTATATTCACTTATCCGGTTTATTACAATTGATTGTGTTGCGTTAAATCGTCGCGAGTTGACTTTTCTTCGTGAGAGGTTTGACTTGTGATTAGTTTGACAACAATCAGATACCATCTTCCATTTGTTTTATTTGTAAACCAAGGAAGAAATTTAATTCGCCCATCATGCTCATCTCAAACTCATCACGCATGATCTTAGAAAAATCATCGCATACTTGTGGACAAGTTGAGCCGAATAGAATGTCGTCGACATATATTTTAACAATGATGAGATGAGAATCTCGTTTCTTTGTGATGAGTGTGTTATCAACTTTTCCCATGGTGTATTTATGTTCAATCAAGAAAGCTTTTAGTCTATCATACCAAGCTTTAGGAGCTTGTTTGAGACCATAGAGTGCTTTCTTAAGTTTATAAACATGATTCGGTTTTTCGAAATCAACGAATCCCGGAGGTTGTGCAACGTACACCTCCTCGTTGATATACCCATTTAGGAACGCACTCTTCACGTCCATTTGGTATAGTTTAAAATCTAATGCACAAGCATAGGCAAGGAGTATCCTAATTGACTCTAATCTAGCTACGGGTGCATAAGTCTCATCATAATCTATTCCCTCTTGTTGGTTATAGCCTTGTGCTACCAACCTTGCCTTATTCCTAGTTACGACGCCATTTTCGTCGAGTTTATTCCTAAACACCCACTTAGTTCCTATGATTGTTTGATTCTTAGGTGCAGGTACTAAATCCCAAACTTGGTTTGCGGTGAATTGATTAAGTTCTTCTTGCATTGCAACTACCCAACTTTCATCCTTAATTGCCTCACTAACATTCTTAGGTTCTACGGTTGATATAAAACAAAAGAAATTACTTTTGTTTTGGGCTTGTGACCTAAGAGTTCTTTGGTTTAGGTTTCCTATGACATTTTCAATAGGATGATTCTTGGATTCCTTAATGTTGACAATTTCGTCAACTTCAACTATTTCATCCTCAATGTCATCTTCTAAGGTTTTCTTGCCATTAACCATAATGGCTTCGTCCTCGTCTAAGTCATCATCCACCAAGGGTGATGTCTTAGTTGGCGGAGGACTTTCATCGAATGTCACGTTGAGTGATTCTTCGACTTTCATGGTTTCTCTATTTAGGACGACATAGGCTTTGCTATTTTGGGAATAACCTAGGAAAACACCTTCGTAAGACTTTGGGTCAAACTTGGTGAGGTAGTCTTTAGTGTTTAGTATGAAGCACTTGCTTTCAAACACTCTAAAGTAATCAAGAGTAGGTTTTCTACCTTTCATGATTTCATATGGGGTTTTTCCTAAAATAGGTCTAATTAGAATTCTATTAAGAATGTAAGTTGAGGTGTCTACCGCATTACACCAAAACTTTTGCGGAATTGATTGTTCATTCAACATCGTTCTACTCATTTCTTGTAGAGTACGATTTTTCCGCTCAACTACCCCATTTGATTGTGGAGTGCGTGGAGCCGAGAAATTGTGAGTAATACCATTATCATCACAATAGACTCCAAATTGCACTTCATTATCAAATTCCCAACCATGATCCGTCCTAATAGAAACTATTTTACACCCTAGTTGATTTTGGACTTTCTTACTAAAGATTTCAAATTCCTCAAAAGCTTGTGTTTTATTCTTAAGAAATCTAGTCCAAGTATCCCTAGAGTAGTAATCAACTATTACTAAGGTGTAGTGATTTCCTCCGTAGCTTCGTACGGCGGATGGACCGAATAAGTCCATGTGAAGGAGTTCTAGGCATCTTGAGGTCGAGACCATTTTCTTAGCTTTGTGACTAGAATGAGCTTGTTTTCCAACTTTACAAGCGTCACAAAAATGTTTGTCAAACTTAATCTTAGGTAGGTTTCTAACTAGTTCCTTAGATGCCAATGATTGTATTAAACGCATATTGGCGTGACCTAGTCTCCTATGCCATAGAGTTGAGTTGTCATATATGGTTGCTAAGCAAATCTTATCTTGAGGCTTATTTCCTATCTTCATTACAAATAAGCCATTTTTCCTAACTCCTTTGCCTATGGTTTTGCCATTCTTAATAATCTCACTACCCTCTTCGGAGAATATAACTCTACACTTATTATCTACCATTTGACTAATGCTAAGTAAGTTAAATCCTAAGTTATCTACGTGCTCAACATTTCTAATAGTGAGGGAGTCTTGAGTAATCGTACCTTTGCCTATAATGTTGCCCTTAAGTTTGCTACCGAAAGTGACATTACCTCCGTTTATGCCTTGTATGATGAGAATAGACTTCGGTTGCCCATCATGTGATTAGTGCATCCACTATCCTTGACCCATTCATCAGGCTCCAAGTCGATTCCCAAGCATATCTCATTTAAAGCTTGAGCCATTAGACATGTTTCATCCTTGGGCTTCTTTTCTTCGTCTTCGCCGCTATCACTCCAAGAGCCTCCTATAAAAGCTCGTTGGTTGTTGATTTTCGGCGGTTTAGGACACTCTCCTATGAGATGATTAGGATCTCCGCATTTAAAGCATTTCCTATCACTTGTCCCTTTCTTTTCAACATGGTTCTTTTGTGATATCTTCTTTTCATCACGAGGTTGCCTAACGAACCTACCTCTTCTCTTAAGGAACTTTTTAAAGTCCCTAACCACTAACGCATATTCTTCATCTTCACTATCGGAACTCGAACATTCCTCTTCACTAGACTCCATCTTGGCTTTCAAAGCTAGAGATCTAACTCTCTCGCTTTTGCCTTTGACTATATCAGAGTCCTTCTTGATTATCATCTCGTGAACTTTCAAGTTTCCTATTAGTTCATCAAGAGATAATATCGCCAAGTCCTTTGACTCTTCAATGGCAGTGACCTTTTCTCTCTATTTAGGATGTAGAGCCCTAAGAAAGTTCCTAACATAATTCTTGCTAGAGTACCCTTCATCAAGAGCTTTAAGACTAGTAATAATGGTATTAAATCTAGCAAAAGCATTATCTATTGACTCATCTTCCGTAATGGAAAATTGTTCATATTGTTGAACAAGAAGATCTATCTTGTTCTCTTTGACTTGGTTATTACCTTGGTGAGTGACTAACAAAGTTTTTCAAATATATTTTGCCGTGTTACACATGAAAATTCTTTCAAATTCCTTTTTAGGCAAAGCATTGTAAATCATCATTTTAGCCTCATTATTTTTGGCTAATTTTCTTTTAAGTTCATCACTTTGTTTATCATAAGAAACTATTTCATCCTTTTTAGTTTCCGGATTCATTTGAGTTGGTTGAAAGTCACCATCGGTAATAACATGCCAAAGATCAATGTCTTTTGATTTCACATACGTTTCGAATCTTGTTTTCCAATAAATAAAACAATCGGTTTCGAAAAGTGGTGGTCTTTGCATAGATTGCCCTTCAAGATATTTGTCGGAATCCATTGATCGATTCAAGTTTTAAAATACAATACACTTTAAAATCTTGACTGACGTGGCTTCTGATACCAATTGTGGGAAACTAGAAGGGGGGTTGAATAGTTTTACCGGTTTTTAAGTTCAATTAAATCTTCTTAAAAAGTTTGTTATTGGAAACTTTGATTCAAACTTTATGTGTAATCAATCAACACCAATATGAACTACACACTAAACTAACTAATACTAAATAATGAAAGTAAAGAGTAGAGTTGGAAAGATCAAACCGAGACAAAGGATTTATAGTGGTTTGGCTATGAAGCTCTTCTTCGCCCTACTCCACTCCCCGAGTACCACACTCGAGAGTTTCAAACACTATGTCAACAACCTCCCTTCAGGCGGAGAAAACCGTACACGTTACTTATCCTATTACCGACACTAAGCTAGATGTCGAGTGCTAATCTTAGTTAGCACCAATCTACCAAGGTCCACATGACCAATCACCCAAGCCCAATGGCTTCAAGAGATCACCAAGATCTCAACACGATCACAATGATCAACTCTCACTACACTCAACCTATTTTATCTACTCTTGATCCTTTGATCAATTACACAAGCCCAATGGCTTCAAGAGATCTTCACTATCTCTTAAGATCACAATGATCTTCACTCACACTCTCACAAAAAGAAAATAAACTTGATGTATGCTATGATACAACAAGGATGTAACAAATGTTACAATAAACCTAACAACTATAACTCTTGTATCTTCTTGGATACTTTGAGCTCTTCTCTTGCACTTGAAGAGGAATGATAACACTTTGTATCTTCTTGGATACTTTGTGTTCTTCTCTTGCTATTGAAGAGGAATGAAGAGGATCACTTGATGGGATGATAGGATCACTATTGAACAAAAGAAAAACTAATCTAAATGATCAAAGAAAGAAAGTGTGAAGAGAGTATTGAACTCAGAAAGTTTTATGTGTGAAAGGATGCCTAAAAACTGTGAAGTGGGTTGGTATTTATAGGCAGAAAAAATTTGAACGTTACAATGGGACGGCTCCACTAAATGACCAACGGCTCCACTAAATTTAGTGGAACCGTGGAGCCGTCCCAGACAAAGACGCTCCTTTTTTTGTCTTTTCTGGTGAAAACTTATTTGGGTAAGTTTGGAGCTGATTTTGGGGGGGGGGGGGGGGGGAAATAGCTGTTATGATTTTTAAACATATTTTTCCATTAAAACATTTCTTAATTATTCAAAAATAATTTGTCATGTGCATTTTTTAAAAAATATTTTGTCACATGAAAATGTGAAGTCATAAAACACAAATTCACTTCTTTGATCATTTGTCAAGTTCTAAATTTGGTCTAGAGTGTTTTGCGTAGAAACGGGATCTTCCGATTAAAAATTTGTTTACGTTAATTTTAACGTAACGTGATTTCACATTTTGTCATCCTCAAAACGTGAAGTAATCGAAAGATAGAAATAAAGTTTTTAGAACATTATTTGCATCAACAAAATTTGTTACATTATCATAGTAAACCAGTTTACAACATTTAACTTGATTGCGGAAATAAGGCCCATAAAATTTAACAATTGGTCACCAAATATATATCAGAGTAGCCTATGACTGTGCCCTTGCCAAGAGCCTCCAACCAAAGATTGTGCTGTGATAATGATCTACACCTGAGAATACACGCTAAAAGGGTCAGCATAAAGCTGGTGAGTTCATAGGTTTAAGTAAACAAGTTATGCATGGACCACACGATTTCAAAGACAATATAAAAAGATTACGGTTGCACTAAGCTCATCACACTGAAGCCTTAACAGTTTAGTTCATATTATCACCCCAAACAGGTGCTTTGCCAAACACCTGTGCCACATCAAATTAAATGCGTCTGTTTGACCAGTTGGAGCGACCAACCCGGACGGGGGAGTTTACCTCCAATAGATCTATTCACAACATTCGCGCTTACAACGTAATTAACGGTTCATGATAGTGGGGAATTTATGGCAAACGACAACAACTTAGGCAATCAATAAATGTTTAGTACACTTGTGTCCATATAAAAACAAGCGATGTATTCCCACCCCAAGTATTTCAAATCGAATAGTAAAACAGTAAAAATGGGGCTATGAAACTCACCTTAGCAAAAGCAAATCTCGATTGGTATTTTGTAAACGGCAATATAGGTCCAATAATTCTAATCGCGACCTAAATATTACATGTGTCTCAGATTCGAAAACAAGGCCATGCATGCAAGTTCATACTTTACCTTATCACTTGTACATGTTGTTGTAAACATTTGTTGTCAAAGTATAATTGCGTCATTTTGATCCTTTATTAGAAATCACCACTTTTTAGAAAACATAACTTGTTTATCTCATAACCAAGTTTTAATCGTCGTGTTAATATGTATTTCAAAGTTCTCTAACGCGTCTAATAAGTATACACATTGTTCTACCATTTTCGTATACGCCATTTTAACAAAAATGTACACTAAAAGGTCCAAAATCCACTTTTTAAAATCCTAACAGCTTTCAAAATAGAAGCTGTCTATTCTATATGTTGCCGCAAACATTCTATTGGTCATAACATTCGCGTCGTAGCTTCGTTTCTTAAGTTTGACCTATCTCCGCGAAGGTATTTAAGTATACTCTAGGTTTTTCAAGGTCTCGGCAAGTCTAGACTTCATTTAATCTCAGTTTTCATCCTCTAAAATTCTGGACAGAATACTTTTATTTTCTGAAAATATAGTTTTTGTCGTCTAAATTGAAAATAGCGTATCTTTTTCGTTATAAACCTGTTTTAACTCATTCAAGCGACCACGTTTTCGTTATTGAGTCTATTTTCTATATTTCTAGCCAAAAATTACTTACAACCTACTGATTTCTCCAGTTTTTACAAAACGGGACAGCAGCTCATGTAGATGCTTCAAAAGTGTGTTTTCTAGTTTCTATCCCATTCCAAATCACTCCAAACCTTGTCCTAGTTCACCCATGACCTCCTCAACATAATAATCGTAATCTAAACATAAACTTAACAATATTCAAATTCCATGTGAATGATCATCAAAATCTTTATCTCCACAACTTTACTAACATATATGTATATAGGGTTTATTTTTGTAATAAGAACTTGTTTAAACTTAAACTTTGTTAAAGGATCATTATAAATGTAAATTCTTATCAACATGTACCAAGTGATAATGAGTATAGATACTTGACAAGCATATAAAATATGAAAACCATGAAGTGTTAGTAAGATCACTTACCAGAGTGATTAGTGAAATGAGCGTTGTAAAGTACTCGATTAACCACAAGACTTATGCTAAAAAACCTTTGCTAATGAGCCCTAATATCCTTGATCTTAGTCACAACAAATCTTTCTCTTCTCCTTGGCTCCAATGTGGGTCGACTAGTATATATTAGATGAGAGGTGATTGTTTTTCTTTTCTTAACTTGAACTAGTGTTGCCAAAATGATTATAACTAGCTCTATATATACTTGAAGATTGTCAAATGTAAAATAGTATGTCAAAAGTCTTAATTATGGCTAGGAGGGGGAGGGTGGCCGAATGGGGGCTAAGGGGGGGGGGGGGCAAGGAGACATGTTTTGGTGGCTTAGCCACAAAGTAGAAAAGTTAATCATGCTTTGTTGGATAATTAGAAAAGAAAAAGTAACTTTGTCTAGTAATTTTTAGGACAAAGGGGGGGAGGGGGATAGGGCGGCACAAGGGTAAAAAGAGAGTAGGAAAGTTATTTTGGGTACAAAAATGTATTTATTGAATGTATTGGGTGTTAAAAATATGTATTGGTTGTTGTTTCGGTGATTAACGAAAATTATACGTAATTAAACGTAAGTTGTAAAGAAATTACTTTGGGTGTCAGGAAATATTTTTGGAACTTTTGTAATAATTTTGGAAGTATAAAAATACGATAAAAATAATCTTTGAGAAAATCGGGCATGTCGGGTGTTAAATATTAAATAACAATTAACGTTTGTTGAATTTAAAACCGTAAGTAACTAAAGAATAGAAATTTGTTTTATGGTTTAAAATTGTGAAATGGAGTAGGAGCAAGCTACTGGAGCGTTGTGGACTAAATTTAACTTAAGTCTTAGTGCACTTGGAATTTATTCTAGGCTTTCACGTCGGTTCAAGTAAAAAGTCTTACGCAAATTGTTTTCAATTAAATGTCAAGAAATAAATTCGAGTTTGGTGAACAGTATTGACCTGAAATTTTACGGGTTGTGATATCCTCCAACTCTTCAACAATTTCTATAGTGTCATAACAATATTAACAACCTAATAAATATTCCAAAACATCAAGAATAATAATCAAGGTGTAGGAAAAACTATAAATCATATATTATTTATTTTAAACCTTAGCTTGAACATGTCAAACAAATATGAGTTAGGACTTGAATATATCTATTTTCTCAAGAAGTTAATTATGTCAAGTATGTTTTTAACTTGTTTAAAACATAAAATTTCACAAACATATATATAGGGTGATTTTTGTATTTATTTAGTTTAAATAAACATTTAAACATAATAACATGCAGTAAAGCATAACTTAAGTATAAAATGCATAAGTAAAAGTATAAAAATAGTTTTAGGCTTACTTGATGATGATGAAAATAGGATGTGAGCAAGGACAATATAACCCAAATGAGAACTCCAAAACCCCAAATACTAGTTTATAAACCCATGTAAACACTAATAATCACTAAATAATCCAACCACTATTTTTTTCCCATTGACTTCACCTATGACCAAACCTAGCTAAATAGCAGAGAGTGTTTTGTTATTATTTTTTTTAAAGGTGTGAAGTGTGTAGAACTAGTTGTATCCTTTTATAACCAAAGAAATTATATATTTTTATTAAATATACATATAGTACATTAGGTTTGAAAACAAAATTATACAAGTGTGTTGGTGTGGATTTTCAATCGAAAGATCATGGGGGGAATGGGTAAGGTTTACTTCATTAATTGTATATGTCTCCTAACCATATAGTTCAATTCCAATTTTTATTGTTTTTTAGTTACTTGCACTTTATGTGTAGAAATTTGCTAGTTTTGTAAATAAAAGCTAGGATATGTGTAAGATATTAAAAATAAAGTGTAAGTAGTTGTAAATAATTTTTACAATGTATTTTGAGTAGACATTGGGTATTTAAAATATGTATTGGGTATTGGTTTAATAGTTAACGTTAAATACGTATAATTAAGTGGGCTTAGTAAAAGAATTATAAAAGTGCAAGAAAATAATTTTTGGCTATTTTGTATTAATTTAGGAAATGTGAGAATGTATTAAAAATAATCGTTGGGAGTGTCGGGAACATTGGGTGTTCATTTAAATTGTGAAATATGTTTATTAATTTAATACTTGTGAGTAAGAAAAATGCAAAAGCCCTAGCAATTAAATTATGAATTGGAGTAGTGGCAATGTACTGTAATGTCGTAGACTAAATATAGTCTAAAGTCGTAGTGCACAAGGAAATTAATCCTAGTCTTACGTTTATTAAATTAAAAGTTATACGTAAATCGTTCTCAGGCAAACATCAAAGTAAATAGTTTGAGTTTAATAATAAGTATTGACCTATAAAATAGCGGGTTGTCACATTTGTTGATGCTTCTAAGAAAGTACATGAGATTTTAGGAATACCTCTTGGTGGTAAATCTTTGTTTGATTTATCTGAGAGATCTCCTGATGATCCGTTTATTAATAAGTGGTTTAAGCAATTTGATAATAGAGCGTTGAAGGATATCCATAACCCTGATATTGTTTCAATGTTGCTGGGTGCAAAGGAAGTTGAATTTATGTTTAAAGTCAACTTCCTCATGCTATTTGCTAACACAATGTGTCTCGCTGATACCATGAAGGGGATTGTGAATTTGACTGTGCTTAAACGTATTCGGGAAGATACAGTAATCTCATAAATTGACTGGTGCGGGTTTCTTTACAATTGTCTTCAATACAGTCAAGTTCCAAATACTGATGATGGCTACTACATTGGTCCAATCGCCTTCTTGATTGTAAGTTTTTACCTTTTATGTTTTTATATTTTGTTTATTGTAATCTTACTATTTTTTATTTATTTTAATCATACTATTTTTTGCTTTTTTTTACAAGCCCTTGTACTTGGATTCTACAAAGTTCGATTCATTTCCTATTGTACGTGTACGGCCTGCTATCAAAAATAGGAACACATATGCAATGAAGAGACGACAAGATCTTGAAATTAAAGAACATGTCATTGGGAAGCTTGAATTGCATGGAGAGTGGACTGAAAATAAAGCTTGTGAAACAGATGGCTTTGTTGTTGGTAATGCTGTTAGAAGTCGACCTCGTTTGGACTCTTTTCCACCTGCAACCGACAAACAGGTTTGTGAGAGTGGACTGAGATTTTTACAATCACATGTGATTTGTAAGAAATCACATGTGATTTTTTCATGAATCACATGTGATTTTTTATGTGATTTCTAACTTCAGTTTTATATGATTTTTGTTTTTATTGCAGAGTTTTTATAGGAGGATTGAAGAAAAGCTTTCAATCATATCTGATGAAAAGCACAATCTTGAAGATATTTTAAAACATGCCAATTCAGAGTATCCGGGCGATGAGAATGTACTTCGACTGTATGAGAAGTAGGTCAAACTTTTCAAGGAAATTGTATCACTGGATCAAGAGGAAGTTCATGTTGATGATTTTTCTCAAGAAGATCATGAAAAGAATGAAGGTGGTCCGAAAAAAGATGATCCGAAAAAGGTCCCAAAAAAGGTCCTAAAAAATATGACAGTCCGAAAAAAGACGGTAGTCAGAAGGATGGTGGTCAGAAAAATGATGGTGGTCCGAAAGATGGTGGTTAGAAAGATGCTGGTCAGAAAGATGATGGTGGTCCGAAAGATGGTGGTCAGAAGGATGATGGGGATAATGTTGATGGTGGTCAGAAAGATGTGGATAAATATTCCTTCTGCTTTTTGTTTTACTTGCAACCCCAAAAAGAAAGTGAGCTCACCCATGGAACTCATTTGAAACTTATCATGCATGAGCTTCTCAAACTCAATGCACATCTCCTTCTTTGTAGATCCAAAAATGGTGTCATCTACATAGACATGTACAAGAAAAATATCTCCTTTTTGCTTGTTGATAATTAAGTTCTGATCTATCTTGCCTCTATGAAACCTATTTTCTAATAGATAAGTAGCTAAAGTTCAATACCAGGCTCTAGGAGCTTGATGCAAGCCATAAAGAGCTTTTACCACCTTTTATACCTTGTCTAGATGTTCAGGATCTTCAAAGCCTGGAGGTTGAGAAACATAAACCTCTTCTTCAATAGTACCATAAGGAAAGGCACTTTTTACATCCATCTGATATACCATAAACCCCATGAATGAAGCATAAGCTAAGAACAATCTTATAGCTTCAATCCTAGCTACAGGTGCAAAAACCTCTTCATAATCAATTCCTTCCTCTTGAGTGTAACCCTGAGCTACAGGTCTTCACTATCCCTCTTTCATCTTTCTTAGTTATTAAAATCCACTTTGTTCCAATAACCCTCATACCCTTAGGCAAATCTACCAGCACCTAAACCTTTTGAATCTTGAACTGTAGAAGCTCCTCTTGCATTGCTTCCACCCAGCTTGAATCCTGTAGGGCCTTAAGTATGTTCTTGGGTTCTTCTTGTGAAGGAAAACATACAAACAGACATGTATTTGCATCTTCATGCTTTTTCTCCTCATAAACTGTACTGAGAAAACCTTGTTGATCTGAATTTATTGACTGTCTTCTTGTCTTAACCCCAGACTGTATATCTCCAATCACATTCTCCAGGGAGTGATTCTTGTGAACTCTTGTGTGTGGAGTTGTAGGAACTGGATAAGTGTGTGGCATGTTATTAAGATCCACTTCATCCTCCGAGAAATCATCAACAGTAGTAACTGGTGGGCTAGCAGTATTATCATTTTGCCCAGTAGAACTAATGATGAGTGGCCTTTTACTCATCATTTCATACCCGAAAAACCCACAAAAATGACCAAAAACACCCAAATAGACCAAATATTGTTGCAAATATCTTTGGATTGTGTTTTTATGAAAACAAGGCAAAAGTGGACAAAACCGAGCTTGGATGGTAAAAAGGGCAAAAAGAGACATTGCCAGATCGACTCGACACCATTTGAGCATTTAATGAAGAAAAGAAAAGTCAAAGTCAACCCTCAATTATAACCATTTGTCAAAAACAGTCCTTGAAATAACTTTCCCTAAATGGCAGATTTGGTCCTTCAAAGATTAAATCAAATTCAAATTAAATCGTAAATATAACCAGATCACTATAATTAAAAACCCAACTCATACCCAGGCCCAATCCAACCCTTAACCCGTTATTAATAAAACATGGGTCAACACAAAAGTCAACACCCAATTAACACCCTTAAACCTTTTTACCCGCCAAAACACTATTCCCCTTTCCCTGTCACTCTCACCCTGCTCCTAGACAAAAACTAGCTCAACCCATGGTCCCCCCCTCCTTCACATGTTTCCGAGCCACCTCATCAATCCAAGTGACTAAAACCATCCTATGGCTGTGATTAAAAGAAGTGGAGGCCAAGAAAAGATTCAATGGCTCATGTGATGTTAAAAGAAGCACAAGGCTGGAACTCACTCACACAGAAAGCACAACAAGAGGAAACCCTAACCCTAATCTTAGTCTATAAATAGGATCCATTGTAAGCCCTTGGGGCAGTTAGTTTTTTTTTAGCTTAAGTTTAAAGTTTTAATTTATGTTTTTAGTTTCACTTTATTTCCAGCTTATTCAGTTTTAAATTTTCTTTTTCTTTCAAGTATTGTAACATAATTTAAGTTTAATGAAACTTCAAGTTTTTTTTAGTTAAAATCTGTTTTTGCAATTTATGTTTATTTGTTATTGAAATATGTTATAAGCTATCCATAAGCTCTTTTTCTATTAGTATAAGCTCATACTAGCTTCTTATAGCTATTTGTGAACTTAATTGTGTTTAATTCCAAAAGTCTAAAAAAGTCAACAAAAGTCAAAATAAGCAATAGTGGATGATAAGCCAGACCTGGAAGGGCTTATTGCTGTTACTAGCTTGTCATTTGACAAGCTAGAGCTTGTAGGGTAGCTCCTCGAGCCTATTTTGCCCTGTTTGTGCAAGGGTGTTTGTAAGTTTCCATTTAAAGTTCCATTTTAATGCATTTAGCTTATTCCTGCTTTTGTTAGTGCTTATTTGGTTGATTTTAGCTTATTTTCTCTTAATATTGCCATTTGATGCTTATTTGTTAACTTGTGTTTGCTTATGCTTGTTTTCATGTAAAAACCTCAAAAAAACCAACAAAAAAAATAAGGATTATATAGAATAGCTTATTTCAGTGCTTATTTCCAGTTTAAAAATGTTCATTAGGGCTTAATTAACTTAGCTAATCATTTCTGTTTCAGATTCCTAGCTTAATGTGTCATTATCTAAGCTTTAACCAAAATCAGTCCATTTAAGGGAGTACTGTTCATTTGCAATATTGGGAAGTTTGATCCAGCTTAATTTAACTTAGGTTAGTTGTTTGTAGGAAGCTTTGAGCTGATTTGAAGGTTTTGATAGAGTCAAGTGGTTAATCCTCAAATTAAGATTCAAGACTGTTCATAATAGCTTTTTATAGAAGTAAGTAGATTTAAGTCTTATTTTTGCCTATTATGTGTTCAATATAGTGAATTAAGTGGATTATCAATCGTTGGTTTGGTTTCACATTGACTTAAGGTGATTTAGTCCCATTTAGGTAAAATCAGTACATCAGTAGCCATTTCTATCTCTGTCCTGAGTAGCAGTTTCCTAGGCTAGATTTTAATCTCATAAAAAAGCTACTCCCTCCGTCCCATATTAAGTTTTCCACTTTCAAAATGCACAAAGTTTTGGGAAATCTCACTAACTACATTTACTACCAATCAAATTATCATTTTTACCCTCTACAAGTCTCATCTCATTGGTTGGAATACAATATGGACACTTAATTTGGGGACATCCCAAGATTCCATTGTGGACACTTAATATGGGTCGGAGGAGATAAATTAAGGTCTGAATCTTGGTTTTCTTGTTACTTGGTTTATGAACTTTAAGTATCTTAAAGTGTTTGTGTTTTGGATCTCATCCTTGAGCTTAAAAATAAGCCCAAAAGTACCTCAGTAGGCCATTTTGCCTGCACATCAGTAGCCGCATCTGCTTATCTGTTATTTCAGTGCTTATTGCTTATATTACTTGCTCTTTTTGATTAGTCTTGCTTAGGTAAGTGTAATTTTAGGTTTCATAGCTTATCAAATATGTTAGATAGCTTATTTGCTTATTTCTTTTGTTGCTTAGAAAAATTAGTCTTCTTCTTATTTAAATTTGGTACTTAAATTTGCTTTTTCTGACTTAATTTTAGTTTTCAAAAGTGTTGTTTTTATAAATTTAGCTTATTCTCTTGTGCTTATTAAGTTTTTAAAAGATAATCAAAAAAAATAAATTAGTTTAAAAAAAAAAGGTGTCCAGGGATTCGAACCCTGGACCTACTGCACACAAAAGCCCCACACACACCATCCTCAACCAAACGTGCCCTTGGGTCTTTTTTGCCCAAGGGTCCTTCTTTAATTCTTTTATCGTTTTTTTTTGTGGCTTATATAATCTGTTTTCCTTATTACTGCTTATTAGGAACTGCTTTTTCTTCCATCTTATTTTTCTTTCCTTTCTTGTAGTATATAAAGTAATTTCTATAAAAATTTCAGATTTATTTATAAAGTTTTAATAATTTTTATCATTTAATTTCTTTAAATTAGTTTTTAATTCATAAAAATTAAAATATATGTCAAAAAATTTATTTTCTTTTTTCTGAAAATTTCTTTTTATCATTTAGGACTTAGGAAAATTAGATTTCAATTCGTAGGGTTAACTTTTAAAGATTTTGGTTTTTAAGCTCGTTTTTGGAATTCCCGATTACGTTTTTAGCGTGATTTGATTTTTGCTTTATTTTCTTTGTATATTTGCTTTCCGTGTTTTAATTAGAATTAGAAATTAAAAAAAAAAACAACCAAAAGTGAAAATCCATATTTCAAGCATTTTAATACCAAACCTAAAACGTAATCCTCGATTCACACCTCATTGGGAAACGACCCGGGTATCACTTATCCGGATTCTTATATCGTATTGCGTTGTGTTTTGCACGTTGACCTTTTTCCCAAAAGTTTAACTTGTGTATCTCACGAACCGATCAATTTTTGGCACCGCTGCCGGGGAGGTGTGTTGCGACAATATCATTACGGTTTGACGATTAGTGACTTGAAGATCCTTCCTCGTGAAGTTACGTGTTTTTCTTGTGAATAGTTTTTTTATAAAAAATCTAAAAAAAAAAAAAAAAAAAAAAAAAAAAAAAAAAAAAAAAAAAAAAAAAAACCGAAAAAGATTTTCTTTTTCAAATTTATTTTTCTTTTCTTTTAAATTTTGTGTTTTCGATGCATGCGCACACGTTCTTCTACTTCATCGAGTCCCTTTCTTGAACTTGTCGCAATTCCGCGAAGACGTAATCGAAGACGTGCTGCCCCATTAGTCGAACCCGAGATTTTTACTATTCCTGATCCCCCCATTGTCGAAATGGCGGATAATCGCACCATGTTGGTGCTTCTCCAAGCACCCACCAAGGGTTACGGAGATGCTATCGTTGTTCCGGCAATTGTTGCTATCCTTAGTAACTTCAAACCAATTTTTCGTATTTGAGAGGGATGACCCTCATTCCCACATTCGATGGTTTAACAAGATCTCATCTACCATAAAATGTCGAAATGTTCCTCATGAAGCAATCAAATTACTTCTTTTTCCTTTCTCTCTCGAGGGGGCCGCCCGGACTTGGCTTGAAAAACAACCCCCTCGTTCTATCTTAACATGGGAAGATTTGGTTTCAAAATTTGTGAATGAATTCTTTCCCCCGTCTAAAACCACAAGCCTTAAAAATGAAATCACCAAATTCACTCAAAAATTTGATGAATCCTTTAGTGAAGCGTGGGACCGTTTTAAAGAATTACTTCGTAAATGTCTTTACCATGGTTTTTCCGAGTTACATCAAATTGATACTTTTTACAATGCCTTAAACCAAACCGATCAAGACTATCTTAATGCCGCTGCCGGTGGTAACCTCTTGAATCGAACTCTTAGAGATGCCTTGTCTATCATCGAAAACGAGTCTATGGTTCGCACTACACGAAGCAAGCCGGTTGTTTCCCAAGTGAGTGCTTCTCCTTCTACTTCATCTCCGGTGATTACTTCTAGCATGGATGCTAAGATCGACAAACTCACGGATGCTATCCAAGCTTTGGTTCTCTCTAAGCAAAAGAAACTTTCTACCCCACAAACTCCTCACCCGCTCAAGTCAAAACGATGGAGGAAACTTGGGTCACTTGTGGTGGTCCTCATGCATACTACAATTGTCCTGCCACCGATGGCAGTTCTTTTGAAGTAAATGCCGTAGCCGGGGCTTACAACCAAGGAGGTAACCAATACCATCCTCAAGTTGACCCGAACTATCGTTCTAGCAATCAAATGGGACCACCCGGATTTTCTCAAACCAACAATCCAAATAGATTCAACCAAAATCAAGGAAGAGGGCAATTTCAAGCCCCGATCAATCAATACTCGACCCAAGGGGTTAATTTCAATGAAGGATATCAAGCTCCTAATTACCCATCCCCGATTGTTCCCTCAAATGATCTTGCAAACTACATTAAGACAAATGAGGCTAACATGAGGGCTATGCAGAATCAGATCACAACTTTGAAAAACGATTTTCAAAATTCTATGACTAAGCAGGGTAATGAGCTTAAGAACAAAATTGATCAATCTCAGACCAAAATTGAAAATATGTTTGATACTCTCATAAATCAATTTCATCAAGTTTCAGCTTCAGGATCTCTCCCGGGCAACACAATCCCTAATCCAAAGGGTGAATTGAAAGCCATCACCACCTGAAGTGGTGTAGCTTACGAAGGACCCACGGTTCCAACTACTACTTCTTTTTCTCCAAAAGTAGTTGACCGTGAGACCGAGGTGACCAAGGACAAGGAACTTCCTACTAATAACGGAAGTACCAAAGATGTCCAACCTTCGGTTGTCCCAATTCCAGAGCCAAAAGTTGCTCCCGCTAATCATCAAAAGTCTCAACCTAAACCGTCAATTCCATACCCATCAAGATTAAATGATCAGAAGCTCCGTCAAAAAGTCAACATTCAAATTGAGAAATTTTTACAAATATTCCAATATTTGCATTTTGACATAAGCTTTGCGGATGCTCTTCTTCTCATGCCAAAGTTTGCTTCGACAATCAAAAATTTGCTCAGTAACAAAGAGAAATTATTTGAATTAGCTAAAACGCCGCTGAATGAGCATTGCTCGGCGGTTCTCCTTAAAGAACATCCAGAAAAATTAGGAGACCCCGGCAAGTTTCTTATACCTTGCGATTTCCCGGGAATGATTGAGTGTCTCGCCTTGGCCGATCTTGGCGCTAGCATCAATCTCATGTCATTCTCCATTGGAAAAAGCTTTCTCTCCCAGAACTGACCCCTACACATATGACTCTTGAGCTAGCCGATCGGTCGATTACTCATCCTATGGGTGTAGCCGAAGTTGTTTTCGTGAAAGTGGGGAAGTTCCATTTTCTGGTTGATTTCGTCGTCGTAGATTTTGATGCTGATCCACGGGTTCCTCTAATTCTAGGAATATCGTTCTTGAGAACGGGACGTGCTTTGATTGACGTTTATAGTGAAGAACTTACCCTCCGTGTTGATGATCAAGCTGTGACTTTTTAACTCGATCAAAGTTCGAGATACTCCTCCAATTCTGATAAATTCTTGGTTAACCGAATCGATGTAATAGATGTTGAGGAGTATGCTCAAAAAGTTCATGGATCTTTGGATAATTCTCCAAGTGGCAATCCCACTCTATTTTCTGAACCTATCGTTGCCGACTCTTCCCCTTCTTTCTCTCCATTTGAGGGAAGTGATTTTATTTTGGAAGAGATCGAGGCTTGCCTTACTAATGATTCAATTTTACCAAAAATTGATGATATCGACTTTGATCCAGAGGGAGACATTCTCCTCCTCGAGAAGTTGCTTAATGATGATCCGTCACCTTCTCTCCCTCCGAAGGAAATTAAAATTAAGGAAATTAAAACATCTAATAGTGATTATCTTCTTGAGGAGTTCGCCGATGAACTCACTCACATCGATCCAATCCCACCGGGGGATGAAGATGATGACTTTGATTTCGAATCAGATCTGAGAGAAGTGGAATATCGTTTATATCATGATCCGTCACTTGATTCTAACCCTAAGAAAATCATCAAAGATAGTGATTCTCAAAATGATGATGATCTTTTTGATTTCGGTGCTGATCGTAAAGAATGGGAAGATCTTTTATATGGCAAACCTTCTGATGATAAACCTTTTAAAGATAAAGACACAAAAATGAAAACTGTGACTGAGCTAAATAACTTATCTCCTCTATCTCCCGAGGATGATTTTCTTTTCTCTGATGAGTCTTCCATCGAGTATCCTGTCAAGTTTTCTTGTGAAGACAAACTGTTTAATCCAGGCATACTCGATGGTAGTAAAAATCATTCTATGATTAAATTGACTCCCGATAAGAATTTCAAGTTACAAACCTTATCTAAGGAACTTTTAATTCTGGAGAAAAGTAACTCCCCTCTGTTCTATCTAAATGGTGAACTCCTATTCTGCATGGAGTTAAATCTGACTGAAACTTTACTATCATTTCCTTACGGAAATGAAGAAAAAGTTTTTGACCCCGGCATCTCCGCTTATAGTTTTTATTACTAAGAGCCATAGGCATCTCATCGGAGTGGAACTTTCTTGTACTTCAATGTTTATCCAAACATTTTGAATGAAAGTCCGATGGAGATTTTCTCTTCCACTTACTTCCCCATGGACCAATGAATTCGGATTCGAGCCAAGCTCGTGACTCGGTTAACAAAAACATAAGCGCTTCGTGGGTGGTAACCCATACTTATCATTCTATCTTCTTTCTATTTTCTAACACTAGGTGTGGGGGAATTCCTCTACTTGTTGCCTTGTTGTGTGTATTTGCCTTTGTTTTCAGGATTCCCGTAGATCGTGATGATTGATGCGCCTGTTTTCAATCCAGCCGCCCAATATTCGATCTTTTTACTAACATCCAGGGATATCTTATTAATCCTTTTTGTGAAAAAGATTTCGTTTCCTCACTTAGCTAGTAGTATTACCTTTTTACGTTCTATAGTGTCGGCATAATAGCCGGTACTTTGAATATTGAGGGCAATATTCAATTCTAATGTGTGGGGGGGAATTCTTGCGAATTTGACCCAAATTTTAAAAAATTTCACATGTTGTACCTACTAGTAACCCTAGCACCCCCGTTTTGACCAAAATTTTAAAAAATTTATCGTCTTTTAATTAAAAATTGCATGAAAAAGAAATGCTTTGCACATTAAATAATAATTTGCTATACATTAATGCTTCGGTATTAGTGAAAGTTTAGACTTGATTAGGCTAGAACAAGGGGAATCCCGACTCTGCCAAAGTGTTGATTTGGCTGCTACCCTTAACGTTTTGGCTAAGTTTTTACGAATTGTGCAAATGAAAATGTTAAGCGTGGAGTAGTTGGTTCTCTTTAGAGCTTATATAAGTAATCTATGGATTTTCCTCCCAGGAGCTCCTAATCTGACTAAATAAGTGCCATTTTCAAACCTTTGAATGTTAAAAACCGTTTTGTTAAGCAAAAATAAATTTTTATACAATCTTGATATAGAGTACTAGTTCAAATTTTTATTTCAATTTTGGGACAAGCATACTTTCTTAAAACTGGAATAAATGTTGCAAAATAGAGTGAGTAATATTGCTTGAATGTTGCAAAATGAAATAAGTGAAGTTGCAAGTATTATGTTGTGGAAAAAAAATGAAAAAAATGACAATGAAATGAAAATTGAAGAAAAATGAAAAATTGTGTATTGTTAGAATATAAACGTTTATGTTGCTTATTAATAACTGTGCGAAACTTGCTTTTTCTAAAATTTAAATCGGAAGTTGAACTAGTATTCGCCAAAATTGTCTAAAAGTTAGACGGTAATTTGGAAATTTTTTACTTCAAAGATCCCGTGAGCTCCGATACTATTCTCGATGGTGTAAAAACCTAGCCTCCTAAGTTTTACTAAGGACAAGCTGAGAAGAAAGTCGCTACATGGAGTGATCTCACCTTTGAATCTCTAATCTCTAAATCATCGTCGGTTGCTATCTATTTAAGTTTAATATTACCTTAGCGGTAGCCTCGTAAATCTTTGGAATCGAATTCCTGCTAATTCCGGTGCTATTCTCCATGAGGTGTCAAAAGCCCGGTAACCTAAAACCAACTAGTTTGGGATGTGCCGAGAAGAAAGCCGCTACAAGGAAAAGGCCCTTTTGATCCTTAGATTTCTTGGTTTCCGGTGAATTAATATTAACTAAAATAAATAACAACCCTAATAAATGTCGATTTTTACGATCAAAATTTTGAAAACAAGCACACTCACCTAAGTACTTAAATAATTATGGGAGTGGAAAGTTAAGTCTCGGCTTACATAGATTACTAATATAAGTAGTGTTAGCATTTTACAAAAACGTTTGCACATAGATTACTAACATGCCATTTTTGAAAATCAAGCATGTTATTTACGTTTGTTCTCGTTTAAATTACTTGCATTATATAATAAGTCAAAATGGGGTATTCTTGGTAATCTTGATATTCTTTTGATCCTTTCATTACTTTATATGATCGGATTGCTAGGGACTAGCAATTGATAGTGTGGGGGGATGATGAGTGGCCTTTTACTCATCATTTTATACCCGAAAAACCCACAAAAATGACCAAAAACACCCAAATAGATCAAATATTGTTGCAAATATCCTTGGATTGTGTTTTTATGTGTTTTAGGTACAAAAGGGCAAAAAGAGACATTGCCGGATCGACTCGACACCATTTGAGCATTTAATGAAGAAAAGAAAAGTCAAAGTCAACCCTCAATTATAACCATTTGTCAAAAACAGTCCTTGGAATAACTTTCCCTAAATGGCAGATTTGGTCCTTCAAAGATTAAATCAAATTCAAATTAAATCCTACCCAAAACCAGATCACTATAATTAAAAACCCAATCCCAAAACCCAACTCATACCTAGGCCCAATCCAACCCTTAACCCGTTATTAATAAAACACGGGTTAACACAAAAGTGAACACCCAATTAACACCCTTAAACCTTTTTACCCGCCAAAACACTATTCCCCTTTCCCTGTCACTCTCACCCTACTCCCAAACAAAAACTAGCTCACCCCTTGCTCCCCCCTCCTTCACATGTTTCCCAGCCACCTCATCAATCCAAGTGACTAAAACCATCATATGGCTGTGATTAAAAGAAGTGGAGGCCAAGAAAAGATCAATGGCTCATGTCATGTCAAAAGAAGCACAAGGCTGGAACTCACTCACACAGAAAGCACAACAAGAGGAAACCCTAACCCTAATCTTAGTCTATAAATAGGATCCATTGTAAGCCCTTAGGGCAGTTAGTTTTTTTTAGCTTAAGTTTAAAGTTTTAATTTAAGTTTTTAGTTTTACTTTATTTCCAGCTTATTCAGTTTTAAATTGTCTTTTTCTTTCAAGTATTGTAACTTAATTTAAGTTTAATGAAAGTTCAAGTTTTTTTTAGTTAAAATCTGTTTTTGCAATTTATGTTTATTTGTTATTGAAATATGTTATAAGCTATCCATAAGATCTTTTTCTATTAGTATAAGCTCATACTAGCTTCTTATAGCTATTTGTGAGCTTAATTGTGTTTAATTCTGTTTTAATTCCAAAAGTCTAAAAAAGTCAACAAAAGCGAAAATAAGCAATAGTGTATGATAAGCCAGACCTGGATGGGCTTATTGCTGTTACTAGCTTGTCATTTGACAAGCTAGAGCTTGTAGAGTAGCTCCTCAAGCCTATTTTGCCCTGTTTGTGCAAGGGTGTTTGTAAGTTTCCATTTAAATTTCCATTTTAATGCATTTAGCTTATTCCTGCTTTTGTTAGTGCTTATTTGGTTGATTTTAGCTTATTTTCTCTTAATATTGCTATTTGATGGTTATTTGCTAGCTTTTGTTTGCTTATGCTTGTTTTCATGTAAAAACCTCAAAAAAACCAACAAAAAAAAAATAAGGATTATATAGAATAGCTTATTTCAGTGCTTATTTCCAGTTTAAAAATGTTCATTAGGGCTTAATTAACTTAGCTAATCATTTCTGTTTCAGATTCCTAGCTTAATGTGTCATTATCTAAGCTTTAACCAAAATCAGTCCATTTAAGGGAGTGTTTGGAATATGTATTAAAATGGGTAAAAATTAAGAGTACTGTTCATTTGCAATACTGGGAAGTTTGATCCAGCTTAATTTAACTTAGGTTAGTTATTTGTAGGAAGCTTTGAGCTGATTTGAAGGTTTTGATAGAGTCAAGTGGTTAATCCTCAAATTAAGATTCAAGACTGTTCATAATAGCTTTTTATAGAAGTAAGTAGATTTAAGTCTTATTTTTTCCTATTATGTGTTCAATATAGTGAATTAAGTGGATTATCAATCGTTGGTTTGGTTTCACATTGACTTAAGGTGATTTAGTCCCATTTAGGTAAAATCAGTACATCAGTAGCCATTTCTATCTCTGTCCTGAGTAGCAGTTTCCTAGGCTAGATTTTAATCTCATAAAAAGCTAATTAAGGTCTGAATCTTCGTTTTCTTATTACTTGGTTTATGAACTCTAAGTATCTTAAGCTGTTTTGTGTTTTGGATCTCATCATTAAGCTTAAAAATAAGCCCAAAAGTACCTCAGTAGGCCATTTTGGCCTGCACATCAGTAGCCGCATCTGCTTATCTGTTATTCAGTGCTTATTGCTTATGTTACTTGCTCTTTTCTGATTAGTCTTGTTTAGGTAAGTGTAATTTTAGGTTTCATAGCTTATTCAATTTAGTGTTAGATAGCTTATTTGCTTATTTCTTTTGTTGGTTAGAAAAATTAGTCTTCTTCTTATTTAAATCTGGTACTTAAATTTGCTTTTTCTGAGCTTAATTTTAGTTTTCAAAAGGTGTTGTTTTTATAAATTTAGCTTATTCTCTTGTGCTTATTAAGTTTTTAAAAGAAAATCAAAAAAATAAATTAGTTTTTAAAAAAAATGTGTCTAGGGATTAGAACCCTGGACCTCCTGCACACCAAAGCCTTACACACACCATCCTCAACCAAACGTGCCCTTGGGTCTTTTCTGCCCAAGGGTCCTTCTTTAATTCTTTTATCCAATTTTTTTTCTGTAGCTTATATAATCTGTTTACCTTATTACTGCTTATTAGGAATTTCTTTTTCTTCCATCTTATTTTTCTTTCCTTTCTTGTAGTATAAAGTAATTTCTATAAAAATTTTAGATTTATTTATAAAGTTTTAATAATTTTTATCATTTAATTTCTTTAAATTAGTTTTTAATTCATAAAAATTAAAATATAAGTCAAAAAATTAATTTTCTTTTATCATTTAGGACTTAGGAAAATTAGATTTGCATCCGTAGGGTTAATTTTTAAAGATTTTGGTTTTTAAGCTCGTTTTTGGAATTCCCGTTTAGAATTAGATTTGCTTTCCGTGTTTTAATTAGAATTAGAAATTAAAAAAGGCAGAAAGTGAAAATCCATATTTCAAGCATTTTAATACCAAACCTCAAACGTAATACTCGATTCACACCTCGTTGGGAAACGACCCGGGTATCACTTATCCGGATTCTTATATCGTATTGCGTTGTGTTTTGCACGTTGACCTTTTTCCCAAAAGTTTGACTTGTGTATCTCATGAACCAATCAACTAACATTTGGCTCAGTAGTACAAACACCATTTGTACTGTCTTTAGGATTCTCTTGTTCTTCAACACCACTTTCTTTGTTTACATCTTCAGAGCCCTTCTTGTTTGTATCATCAGAAGGTTCAACATCCTTTGAAGATGAAACAACACTATTCCAAATAGGCATTTGAATGTGATCTTGATCATTCTCTTTCTCCATGCTTGGTTCACCTGTTTCAACACTTTCTTCTAAACTTGCAAAATCATTAGATTGTGATAGAGCATTAAGATCAAATAGCCATTTTGGACCTTCACCTACAACATTAGACTTATTCTCTAAAAACTCAACATGCAGGTTTTCTTCTACTTTCCTTGTTCTTATGTTGTATACCCTAAATGCTTTGTTGTTTAATGAGTACCCAACAAAGAAACCCTCATCTGACTTTCCATCAAATTTTCCCAAATAATCTAAGGTATTGAGAATAGTGACATGACATCCAAATGGTCTGAGAAAACCTAAAGCAAGTGTTCTACTCCTAAAGAGTTCATATGGAGTCTTGTTGTGTGATTTGACCACTAAAACCATGTTCTGCACATAATAAGCAGTATTAACTGCTTCAGCCCAAAAAGTAATAGGCAATTTAGAATCAGCCAACATGGTCCTAGCAGCCTCTATTAGTGTCCTATTCCTCCTTTCAGCAACCCAATTATGCTGAGGAGTTCTAGCTACACTGAACTCTCTCTTAATACTTTTTTCTTTGCAAAATTCATCCATAACTCTATTTTTAAATTATGTCCCATTGTCACACCTGATGATTTTTACTTTCTTATCAACTAGGTTTTCTATTTCTGCAATAAAATTCTTAAGAATGCTACTTGTTTCATCCTTAGATCCTAGAAAGAAAACCCATGTGAACCTGCTATAATCATCAGTTACCACAAGACAGTATTTCTTATGTTTTATACTACTCATAGAAGTAGGACCAAACAAGTCCATATGAAGCATAAATAATGGTTGAGTAATAGAGTTCTGGGTCTTGGGATGACAAGAAGCTTTGTGTTGTTTGCATTTGAGAATGGCAACACAAGTTTGGTCATTTTCAAAATGTTTTTGAGCCAAGCCTCTTACCAAACCATCTTTAACAATCTTATTTATGGTTTTAAAGTTAACATGACCAAGTCTCCTATGCTAAAGCATTGACTCATCCAATGTTGTAAAACCCTAAAAAGCCAACAATCTGAAATGACCAAAATACCCTTCTAATTTTAAATTTTAAGAACAAGTAATCATATTTAAGAAATTATGATCATACAAATTTAATGTTATTAAATGTAACCTAAATTATTAAAATCCTAAATTACCTGCATAACCTAAAGTATTAAACTTTACAATATAAAATAAGTTACCAAATAAATGTTTCCTAATTCTATGTATTAAAAATCGAACCATATGTGGCCTATACACTTAAATTTCGGCCAAAACATGAAAAGGAGATGAGAACAATATATTTGGAAAGTTTACACATGATTATTCTTGATTGATTTCCCTAAACCGATCCATAAATCATACCCAATATACAAAACGTTTATTCCCCTTATTCCTCCCATAATATACGGATTTTTTTTCCCCACAAATCACACACATATTATACGACATAGAATAAGGAAGAAGAAAGGCAAAAACTTTGGTGGTTTGGTCATCGTCGCGACAAAGAAAGAACGAGAAAGAAAAAGGGTCTTGATTTGGTTTCTTTTGATTTGATTCGTGGTCTGATTCTTGTCACGTTTTCTAGACTCTATTCGGTATGATCCTTGTGGGTTTGATTCACTTTTCTAGTCCTTAATTCGTGTGATAAAATCTACACTAAACACCCATGTTAATCGGCCAAATAATTAGTCTCTCAATTTGTGATTTTATGCGAAATTGTATGTGCTTTATGGAGCTTATTATTACGAATCTTAAATAATTTAAATGAGGGGTTTGAATATAGTTTTTGATGAATTAATTCTGTAAATAACATGTGTATTGATCGTATATTGAACTTGATTAAGAAGGATTAAAAGGATTAGGGTTTTGTGTGATTTTATATGAGTTGCTGCTGACAGAAATTTTGTGTCGGATTAAAGCGAATGGATCTTAATGATAATAACGTGTTTTTGGGTGGTTTTTGAGTCTAGTACTAAATTCAATGAAATAGAAACCTGGAAAAATTTAGCTTGTAATTTTTGGAGGCCTGGAAAGTTACTTTTTGATTTTTTGAAAATTATGTGTCTGATTGGATTCGTGGGTCTGGAAAATCAGTCCGGGTTTTTGAATTTTAGTTTCCAAACCGTGTCGAATTAGAAGGTGTCCTTTGAGCTGGGTAATCTTTAGGATGTCTATTACTTCCTGGAATTTTTGTAGATTTTTGTGAATTTTTCTTAAAAGGTTTCTAATTAATAACGTTTCGTATAGCAAAATTAATCAGAAAACTGGACGAGTTGGTTTAAGTGAATTTTAATCCATAGCTATGTTACTTAATAAAATCTGGAAAAATTATATAAAATACTTAAGACATTAAAGTATCTATGGGAATTTTTGGGGAATTTATTTCTGAGTTCTTATATAATTTTCTATTTATAGAAAACCTAACAATTTCAAGATTAAAACTGTTAGAACCTGATGAAAGGTATAAAAAGGGTTTTGAAAGGTGTTTCGTGTTATTTTAAAAACTAAAGGGACTAAATGTGTAATTTTATGAAACTTGAGGGTTTGATTCGTGCCACACTTATATTTGAGAGTATAATCTGTAATTTAGTAAATATGAGGGTTAGTTGAGTAATGATGAACATAATAAAGGTTGAAGTGTAATTTGTATAATTATAAGGTTTATTTTGTGATTTTGGTAAATCAAGGGTGTAATGTGTATACTATGAAACTTAAAGGACGGGAGATGTGATTCTGAATAAATGATGTACTTAAATTAGTAGTTTCTATATTTTCATTCAAGACCCTTAACTTTGGGATGTTGCAATTAAAGACCCTAACTTATGGAAACGTGTCATATTTAACCTTGAACTTATGAAAAGGCATTATGAACCTTAACCTACTAACATGGTCATCTTTAATACTCTAAGTTGATAAACGAGAATGATAATAACTAAAGTTACTGAATATGTAAAGCTACCTAAGATTGAGAGAAACTAAAATGAAACCTTATGATTAAGAAACTATGAAATCATAAAGCTATGAAACTTATAAGTACACTTATAATTCATGTAGATTCGCTGAGGCAAGAGTAATCCGGTATCTTGTGATCTGCCTTTGGTTTGTTTTGCTATCGAATAAGGTACAGATATTCTGACCTTTCTTTTAAGGTTTCTCATGATCTCTTTCATTTTCTGATCCATTAGTTTCTGAACCGATGCCATTGCTATGATTCCCTTTGCTTGAACCTTCTCTGTTGATCCCATTTGATATGACCTCTGTTATGAACCTATGTTATGAAAACCTTTTTAATTATACCATGGAAATGTTTTGAGAAAAACCATTTTAAAAAGATGTTTATAAATGATGCGAAACTACTTTTATATAAAATGTTACTAACTCTTATGAAAACTATATTTTGAAGACTATCCTTATAAAAACCGTTTTGAAAGATTATTTTTATGAAAACCACTTTAAAGGATCGTTTTATGAACATCATGAATAAAGGATTGGTTAAAATGAACTTTTGATAGAAACTTTTGAAATGAACTTTTGATCTGAACCTTGACTTGATTATTTAATATGAACCTTGATCTGATTAACTCTGATTTGGACTTTTGGTACTACCTTTGATGATATTTGATATAAACCATCTGTTATGAACTATCTGTTATGAGCCATCTGTTATGACACTCTGATTTGATATGATATCTGACTCTTAGTTTGATACCCGAGCCAAAATCTGTTTCCTAGCCATGAAGGTAACATGGCCGTGTCATTGATGCACCAATGGCATGACTCTAGGGTGGTAGAGTGATGTTCCGCCACGTCCCCATTCTGATTATGATATGCGCATTACTTTGATTATGGATTATGTATGTTTCTGGGGGGGGCGTATGGATGCATCCTAGATCTGTTCTGTTTAGTGGATTTAACTATATATGATATGATTTCTGTTCTGGTGACTGGTACTGTGTGCAATACATGCCTTTCACATATATCTGGGAGCTAGCTACTCCATTTGAAGAATGAGGACACCCCTCATATTATCTGATTATCTGAGAGGTCTCCCCTCTATATGATTATGAAGATTTATGGTTACGATATGATATGATCTGTTTTTGGGCTCGTGGTGGATTACTATCCCTTTTTCTTTTCCTTATACTTATTCATTGACTTACCCCTTGAACCATATTACATCTGTTTGACCTTTGTTTCTGTTATTCTGTACTATTCTCTATTACTGTTTGTTATCGTTATATCTGTTCACTGGGCTTTTTAAGCTCAGCCGCACGTTTCTTTTCGTGTGCGGCAGGTTTTAGTTGGAAGCTGGGTATGAGTGAAGAGACTGTTGGACTTAGAAGACCTTGATAGTTATTCGGAAGTAGAAGTCATTAGAAGGATTGCATTGCAGACTTAGTATTTAGCTTTTGTTTCCTTTGTAACCTTGTGTATTCAGTATTTCATTTGTAACCTTTGAGAATCCTTGTATTACTTTTGAACGTATGCTTTGTTTTGATCTGATATGAAGCCATTAATGTGATACTTCTACCCTTGCCGGGTTGGGGTGTTACAAATGTGGCTTTTGCTACAAGACAAGTTAGATTCTCTTTAGGAACAATTTTCTTCATGTCAACACTGTACATATTGCCCTTTCTAGGAATTTTAAGTAGTACTTGACTTTCATCAGGTAACTTAAAGGTAGGAGATAGGACAAGATATTCAGTGTCTGTAAAAAGAACTTTGTTTTTTTTGTCACACATTTGTGAGACACTAAAGAGATTATACTTGAGTTCCTGCACAAAATACACATCTTCAAAATCAAGTTTACCAGTTTTAAGTGTACCTTTACCAGTAATTCTGCCACCAATTCCTCCCCCAAAGGTAACATATCCTCCATCCATAGGTGTAAAGTCTGAGAGGTAGGACATGTTCCTAGTCATGTGCCTAGAGCATCCACTATCAGCATATCCTTGATCTTCTTCATCATCTTCTTGTGGATGTCCCTGCAAATACAATAAAGGAAATTAGTTTCCTTTGGGGACCCAAGCCATTACTGACTTGGATCTGCCTCGTGCATCAATGTAATCATATTTCTTCATTGTGATTGATGCACCATTGGGTTTGATAGGTCACCATACCCAACATGCCGAGGCCTTAACAACATTTCCCCTATTTTCCCTAGCAGTGTTTCTTGGCCTAGCAGTACTAACTGCTGGTCTAGCAGTACAAACTGCTGGCCTAGCAGTTTTAACTTTTTTATTCCAAATTTTGTTATGAAACACTGCTTTCTTAAAAAGAGGCCTATGAAAAGTTTGTTGTGCTATTTTAGAAAACTTGAAGTTGATTTAGCACTTGAAACTATTTTTTTGGGGTAAACTGTCTGAATTGGTCTAGCAGTACAAAAAGGTTTAATGCCAGACTTCATCAAAACAGCTTTGGGAGTCATATTACTGTTAACTTTAGGGTGAGTATTTCTTGAAAAACAGTTTATGTTCACCCTTGCATTTGAATTCCCATTCACCCTTGTATTCCCATTAACCATCCTTTTCCCTTGATGGTTGTTGCAAAAAGCCTGCAAGTGATCAAAACTACCACAAGTATAGCAAGCCTTATTGTACATGACAAACTCATTGCCTAGTTGTTCGGACTTAAGATTATTCCAGTTTCTCTGGTTTCCCCTAGGACATTGAGACCTACTTGTTGACCTATACAAATCAGTATATTTAACTGTTGGCCTAGCTTGTTTTACTTGCTTTCTAGGTACAACCTTTTCTACTTTAATAGCCTTAGGAACAACAGTTACTTTTTGCTTTTCAACCTCAGGTTTAGACTCAACCTGATCCTCATTATCAGATTCCCAATCTTCAATAATTGGGGCATATGAGTTCATCTTATCTATGAACACCTTTTCCTCAACAAGTGAGGTATCACTGGCACTCTCAAAAGATTCATTAACTAGTTCAGGTTTATTAATACAAACACTTTCTTTAGCCTTAGATCCATATTCGAATTTAGGCTCTTGAAATTATTCTAAACCAGTGTGTTCTAAGTCAATACCTGGGGGTGAAGGTATTCCTCTATGTGGAGGTGGACACGTTTTGTAACCTAAACCTGACTTAGCTTTATTAACCAGTTGACACTCAATGATCTTATTAACTCCCTTAGATGCATATTCTAGAGTGTCTACACTTAACTGTATGTTATCTTTTGCTTTCTTAATTTTTTCCAACTCATCTCTAAGTACACTTATCTCAGCATCTTTATGAACCATGTCTCTTTTAAGCACAACAATATCTTCAGAAAAGACAAACTCATTTTTCTTATAAAACAATATTTGTTCCTCTAATACAGCTAAACCTCTTTTATGATTTGCTAAATTATAATTAGTTTGGTTTAACTCTACTCTTTCTTCATCATAATGCTTTTTAAGTGTTTCATAATCTTATAAAGCAGAACAAGATTTTGAACAACTTTTTACTGAATGTACCTCAGAGTCAGAAAATGCCATCAGTGTCATCTCAGTTGGTGCTTCTTCCTTATCAGCCATGAAGCTCCAATCATATCCAAGACCATATATATCAACCATTTCCTTTGAAGATGGCTCTTCCACTTCCACAGCCTTCCTAGTTTCCTGCTTGTTCCCATACCCTTTGCTTCTGTTGTCCTACTACCTTGGTCTTCTGCATTCTCTAGCAGAGTGTCCCAACTTGTGGCAGTTGAAACACTCCACCTTGGATTTATAAAAACCAGCTGTATCACTACCACTAATTGTGATTTTCTTCCCTGTTTTCTGCCAGAATTTCTTTGCTCTCATGCTTAGCAGTGCAACCTGCCACTTCAAGTCCATCTCTTCCAGATCATCTTCATCTATCTGTTCAAGATCTTCATGGGATAGTAGAGACCCATTGGCTTGACTGGTCAGGAAAGCATAGAATGTAGTATCACTTATGCCAACAGTACTAGTTTGTGAACTAGCAGTACTAACATTAGGGTTAGCAGTACCAACATTAGGGTTAGCAGTACTAACTCCTGAAGCCATACTAACCTCCTCTGGACTGATATTGCTGGGAGATGACACGAATTCCATGTTCCCAGAGCTTGAACTTGAACTTCCAGACTTCCTTACCTCCTGTTTAACAATTTTAAAATTGTTGTACAGATCATTAAGACTCATTGTATCAATTTCTGGCTTGTTTTTCCAGACAACTACATGAGTGTACCAATCAGCAGGCCAACTTCTTAGAAATTTGGAATTAAGATCTTCCTGTGGGATCTCAACACCCAATACAGCCAGTTGGCTGACTATCTTCTACAGCCTGTTGAACATATGATCAAGAGATTCATTGCTAATAGCACTGAAGTTCTCAAAACTCTGTTTCAGCAAGGTCATCTGTGTCTTTTTGGTGGCCTCATTACCACCAAACCTGGTAGTTATTGCTTCAAACAAGGATTTGGCATCCTTGTATTTGCTGAAGGTCAGAAGTTGATCATTGGGGATGGTCATTAGCAACAAGCTCCTTGCTTTAACATCATTCTTCTTCTAGAGCTTTTCTTCTACTGTAACCGGAGAAGTATTCATAATTGTAACTTTCTGACCATCAACTGTTGTTTTAGTTAGGGCTAAATATAGACATAGCCCGGTCTAGTAAAGTGTTGGGCTTTTTTGGCCCAAAAAAAGTCGCTTTCCCCAAAATAGCCCAACACTTTAAGCGACTGAATCTGGGAGTGAAATGTGGCGAAAAAAAGTCGCTTAATTCAAAAAAAGTCGCTTAAGCGACTTTTTTTTCAATCTACTGCTAGTGCATCTGTTTCTACTGCTGGGCTTAATCGAAAGTCGCTTAATTTACAAAAAGTCGCTTAAGCGACTTTTTTCTGCCACAATGTACACCCAGATTTAGTCTCTTAAAGTGTTGGGCTATTTTGGGGAAAGCGACTTTTTGGGGCCAAAAAAGCCCAACACTTTACTAGACCGGGCTATTTGTAGAATTACCCCTTTTAGTTATTGATGGTTTGAAGGAGTTCCCATCCTTTATGAATTCCCAAAGTGCATAATCCTGCACTTGGAAATACTCTTCAATCCTTAGCCTCCACATCTCGAAGTCATTATGTTTGAGCATAGGCAACTTGGCAGTAGTGTTGGTCTAAGTAGTCTCCATGTCCATCTTCTTTATAGGGAATAAAGAGTTCTTCTAAATCAAAGTATCAGAAACCTGTCTCTGATCCCACTTGAGAGGATCTAAACACACGAGAATTGTGTTGAGGATACTTTGAATGTATACCAAATAGTATGCGGAATCTACTACTTGATACTTAGAAAATTTATCAATGTAACAGTAATGAATAGTTTATATGAACAATGATATCACTAAACGCTTCTATATTATTAAGTATAATACGAGTGATCTTGCTTATCACTAGGGTTTACAAACCTTGAAGCTTAACAAAACATACGTCTTAATCATCTAACCTAGGACCTCCTTTTATAGCACAAGAAGTCCTTTACAAGATAAGAATAATATTCTAAACATGTAGAATATACGTATAAGTCTAACTCTATAAGATATACACAAAATCTATTCCATACTTATCTTCTTACACGTCTTCATAAGCAGTACCATCTCTAGTCTTCAAGAAACTAGCAGTATCAACTTCTATACCTGCAGTACTAACTTAGATAGTTAGTACTGTTAGTTATATCTTCTGCAGTATCAACTTCAAACCTTGCAGTATTATTATTTACACTAGCAGTACTAACTCGGTTAGTATTGTTAGTGTTATTCCTTAGCAGTACAAACACAAAACCAAGTACTTGAACATTTAATTCCTAACAAATAGTTTGAGTTTAATAATAAGTATTGACTTGTAAAATAGCGGGTTGTCATAGTCTACCACCCATAAAAAGGAATCTCGTCCGCGAGATTCAGTCAGTGTTGGTCGTTGGAGTGGTGTCAGTGAAGAGGTGCAGATAATTTTGACGGATCTGGTCTTCTCGTTCCCAAGTGAACTCGGGACCTCGTTGTGAATTCCAGCGAACCTTGAAGATAGGAATTCTACTGTGTTTCATTTGCTTGACATCACGATCCATAATTTCTACTGGCTCTTCGATGAAGTTAAGTTTGCCATCGAGTTGAATTTCTTCTAATGGAATGATAAGGGATTCGTCGGATAAACACTTCTTAAGATTGGAAACATGAAATGTATTGTGCACACTGCTGAGCTCAGACGGAAGCTCAAGTCTATAAGCTACTGGGCCGATTCTAGCAAGAATCTTAAATGATCCATTGTATCTCAGGTTTAACTTCCCGCATTTTCCGAACCGTATCACGCCTTTCCAAGGTGAGACTTTCAACATAACTCGTTCTCTAACTTAAAATCCTAATGGTTCGTAACTTGGGGAAACCTGATTCCAATGGTTTGTGTTATGTACCGACATAACTTTTCTATCGTTCTCTTGACACTTGTAACTAATTCTTGATCTACACGATTTTCTTTGTTGTCTCATGAATAAGTTCAGGACTAGTAAGTTGGGCTTTTCCGATTTCGGCCTGACAGCAGGTGATTGGTACTTCGACAATAGAGTGCCTCAAATGGTGTAGTCTTTATACTTGTGTGATGAATATTGTTGAAAGTGAATTATGTCAATGTCAAAAGATTATCCTAACCAATTCAAAGTTGATCATACGGTGCTGAGCATGTTCTATAGTGTTTGGATAATTCTCTTACTATGTTCATTGGTCTGAGGATGGTAGATCGTGCTTATATCTAATTTGGTTTTAAAAAAAATCTTAAAGGGATTGCCAGAAGTTTGAGGTTTATCGACTACCTCTTATTAGGAGTATTTGAAATTGGTACAACGTGTCTCATGACTAATTCTACAATGATAAGTCTGTCGGAAGAGGGCGTAATCGGAAGGATAAGGCTATGGTAACAGTTTTGATTCCTTGTGTTTTTCTCTAACTAATGTCACGACATGAGTCTTTCTTCGCTAAGTTGCTTAGTCTTCATTACTAAGATTTTACTGTTTGATAGTCTTTCTCTAGATTTACTTCATCAAAAAATTTCTAAGCTACCGTTTGTCAATCACAAAACCCTAAATGTATGAATTGTTTTAGTACGGTGGTTGATTTTTAAAATTTGACTCTATATTGAGTGTTTTGTTCGAAATCTTTCTCTGAATAAATGAATTTACAAGTTTAAACAAATGAATTTTTAAGTACTCTTTTTCTTGATGATTCAAAATTTAGTAGTTATGCAAGATTGGACTGTTTTCAAATATGACCCAAGGTTTTATAGACGGGTTTTCAACATGATGTGAATAGGACTGTTTAGCAAAGATTGATGTTTATACATTTCTTAACGTACAATAGTTTTGTTAAAGATTGACCAAAAGGGATTTACTCGTCAAAATAGTTACTTCAAAAAAATATTTTCCTACAAGGTATATGATTTGTATAAACGCATTTTAAAGAAAATCCATTTGAAGTGAAAGCATTAAAAAGGATGAAATAGTCGGGTAGGTATGTCTGCATGAATGCTTATATGTCTAACGTTTAATTTCTGATGTTGGATAATGCCTATTGGTTAATATTAGGCAAGACTTACAGGTATGAGTATTCAACTTACTTAGGTATTTCTAAAATGGATCATGACTTAGGTTTGTTATCTTACTTGGTCTAACTAGTACTTCTGAAATGATAGGATTGGGTGACTATGCCAGAGATAGTGGTTTGGATTGCCTCGTGAGATCTTAAGATTTCCGTTGCGTTATGAATCAACTTACTGTATATTTCTAGTCCTTGTTTGTAGTTCCATAATCCTTTCATTGTTTTCTTATGTCATGGAATCCTCCTCGTAGATGGTGTAGGTATCCAACTTAACGGTTGAGCGAGTGACGAGTGGTGTAGGTATCTATAGAATGTTTAACAAAAGGGATGTTTATGAACAATTTATTTGGTTACAAAGCTTTTATTTTTGATGTTTTGAATAAAGATTGTTTTAAGAATTTGAAAAGATGATTGTTTCCTTCATGACATAATCCTTCCTGAATTAGACATAGGTGATCAGGCTATGTATAATTGAGGACTAATGATGCGATGCTCGGATTAGTCAAAGTAGTATTACGTTTCTCAAAAAATTTAGATGGTATTCAACGTGTTGTTTTGTAAAATGGTAGCCTAAACAATATTTTTTTTTTATTATTATTTTTTTATTTTTTTATTTTTAAGTAACAAGAAAATCGGTTCGTATAATGGTAGTAAAGAGTTGGTAGAATGACAGAAAATCAATTTATGAGGTGGTAGCAATATAGCTCATTTTAAAATTCTGTGAAATAATTTCCTAAGATGGTAGTAAAATAGCTTGAAGTGAAATTATGTGAAACAGTTTTATAAAGTGGTAGTAAAATAGCTTGAAATAAAATTAGTTGAATGACTTATAGGATGTGTGGGAGAATCTTACGAAATGGTAATAGTCTACTAATCAGTCAAAAATGAAATAAGCCTAATCCTTAATAGGATAGCGGTATATCGTTGCGAAATGGTTAGGAATAAGGTGAATGGAATAGAAAATGTAATAGACGAAGGTTGTGAGTATCGTGGAGATAATAAAAGATATAGATTACATTAGATAGAAAGGTACTTGTTACAACTAGGTTACGCCAACGTTCCTAAGGTGAAGTACAACAGGAAAATACAACCCTAGAGGGCTTGAACTATGGTTTATAATTAAAGTTGGAGCTCCTTCTTCTAAATCATTGTTGTTACCCTTGACGTTGATAGTATCCTAAAGAGCTCCTCCTGTGATAACCTACTCTCTTCCACGAGCTATCCCCTTCTTGTTCTTGGATTCTTGATTACTTTGGTTTGGATTGACACACCTAAAGTGTCCTTTCTTTCCACAGCCAAAACATGTTACTAGAGGTTTTTGATTTCCGAAAACTATAGGAATTCTGCAATATTTGGTCAGGTGACCATTCTTCTTACAGTTACCACATGGAGTAGGGCAACGACTAGGGTTATGGTGTTTTTGACATTTGTCACATTTTGGTAGAGTACCAAGGTACCCTTTCTTCTTAGATGGGCCTGCAACATGGGCTTTAGCAAACACTTGTCTCTTAGATGGTTGTTGTGCAACACTTCCACCCTGATTGTTGTTGCTCCATTTTTGTTTGTTGTCATTATTGTTTCCTACAGCCTTGGTGCGAGCTATGTGTTCCTTTTCCTGGAGCAACATACGGATAGCTTTATGCATGGTATCGAGTTCTAATGAGGCGACCAACATAAAAATTTCAGGGGAGAGTCCCCCGATATACCTCTCAAGTTTCTTGCATTCGAGTTCATCCAGTGCTGGGAATAGCCGTGCTAATTCGTATAAACGACTAGTGTATTTGATAACATCATCTCCTACCATGGTTAAATCCAGGATTTCCTGTTCCATTGCTCGTAATTCGCTCCTTGAACAATATTCTAAAATCATCACTTTCTTAGTTTCTCCCAAGAGATTGAGTAAGCAGCGTCGACCCCTACTATCAGAACATAGGTATTCCACCATACCTGGGCACGATCCTGAAAAGTGCAAGTGGCGAACTTAACTCTGTTTTCCTTGAGGCAGTTACCACCTCGAAATATTGTTTCTACTTCTTCGAACCATTTGCAAAATCCCCTCGCACCTTCATTTCCACTAAAGGTGTAGGGATCGCAATCCATAAATTCCTCGTGAGTAAGATTATGAATTTTGGGTGCAACGTTTCCTCCTTCTATGCCTTCAGCTGTCTTGATGGTTTCAAGTCTTCCTGGCGCATTGGTCACATTTATCTCATGATTGGCGAGGGCTGTGGCTATGCTTTTGGCAATGATTTGCTCAACAGTGGCTTGTGTCATGGCTGGAGCGGCTTGCTTCGACATAACTCTTCAAAATCATAAGAGACTATGAGAATTCATAAGTGGTAAAGAATATCACACTCACATACACACAACCATGACATGTATAAATGAAATGAAATCACAACAAGATGCAACCACGAAATATCATAAATATAATCACAACGCACATGAATATATATGATGAAAATTTCGGCCTACATAGATCGATATCATGCATAGCACAACCATATCCATATAGTAGAGTCAATACTTGATAAATTCATTGTACAACAACCAAAATACTACAAGTTTCTTTGAACTATGCCACACATCCTGGGGCTAGGATAATAGTAAAAGCTAGTAAAGATATAAGTCTGATCTAGGGGCCTCCTGGTGCTCATCTGGGTGGATCCTGGGTTGTGGCATCATGGGGTTATGATGAGTTCTGATGTGGGGCCTGGAGTTGTGCGTCAATCATATCCGAGATAGTATAGATCCCAAACCATTCTTGAGGAATCTGTTGATGTTCCTGTTGACTCGGTGATTGTGGTACTATCCACAGAGTGTCATCTAATTCCTGATATATAGGAATGGAAAAGGGGAATGACAATGGTGATAGTGGGAAGGTAGGGGCCACCTCCTGAGACTTAAAGGTCTCAGCGTCACATTTGGCTGTCTCCTCTGGGTCTGTCTCAGGTGATGCTAATACCTCAAATAGGTGGAAGTTATCATCTGATGATGGTGAGTGATATGGGGATGTCGAGGTATAAAAAGGTAAGAGTAGTGATGTAGGTGCATTAGTGGATAAAAAAGTGTCCTCGATATCCGAGTCTGATGAAATGATGATAGGGTAGTTGGGTGAAGACATGACTCTGTAATAACCCGATATAAAATAAATATAAATACCTCGTATTAGATAAGTAAGTAAAATCATGTATAGCAATTGCACACACATCATGATATTGTGAAGTGTTGTGACCTAGTGGTTATAAGGGTCTATGATGAATCCTAGTTCTCTATAACCTTGGCTCTGGTACCAATCTGTCACACCCCCAAATTTGGATTGTAGCGGAATGGAATTCCGAGGGTGTGATTTTCTTGGATAACAAAGTACAAGGAAATAAAGAATGACCTCTAAGTGAGTCATTTTAAAACAAGCGTTTGATTTAAACATAAACGTTTACAAAAGCATTAAGTTCAGAGTTCACCACCATATGTAGGATTTTAATTCATAACCAAACGCTAAGTAATGCAAAGAAATCTTCATCATGATGTGCGGTCCAAAACGTGACTCTAGTATGCTCCATACATAAAGTGATTATTAACGTCTAGTTACCTGAGAATACACGCTAAAAAGTCAACATAATTGTTGGTGAGTTCATAGGTTTAAGTAAACAAGTAAGGTGCGGATCACAAGATTTCAGAAGCATGACCATCACAACAAATATAATGTCATAGCCAAAAATAATATATAGTGCCCTAAGCTCATGACCCCGAAGCTCAACAAAATGGTATACAATCAAGCATAATAATAATCAATGCCCTAACTAAGTGTTTGCCAGACACTCGGAAATAATCCGAATGATATGCGTCTGTTTGACAGGTTGGCGCGACCAACTCGGACGGGGGTGTTAACCCAAATAGATCTATTCGTAGCATCCACGCTTACAAGTAATTAACGGTTCATGATTCATAGGGACTTTAATGGCATAACGGTAACTTAGGCAATGTAACAGTTTAAGTACTTTTGTCTGAAAAATAAGCAATGTATTCCCACCCCGAGGGTTTTAAAATAAGATACAAACAATGTAAAAACCGGGGATATGAAATTCACCGAAAGTAATCAATGTAAATCAAGATATCAGGAAGTGATATGAGTTTTCAAACGTGAGAAACTCTACGGCAACCTAGAAATATATAAGTTGTCTTAGGATAATGAAATATGTAATGTATGCATTTTTATAAAATAGTTTATCACCCATATATGTTTGCAAGTAATTTAGTAGTGAAAATATAATTTCACCGAAGTATATTATTTATAGGAAATCATTTTAATGAACCATATGTTTATAAGTATTCAAGTCCTTAACATTGACCATCTAATTAATCGTTTACTTGAAAAACTTTCGACTTAATAGTAACGTGTACATAAAATATTATGTCTTTGATATAGTCCGCTTTAGTTCATTTTGACTCTAAAATACTTTAAATGTTCCAAAAACATTTCCAACAACTTTTAACGAAAAACTGTGAATAGTGAAAGTAATTATATATTTTCAGCATTTCGTATTTTATCCTTAGTTTTCTCGTTATTTAGTGTTCTAAAAATCTCCTAACACGCATAACAATATATACGAGATTCTATCATTTTTGTTCAAGTCGTTTTGGCTAAAAACGCTTCTAAAGTGCCCAAAGTTCATTCTAAAGTTTTCCATCAGCTTTTACTAGTTCAGCAAAGCTGTCAAAAATATAAGTTTCGTCTAGAATTTCGGAAAGCCATAACTTGCTCGTTTTAAGTCCGTTTTCAAAGTTCTAGGTATTTAAGTATACTAACGGATTTTTAAGGCCTCGGCTAGTCTAGTTATCATTTAAAGTCCGGTTTTGTTCTTTGAAAAATTCTGACAGCAAACAATATTTTCAGAAAATTAATTTTCGTCGTTAATCTTAAAACTAACGTATCTTATTCGTTATTGATCCGTTTTTAACCATTCAAACGCCCACGTTTTCATTATAAAGTCTAGTTTCTATATTTTTAACAAAATCTTGTATTTATAAAACTCATTTTTCATTGGAAATGATATTAGGACAGCCCTTAAGTATTTATTCCAAAAACTCATTTCTAACACTTATAACTAATAGATCTAACTCAAATCAACTCCCAAAGTCTATCCTACTTATCCTCCAACTCTTCAACAATTTCTATAGTGTCATAACAATGTTAACAACCTAATAAATATTCCAAAAAATCAAGAATAATAATCAAGGTGCAGGAAAAATTATAAATCATATATTATTTATTTTAAACCTTAGCTTGAACATGTCAAACAAATATGAGTTAGGACTTGAATATACCTATTTTCTCAAGAAGATAAATCATATATTATTTATTTTAAACCTTAGCTTGAACATGTCAAACAAATATGAGTTAGGACTTGAATATACCTATTTTCTCAAGAAGATAATTATGTTAAGTATGTTTTTAACTTGTTTAAAACATAAAATTTCACAAACATATATATAGGGTGATTTTTGTATTTATTTAGTTTAAATAAACATTTAAACATAATAACATGCAATAAAGCATAACATAAGTATAAAATGCATAAGTAAAAGTATAAAAATAGTTTTAGGCTTACTTGATGATGATGAAAATAGGATGTGAGCAAGGACAATATAACCCAAATAGGAACTCCAAAACCCCAAATACTAGTTTATAAACCCATGTAAACACTAATAATCACTAAATAATCCAACCACTATTTTTTTCCCATTGAATTCACATATAACCAAACCTAGCTAAATAGCAGAGAGTGTTTTGTTATTATTATTTTTAAAGGTGTGAAGTGTGTAGAACTAGTTGTATCCTTTTATAACCAAAGAAATTATATATTTTTATTAAATATACATATAGTACATTAGGTTTGAAAACAAAATTATACAAGTGTGTTGGTGTGGATTTTCAGTCGAAAGATCATGGGGGGAATGGGTGAGGTTTACTTCATTAATTGTATATGTCTCCTAACCATATAGTTCAATTCCAATTTTTATTGTTTTTTAGTTACTTGCACTTTATGTGTAGAAATTTGCTAGTTTTGTAAATAAAAGCTAGGATATGTGTAAGATATTAAAAATAAAGTGTAAGTAGTTGTAAATAATTTTTACAATGTATTTTGAGTAGACATTGGGTATTTAAAATAGGTATTGGGTATTGGTTTAATAGTTAACGTTAAATACGTATAATTAAGTGGGCTTAGTAAAAGAATTATAAAAGTGTAAGAAAATAATTTTTGGCACTTTTGTATTAATTTAGGGAATGTGAGAATGTATTAAAAATAATCGTTGGGAGTGTCGGGTACGTTGGGTGTTCATTTAAATTGTGAAAAGTGTTTATTAATTTAATACTTGTGAGTAAGAAAAATGCAAAATACCTAGCAATTAAATTATGAATTGGAGTAGTGGCAATGTACTGTAATGTCGTAGTCTAAATATTGTCTAAAGTCGTAGTACACAAGGAAATTAATCATAGTCTTACGTTTATTGAATTAAAAGTTATACGTAAATCGTTCTCAAGCAAACGTCAAAATAAATAGTTTGAGTTTAATAATAAGTATTGACCTATAAAATGGTGGGTTGTCGTATTTTATCTCTTTGTACAATGTTTCTATCGATAAACTACCAACTTAGCTTGCTAGGTTTGTTGTGTCCAAGTTAGATAACAAAACTTATGAGTTTAAGTTGGATAAGGGCACATTTGTTGTTGCTTCTAAGAAAGTACATGAGATTTTAGGAATACCACTTGGTGGTAAATCTTTTTTTGATTTATCTGAGAGATCTCCTGATGATCCATTTATTAACAAGTGGTTTAAGCAATTTAATAATAGAGCGTTGAAGGATATCCATATCCCTGATATTGCTTCAATGTTGGCGGGTGCAAAGGAAGTTGAATTTATGTTTAAAGTCAACTTCCTCATGCTATTTGCTAACACAATGTGTCTCGCTGATACCATGAAGGGGATTATGAATTTGACTGTGCTTAAATGTATTCGGGAAGATACAATAATCTCATAAATTGACTGGTGCGGGTTTCTTCACAACTGTCTTCAATACAGTCAACTTCCAAATACTGATGGTGGCTACTACATTGGTCCAATCGCGTTCTTGATTGTAAGTTTTTACCTTTCATGTTTTTATATTTTGTTTATTGTAATCTTACTATTTTTTTTATTGTAATCTTACTATTTTTTGCTTATTTTTACAAGCCCTTGTACTTGGATTCTACGAAGTTTGATTTGTTTCCTGTTGTACGTGTACGGCCTACTATCAAAAACTGGAACACATATGCAATGAAGAGACGACAAGATCTTGAAATTAAAGAACATGTCATTGGAAAGCTTGAATTGCATGGATAATGGACTGAAAATGAAGCTTGTGAAACAGATGGCTTTGTTGTTGGTGATGCTATTAGAAGTCGTCCTCATTTGGACTCTTTTCCACCTGCAACCGACAAACAGGTTTGTGAGAGTGGACTGAGATTTTTATAATCACATGTGATTTGTAAGAAATCACATGTGATTTTTTATGTGATTTCTAACTTCTGTTTTATATGATTTTTGTTTTTATTATAGAGTTTTTATAGGACGATTGAAGAAAAGCTTTCAATCATATCTGATGAAAAGCACAATCTTGAAGATATTTGAAACATGCCAATTCAGAGTATCCGGGCGATGAGAATGTGCTTCGCCTATATGAGAAGTAGGTCAAACTTTTCAAGGAAATTGTATCACTGGATCAAGAGGAAGTTCATGTTGATGATTTTTCTCAAGAAGATCATGAAAAGAATGAAGGTGGTCCAAAAAAGATGATCCGAAAAAGGTCCCAAAAAAGGTCCTAAAAAAGATGATGGTCCGAAAAAAGGGTAGTTAGAAAGATGGAGGTCAGAAAAATGATGGTGGTCCGAAAGATGGTGGTCAGAAAGATGCTGGTCAGAAAGATGATGGTGGTCCGAAAGATGGTGGTTAGAAGGATGATGGGGATAATGTTGATGGTGGTCAGAAAGATGTGGATAAATATTCCTTCTGCTTTTTGTTTTACTTGCAACCCCAAAAAGAAAGTGAGCTCACCTATGGAACTCATTTGAAATTTATCATGCATAAGCTTCTCAAACTCAATACACATCTCCTTCTTTGTAGATCCAAAAATTATGTCATCTTCATAGACACATACAAGAAAAATATCTCCTTTTTGCTTCTTGATAAATAAGGTCTGATCTATCTTGCCTCTATGAAACCCATTTTCTAAAAGATAAGTAGCTAAAGTTCCATACGAGGCTCTAGGAGCTTGATGCAAGCCATAAAGAGCTTTTACCACCTTTTATACCTTGTCTGGATGTTCAGGATCTTCAAAGCCTGGAGGTTGAGAAACATAAACCTCTTCTTCAATAGTACCATAAGGAAAGGCACTTTTGACATCCATCTGATATACCATAAACCCCATGAATGAAGCTTAAGCTAAGAACAATCTTATAGCTTCAATCCTAGCTACAGGTGCAATAACCTCTTCATAATCAATTCCTTCCTCTTGAGTGTAACCCTGAGCTACAAGTCTTGCTTTATTCCTGATCACCATCCCTCTTTCATCTTTCTTATTTCTAAAAATCCACTTTGTTCAAATAACCCTCATACCCTTAGGCAAATCTACCAGCACCCAAACCTTTTGAATCTTGAACTGTAGAAGCTCTTCTTGCATTGCTTCCACCCAGCTTGAATCCTGTAAGGCCTTAAGTATGTTCTTGGATTCTTCTTGTGAAAGAAAACATACAAACAGACATGTATTTGCATCTTCATGCTTTTTCTCCTCATATACTGTACTGAGAAAACCTTGTTGATCTGAATTCATTGTCTGTCTTCTTGTCTTAACACCAGGCTGTATATCTCCAATCACATTTTCTAAGGAGTGATTCTTGTGAACTCTTGTGTGTGGAGTTGTAGGAACTGGATAAGTGTGTGGCATGTTAATAAGATCCACTTCATCCTCAGAGAAATCATCAGCAGTAGTAACTGGTGGGCTAGCAGTATTATCATTTTGCCCAGTAGAACTAACATTTGGCTCTGTAGTACAAACACCATTTGTACTGTCTTCAGGATTCTCTTGTTCTTCAACACCACTTTCTTTGTTTCCATCTTCAGAGCCCTTCTTGTTTGTATCATCAGAAGGTTCAACATCCTTTGAAGTTGAAACAACACTATTCCAAATAGGCATTAGAATGTGATCTTGATCATTATCTTTCTCCATGCTTGGTTCACCTGTTTCAACACTTTCTTCTAAACCTGCAAAATCATTAGAATTTGTTCCTTCAACAACTGGTATATAGTTCATAGATTGTGTTAGAGCATCAAGACCAAATAGCCATTTTGGACCTTCACCTGCAACATTAGACTTATTCTCTAAAAACTCAACATGCAGGTTTTCTTCTACTTTCCTTGTTCTTATGTTGTATACCCTAAATGTTTTGTTGTTTAATGAGTACCCAACAAAGATACCCTCATCTGATTTTCCATCAAATTTTCCCAAATAATCTAAGGTATTGAGAATAGTGACATGACATTCAAATGGTCTGAGAAAACCTAAAGCAGGTGTTCTAGCCCTAAAGAGTTCATATGGTGTCTTGTTTTGTGATTTGACCACTAAAACCCTGTTCTGCACATAACAAGCAGTATTAACTGCTTCAGCCCAAAAAGTAATGGGCAATTTAGAATCAGCCAACATGGTCCTAGCATCCTCTATTAGTGTCCTATTCCTCCTTTCAGCAACCCCATTATGCTGAGAAGTTCTAGCTACACTAAACTCTCTCTTAATACTTTTTTCTCTACAAAATTAATCAATAACTCTATTTTTAAATTATGTCCCATTGTCACACCTGATGATTTTTACTTTCTTATCAACTAGGTTTTCTATTTCTGTAAAAAAAAGTCTTAAGAATCCTACTTGTTTCATCCTTAGATCCTAGAAAGAAAACCCATGTGAACCTGTTATGATCATCAGTTACCACAAGACAGTATTTCTTATGTTTTATACTACTCACAGAAGTAGGACCAAACAAGTCCATATGAAGCATAAATAATGGTTGAGTAATAGAGTTCTGTGTCTTGGGCTTACAAGAAGCTTTGTGTTGTTTGTCTTTGAGACAGGCAAAACAAGTTTGGTCATTTTAAAAATGTTTTTAAGGCAAGCCTCTTACCAAACCATCTTTAACAATCTTATTTATGGTTTGAAAGTTAACATGACCAAGTCTCCTATGCTAAAGCATTGACTCATCCAATGTGGCTTTTACTACCAAACAAGTTAGATTCTCTTTAGGAACAATTTTCTTCATGTCAATACTGTACATATTGCCCTTTCTAGGAACTTTAAGTAGTACTTGACTTTCATCAATTAACTTAAAGTCGGGAGATAGGACAAGACATTCAGCGTCAGTAAAAAGAACTTTGTTCTTTTTGTCACACATTTGTAAGACACTAAAGGGATTATACTTAAGTTCCTGCACAAAATACACATCTTCAAAATCAAGTTTACCAGTTTTAAGTGTACCTGTACCAGTAATTCTGCCACCAATTCCTCCCCCAAAGGAAAGATATCCTCCATCCATAGGTCTAAAGTCTGAGAGGTAGGACATGTTCCTAGTTATGTGCCTAGAGCATCCACTATCAGCATATCCTTGATCTTCTTCATCATCTTCTTTTGGATGTCCCTGCAAATACAATAAAGGAAATTAGTTTCCTTTGGGGACCCAAGCCATTACTGACTTAGATCTGCCTCGTGCATCAATGTAATCATATTTCTTCATTGTGATTGATGCACCATTGGGTTTGATAGGTCTCCATACCCAACATGCTGAGGCCTTAACAACATTTCCCCTATTTGCCCTAGCAGTGTTTCTTGGCCTAGCAGTACTAACTGCTGGTCTAGCAGTACAAACTACTGGCCTAGCAGTTTTTACTTTTTGATTCCAAATTTTCTTAAAAAGAGGCCTATGAAAAGTTTGTTGTGCTATTTTAGAAAAAATTGAAGTTTATTTAGCACTTGAAACTATTTGTTTGGGGTAAATTGTCTGAATTGGTCTAGCAGTACAAAAAGGTTTAACGCCAGACTTCATCAAAACAGCTCTGGGAGTCATATTACTGTTAACTTTAGGGTGAGTTTTCTTGAAAAACAGTTTATGTTCACCCTTGTATTCCCATTAACCATCCTTTTCCCTTGATGGTTGTTGCAAAAAGCCTGCAAGTGATCAAAACTACCACAAGTATAGCAAGCCTTATTGTACATGACAAACTTATTGCCTAGTTGTTGGGACTTAAGATTTTTCCAGTTTCTCTGGTTTCCCCTAGGACATTGAGACCTACTTGTTGACCTATACAACTCAGCATATTTAACTGTTGGCCTAGCTTGTTTTACTTGCTTTCTAGGTACCACCTTTTCAACTTTAACAGCCTTAGGAACAACAGTTACTTTTTGCTTTTCTACCTCAGGTTTAGACTTAACCTGATCCTCATTATCAGATTCCCAATCTTCAATAATTGGGGCATCTGAGTTCATCTTATCTACTGACACCTTTTCCTCAACAAGTAAGGTATCACTGGCACTCTTAAAAGTTTCATTAACTACTTCAGGTTTATTAATACAAACACTTTCTTTAGCCTTAGATCCATATTCGAATTTAGGCTCTTGAAATTCTTCTAAACCAGTGTGTTCTAAGTCAATACCTGGGGGTGAAGGTATTCCTCTATGTGGAGGTGGACACGTTTTGTAACCTAAACCTGACTTGGATTTATTAACCAGTTGACACTCAATGATCTTATTAACTCCCTTAGATGCATATTCTAGAGTGTCTACACTTATCTGTATGTTATCTTTTGCTTTCTTAATTTTTTCCAACTCAATTCTAAGTACACTTATCTTAGCATCTTTATGAACTAGGGCTGAGCATGGCAGACCCCAAACCCGACCGGACCGGAAAACCGGACCGGACCGACACAGACCGAACCCGACCGAAGGATAACCGGTCCGGTCTCGGTTCCAAATATTTGCACTTTTCGGTCTCGGGTCGGGTCGGTCTAAAACCGACAAAACCCGACTAAAACCCGGACCGACCGAACAACATAAAGCTACCGTTTATTTTCTTTTCTTTTTCCACTCGTCCTTTTGCATTCCCAATATCTAAGTGATCTAAAAAACCCTATATCTTTACATCATCTAAAAAGACCCCAAATCCAAACAATAAGTCAATAACATCATCAAGAAAATACAATTGTCATCAATAAATCAACATAATCATCAGCTAAACCCAACAATGGAAGTAAGTGTTCTTTTATTGATTTTAGTCTACATTCATCCTATAATTGTATGTACTTGAGAATAAACAAATGTGGTTAAACCTTGACAATGATGATTCTGGTCGTGAATCAAACGAATGGATGTAATTAATTTTTAGGTAGTGAGGGTAGCAGTATTGTTACACATATTTGATTGACTTTGTATCCTATAGGAATCACACATACTATATTACTCTTACAGTATGTTCACATTTTACAATTGTTAACATGTGTACTTATTTATTTAATTTGTTTGTTTAGGACCAAACTATAAACCTTGACAATGATGATTCTGGTCGTGAATCAAACGAAGACGACAACAACAACAAGAAGAACATCAGCAACAACAAAAAGAATGCCAAAAAACGTAAAAGGAAACCAGGTGGAGGAGTGGGAACGAACGAAAAGGCCGAATGTTGGAAGTATTTTACTCCAAAGATGGAACGACCGGATGGACCAGAAGGTAGGTTAAGTAAGATGGCACATTGTAACTTTTGTACTCAAGTTTATAGAGCCGACACTGTTAGGAATGGTACGAAAAACATGAATTTTCATTACCCCATCTGTAAATTTAACCCTATGAATGCGGAAAGTCTAAAACAACAAAAACTGTGTTTTACGAAGAAAAACAACAATGGGGATGGTGAGGGGTGTAGTAGTGGAACTTTGCAAAATTGGAAGTATGATGAGAAAGCTATAAAAAGCTCTTTGATTGAACTTATTATTTTAGCCGAACTACCCTTTAAGTTTGTCGAACATCCCGCCTTCATTAAGTATTCAAAGAGCTTGCAACCCAAGTACAATTTGCCATCTCGTCACACTATTTCTAGGGATGTCTCTAAGTTTTACATTGAAGAAAAAAAGAAACTACTTAAATTTTTAGGCAACCCGAATCACACTATCCACCTAACAACAGATACATGGACTTCTACTTGTCAAAAGATCAACTATATGGTGATAACGGCACACTTTGTAGATGATGATTGGGTTATGCACAAACGTGTCATAAATTTCAAACGCGTTAATAGTCATAGGGGAGAAGACATTGGGAGGGTACTTTTAAAGTGCATAAACGAATGGGATATTAAAAATGTTATGACCATTACGGTTGATAACATTTCTTCAAATGATAAAGCACTTAAATATTTGATAGAGCACCTTCCAAGTATGTATGACAATGGTAAACATTTTCATATAAGGTGTATGGCACATATTTTGAACTTAGTTGTGAAAGATGGTCTAAAGGTGCATGAAAAGGAAGTTGAGACCATAGGTTCAGCGGTTAAGTACATTAAAAACTCTAGCCAACGAATTGAGAAGTTCAAAGCGAGCATTAAGAATACGTGTGACTCAAATAGGTTTTTAATTGCGGAATGCCCGACGAGGTGGAATTCAACATATGATATGTTGAAATCCGCCATTGATTTACAAGAAGCTTTTTACAATTATAGTTTGAAGAACGCTTCTTTTTCTCGTGATCTTGAGTCAATACCCCGTCGTACTGACTTTGATGTTTGTCAAAGAGTTTGTGACTTTTTGGAAAAATTCAAAGAGAAAACCGAACTAGTATCAACCCAATCTAGTCCCGTTGCTCATTTATTTTATAGCGAGATACTTGATGTTGACAAGCATCTACGTGAGTGGGAAGTAGTGCCACAGTTCGATACAATGGTGTCAAAAATGCGTTTAAAGTATGACAAGTATTGGGGGGATTATAAAAAAATCAACCATTACATGTACTTTGCGGTGCTTTTAGATCCAACTATGAAATCGGAAATGCTTGGGTACGGGTTTAGGCATTTGATGGAAAATGGTTGTATACCCGAGGAGAATGAAGATGAAGTGGATACACCAATGGAATTTTTAACCGATCATGAAAAAGAAGATAAGATTAAGGGATTGGTTTATGAGGTTGAGACCAATATGGGAGTTTTGTTTGGCTTATATAATGAAAAATATGGAACGAAGTTAACAATCAACTCAAGTGACGTGAAAAAATCATCATCAACTCAATGTACCAACACAACTCGTCGACGTGGTAATACTTTCTTGAATTCGTTTAAAAGTCAAAATTCAAGTAGATCAAGTGGAGTTGACGACGAGTTGAGAAAATATTTAAAAGAACCACCAATTGAGTTAGATGATGAGGAGGACTTCGACATACTTTTATGGTGGAAGTTAAATAGTCTAAGATTTCCAATCGTTTCAAAGATGGCAAAAGGTAATAAATCTTAATCCTTTATTGTAGTATTACATTTAGTGATGTCTGTTATTGCTACTGATATTGTGGCTGCAAGTTTTGGTTAGTCTGTTATGTCTGGTATTCCTGTGATGTCTGAGATTCCTTTAAACATATATACAGTAGCTAACTCTTGACCCGGGGTTCTGAATTATGTGACTTGTGGTTAGCATATATGTTTTTTTTTTTTACTTATGAATTACTTTTGTTATAGATATATTGTCAATCCAATTATCCACCGTTGCTTCCGAGTCCGCCTTTAGCACAAGTGGTCGTATTTTGGACCCATATAGGAATGCCTTGTCACCGCAAATTGTAGAAGCATTGTTATGCACTCAAAGTTGGGTTCGTACATCACAAAAAAGCATCTACATGGATGATTTAGAAGATCTTATGAAAGATGAAGAGGTTATCAAAGGTAAATGGATTATTGATTCATAAACTATAATAAAAGATATGTCGATATATAGTTTTTTCTGGTGTGTTATTAATTCGATTTGTTGTTGTCATGTTATGCTTTTTTAGAAATGAAAGAGGCGTTGGACAAATTAAAGGAAGACAATGGAAATGGAAATTAAAGGTATATCGTCGGATTGAGAAGAACCCGTTTTGTGCTTTTGGAGTTTGGGTGAAGTTGAAAGAATGCTCAAGTGGTTTTAGATAGAACTCTTGTTTCTTTTGCTACTGTGGCAATGTCACATTCTTTTGCTACTTTATCAATGAAAGGTGAACAGAATATCTGAAATTTGGATTCTTTGGAGTATCATATTGTTGTTTTCTTTGGAGTATCATAAAGGGTGTACAGAATATCTGAAATTTGGATTCTTTTTGAACAAATGATCATTTTTAATAATGCAAAAGGAATAAAAGGCAACCTTTCTAAAACAATGAACAATTTGCACTCTGCGATTTTAACTTGTTTACCTACAAATGGATAGATGTAAATTAATCTTAAAGCTTGATCATACAAATACATGATTAGGATAACAATTAAAATAACTCAGCATGTTGTATTATAATGATACAACTATTAAAATGGGTTCTTTTTTGTTTGACTCAAACGTAGCATCATGCATGTCAAATGTTCGGTCCAACATGTCCAAAACCGAGGACCGACCCGACAAACCCGAGGACCGACCGACCCTACCCGAGTAGACTTCGGTCCGGTCTCGGTCCTAGTAAATTAGCGTTCTCGGTCTTCTGTTCGGTCCGGTCTTGGTCGGTCCAGTCCGGTCTTTGCCCGATGCTCAGCCCTATTATGAACCATGTCTCTTTTAAGCACAACAATATCTTCAGAAGAGACAGACTCATTTTTCTTATAAAACAATATTTGTTCCTCTAATACAGCTAAACCTATTTTATGATTTGCTAAATTATAATTAGTTTGGTTTAACTCTACTCTTTGTTCATCATAATGCTTTTTAAGTGTTTCATAATCTTTTAAAGCAGAACAAGATTTTGAACAACTTTTTACTGAATGTAACTCAGAGTCAGAAAATGTCATCAGTGCCATCTCAGTTGGTGCTTCTTCCTCATCAGCCATGAAGCTCCAATCATATCAAAGACCATATATTGCAACCATTGCCTTTGAAGATGGCTCTTCCACTTCCACAGCCTTCATAGTTTCCTGCTTGTTCCCATACCCCTTACTTCTATTGTCCTGCTGCCTTGGTCTTCTGCATTCTCTAGCAAAGTTTCCCAACTTGTGGCAGTTGAAACACTCCACCTTGGATTTATAAAAACCAGCTGTATCACTACCACTAATTGTGATTTTCTTCACTGTTTTCTACCAGAATTTCTTTGCTCTCATGCTTAGCAGTGCAACCTGCCACTTCAAGTCCATCTCTTCCAGATCATTGGTATGTGCTTATTTACATACCTTTTCTTGACCAAATTAAGACCAAAACAACCAAAAACTAACCAAAATGCCAAAGATATTTTTGTTTTTGTGTTTATAATTGTGCAGGCAACGGATATCAAGAAAAAGGACAAAAACCAAGAAAAATCCGGAAAACACGAGCACGAGATTTGGAAAAGATATTTAAAGAGCCAAAGCCGGGAAAAAATTCGCCAAAGAAAATAGTTTTGAAGAATAGCCCTTAAAATTAAAACCAAATTCACCAAAAATCCTTAAACTAAAAATCTAATATTAAATCCGGATCACCCCTATCCCACAAACCCAGCCCAACTTAACCCACCAGCCCATATACTAACCCGGATCCCATACCCGTATTCTTTTCATTTAACCCCAAGTCAACCCACCATCCCAACCCAGTCAACCCAACAACTTTACCCGCCAAAAAACTACCAGCCACTATTCACCCTTCGTCCCTAATTTTACCCTGCTCTCTCTCATTAATTACCTCACCTAAATATCTTCTAGAAGGCTGACAGAGACAAAAGGAATGCCACATAGGCAAAACCCAGCAATATCATTGGCCAATTCTCCACTAATCATGATCAACGGCCTAAAATAGAAGGAGTGATGCCCAAGATAAATCCAAGGGCTATAGAATGAGTTCCTGAAGCTTCCTAGAGGAAACCCTAGCTCCCCAAATGCCTATAAATAGAAGCCTTCTTCCTCACAGTGGGTGTCGAATTTTTAGAGTCTAGTTTTAGGGTTAAATTTGTGTCAATTTTATGTTTTTAGAGTAATTTCAATTCAGTAGTGTAAGGTTCTTTGTACTCAAGTTTTCAAAGTCTAATGAAAGTTTAGTTGGAATGTTGGTTTACATTTCTTTTATATATTTAGTGTTCTGTTTGTTCAAAAAGAATTAGATAAGCTAAACTTAGCTTATTATCTGTCTTATTAAGCTCTTTTCAAGTTCTTTTCAAGTTTTCATCAAAATATTTTTATAACTTTTGTTTTTGAACCAAAAATCTCAAAAAACAAAAAATAGGAAAATATTCAGAAATACAAAAAAAAAATTAAAACAGCTTGCAATAAGCTCTTTTCCATTTGAATAAGCTCATTCTAGCTTATTATAGCTTTAGTGAGTTTGTGTAGTGATCAATTCAGTCCAAAACATCAAAATCCTATACCTATGCATATTTGTGGAAAGCTTTTGGAAGATGCCCGCAATGGAGGGGCAAAATGGACTTTACCTAGCTTATCCTTGATAAGCTAGGAGCTTGTAGCTGCCATTAAGATGGTACCTCTGTTAAGATGAGGTCTCAAGTGAGTTTAAAAGTTCAATTCTAGTTTAAATTTGCATAATCATTTTCAGTTTGTGTTAGTGCTTATTTAGGAGTTAATAGTAGCTTACTGGTTATTACACAATTTAGTTTAATCATTAGTGATCAACATCTTAGCTTAATTCAGTGTTTTCTAGTTAAAACGTCAAAAATAGTTTTTTAAAGAGTGTTTGGCATAAGCCAATTTTTTTGGTCAAAAGTGCTTTGTATTGTTCATCTACCATTAGGATAAGTTTTATTGAGCTTATTGGAGGTGATATAAGAAGTTTACAATAGGTTTTAAGCAATTGTGGACTGATTTAATGTTTTTGTATCAGTTGGGTTAATAATAGATTAGGAACTGCCTGAATAAGCTCCATATAAGCTGAGCTTGTTTTAATGATAACTTTTGGCACTTTCTTGTTTCATTAGGTCCATATAATGGTAGTTTAAAAGCCTAGTTAATATCCATTTGGTTTGTGCCATTTTTTACATTGACTGTTAGTCTGATACACAGTGCATCTTGCAGCCTGCTTCAGTGTTACTAGCCCCTTTCTCAGCTTATTTTCTGCTTATGCACTTAGGTTTATTGTCTGATTTTTGTTTTTTTTTTTTGAATAGCTTATAGTTCTAGCTAGAGATTTCTGAGCTTAATTGGGATTCTAAAGCTTATCTAGTTACTTTATTTTGGACTGCAAATCTGCCTCAGTGGGCTGTACTAGCCTGGAAATCAGCAGACCATTTTGGCTTATTGAGACCTTTTTGTGTTTATCTGCTTCTTATTTTAGCTTATTCTGAGGTTATTAGTCATTAAGTTTAGGTATTGCTTATAAGAGTTTATTCTTAGTTGCTATTAGCTTATTCTAGCTTATTGTCCTTATGCCTTTGCTTTTTGCTTGTTTTTCATTCCATTAGCCCACTGGTCATATAAGCTGAGCTTATTCTGAGCTTAATTTTGCTTTTCAAAAATATTTTCAGTTTTAATAATTGCTTATTATCATTAGCTATTTGAGTTTTAGAAAGAAAATAAAAAAAAATAATAAGTAAAAATTTTGCAAAACCTGGGACTCGAACCCAGGTCTGCTCACTCACACACACGCGCGTTTACCATTCATGCTCTAGTTCTGCTTGATTTATTCTTCCAACATTTAATTCTTAAGCATCATTTCCTTTTAAGCTTTAACTAAGCTATTTGGCCTTAAACAGCTTATTCTTTTGAGCTTTTTCAAATCTTAAATTTTTCTTACATTTAGAATAGCTTAAAGTATTTTCCATAAAATTTTCATAATTTTCTTATTTTTTTTTGATATTTTTAATAATTTTATTTCTTTAAAATAGTTTTTAATTCATAAAAAATTAAATAAAAATAAAAAAAATATAAATCTTTTTTCTAAAATTTTCTTTGGTTAATTAGGAATTAGGAAAATTAATTTGGCATTTCTAGGAGTAGTATTCCATCATTTCACTTTTATAGCTCGGGATTAGCCCGGGTTATGCGTATTTTTAGGTTTTCTTTCACGTTTGCCTCAGATTAGCATTTCCCTTGCGTTATTTACTATTTTTAGTTAATATTTCATTATCTTAGTTATAAATCCCAAATATCTCATTTTTATTCACCATTCACTTCACGATTCACGATCCCGAAATCACAATTCCATTCATCCTTCGTCGGGACAACGAACCTCGGGTTTTACATATTTCTTGTGTAATTCCTTGGACTATTATTGAACATATAAATTTTTGGCGCTCACGGTTTAGGGTACGCAAGTGAAAAGTTAGTGAAAAAAAAATGGTGATGAATCAAAAAGAGAAAAATGCAAAAGTCAAAATTATAAATAAAAACCTTGATGTGGACCTCATTTTCCAAGCAACGGTTCTCGAAAGAAGATTGAAAACTACTTAGCTTCTTAATTTAGTATCTTTATCGGACTAAAAAACCATCGAAACGAGAAAATATGAAGCAATTCATTTCTCACCAAAAATAAAATAAATAGAGGCAAATTAGTAAAATGGGAGCAAGAGGTAATTACACAAGTAACTTACATGGGTAGTGTTTGCATCTAACTTGTAAATAACAATGATTTCATTTTTAAGCTTAGTTTGGGGACTCGCGAAAAATCAGGGACGACGAATTTTATCCGTATGGTCACTTCTTTATGAGTCGTGTTTCCTACTCCTTGACCCTAAAAGTTATTGATAGATAATGATTGTCAACAAAACCGTCACATAATAATGAGAAAAATACAAAAAAAGAATAAAAAGGAAAATCGGGGAGTTTTTAGAACTTAAGATTTCTTAATCTCTTTTGAAAATTTTGCTACTTCTCAAAGTTAGTAAAAAGAGGTTGAAAAATTTTGGGTTCAAAAACATGTTTTATAACATTGCGTGAGGACACTGCAATATCTTAGTCTGGGAGATTTTGGTATGTGCTTATTCACATACCTTTTCTTGACCAAATTAAGACCAAAACGACCAAAAACTAACCAAAATGCCAAAGATATTTGTTTTTTTTGTGTTTATAATTGTGCAGGCAACGGATATCAAGAAAAAGGACAAAAACCAAGAAAAATCCGGAAAACACGAGCACGAGATTTGGAAAAGATATTTAAAGAGCCAAAGCCGGGAAAAAATTCGTCAAAGAAAATATTTTTGAAGAACAGCCCTTGGATCATTGCATAATTACAAAATCAGTCCTTGGTAATACTTTCTGAAGTTGGCAGATATAGTCCCTTAAAATTAAAACCAAATTCACCAAAAATCCTTAAACTAAAAATCTAATATTAAATCCGGATCACCCCTATCCCACAAACCCAGCCCAACTTAACCCACCAGCCCATATACTAACCCGGATCCCATACCCGTATTCTTTTCATTTAACCCCAAGTCAACCCACCATCCCAACCCAGTCAACCCAACAACTTTACCCGCCAAAAAACTACCAGCCACTATTCACCCTTCGTCCCTAATTTTACCCTGCTCTCTCTCATTAATTACCTCACCTAAATATCTTCTAGAAGGCTGACAGAGACAAAAGGAATGCCACATAGGCAAAACCCAGCAATATCATTGGCCAATTCTCCACTAATCATGATCAACGGCCTAAAATAGAAGGAGTGATGCCCAAGATAAATCCAAGGGCTATAGAATGAGTTCCTGAAGCTTCCTAGAGGAAACCCTAGCTCCCCAAATGCCTATAAATAGAATCCTTCTTCCTCACAGTGGGTATCGAATTTTTAGAGTCTAGTTTTAGGGTTAAATTAGTGTCAATTTTATGTTTTTAGTGTAATTTCAATTCAGTAGTGTAAGGTTCTTTGTACTCAAGTTTTCAAAGTTTAATGAAAGTTTAGTTGGAATGTTGGTTTACATTTCTTTTATATATTTAGTGTTCTGTTTGTTCAAAAAGAATTAGATAAGCTAAACTTAGCTTATTATCTGTCTTATTAAGCTCTTTTCAAGTTTTCATCAAAATATTTTTATAACTTTTGTTTTTGAACCAAAAATCTCAAAAAAAAAATAATAGGAAAATATTCAGAAATACAAAAAAAAAATTAAAACAGCTTGCAATAAGCTCTTTTCCATATGAATAAGCTCATTCTAGCTTATTATAGCTTTAGTGAGTTTGTGTAGTGATCAATTCAGTCCAAAACATCAAAATCCTATACCTATGCATATTTGTGGAAAGCTTTTGGAAGTTGCCCGCAATGGAGGGGCAAAATGGACTTTACCTAGCTTATCCTTGATAAGCTAGGAGCTTGTAGCTGCCATTAAGTTGGTACCTCTGTTAAGCTGTCATTATCATTTTCAGTTATGTTAGTGCTTATTTAGGAGTTAATAGTAGCTTATTGGTTATTACACAATTTAGTTTAATCATTAGTGATCAACATCTTAGCTTAATTCAGTGTTTTCTAGTTAAAACTTCAAAAATAGTTTTTTAAAGAGTGTTTGGCATAAGCCAATTTTTTTGGTCAAAAGTGCTTTGTATTGTTCATCTACCATTAGGATAAGTTTTATTGAGCTTATTGGAGGTGATATAAGAAGTTTACAATAGGTTTTAAGCAATTGTGGACTGATTTGAGGTTTTTGTATCAGTTGGGTTAATAATAGATTAGGAACTGCCTTAATAAGCTCCATATAAGTGATGAACTCAAATAAGTACATTTTATTATCATCATTTATCCTATTTATTTGACTTGTTTTATTATATTATGTATGAGAATTGATACTTAATCGTTTACTTTTGTAATTCTCAGTTAAAAACAAGCATTTGGTGAAACTTAGCTATTATGGACTTAAAATGGAGAAAAATGATCAAGATTGGAAAAGGCTGCTGAAATGAAGAGATTGAAGACCATTGCCTGACTTTGAAGAATGCACGCATGCAATTCTGTCATGCGTTGCATATGAAACTTTGGTCAACGAAGAAGAACCAACTTGTTCTACTCCAGATGCGCCGCATTATACTTCTTACATACGGCGCATCACTATCAAGATTTCACCAGTTTCGATCCAAGATACAAGAAGACATGCGCCGCATACAGTTATGAAGATACGCCGCATCTCAAGGCGGTGTACGAATATTCTGGAATATAATAACCTTGGACCCCACGTGAAGTTAAGTCAATGCGCCGCATCTACTTATTCAATGCGCCGCATCTTACCTCAGACAGAAACTATAAATACCCCAAGGCCAGACGAATTTCAGAGACTTTTGACGTACGTGCCATATATCCCTAGACGAGCGAACGAATTCAGACGAATAGGCAGCACAAGACACACCCGAACGAAGATACAAGAGCTGTAAGAAGGTCCTGCATGTGTTTAATTCATTAAGTAGTTTTGTTTCATTGTATTAGTACACTTTAATTCATCAGGATTGGTGGCTTGTGTAATGTGACAACGGAAAGGTTGCACTCCCTTAAAACTGCTTTCCCATTAATTAAAGTTTATATGTTGATGTCTTTGGTGACTTTTATTAGTGCATTGATAACCTCTGTGTCTATTAGTGGCTTGTCGTATGTGACTACGAAAGATCATATTGCTCCCACGGTTATAACTAACTTGATCACTTAGGAATAACTTTTAGACATAAGTAATCATTAAGGGTTTACTCGCCGATAAGATTAGAGCCAACGAGAAAGGGTTAATTACATACACTTCATATAAAACTAGCAATAAAACAAGTGACAAGCTACTTAATTATCAGGACAGGTCTTCTTATTGTCTCAAGTATTTATCTGTGTACGTGCGTGCTTATCGCTGATTCGTGCTCATTAGTTTAGTTTATTATTTAATTGCAACCAAAACGTGCCAGTCTCTCAGGCTGAAACCCCCTTGCGTTAGATTAGGTTGTATAATTGATTTAAGATATTAAAATACTGATTAGAATAACTAGATAATACGTTCCACTCTTAGTGATCGACACTCTACTTACCATTATATTCATACTGACCGGGTACACTGCTCGTTAAGTGTGTGTGTTATTGATAAGTAGGCTAAATATAAATTTAAAACTTGAGTAGGCATTAATACTGCTAAACCGCAACGACACATCACGCGCATCAAGTTTTTGGCGCCGTTGCCGGAGAGTGAATTGTTATTATCTGTTAATTTAATTAGTATTTTAATTATCTGTTATTATCTTAGCCTTAAGCTCATCATCATCTTCAATCAGTGACATATATGGATCACTATCAAAATCCTCTTGCAGCTTCTTAGCAAAAACTTCATCTCTTTTCTTTATCTCTTCAAGTTTGTCCCTTTCAGCTGCTTCCTCAGCTTGAATCCTTGCAATCTCAGCTAAGCTTGCTTCTTCCTCAGCTTGTTGCTTCTTTGATTTCTTAGTCTGAGGGGTTTCTTCAAGTATCTGCTTTCTTTCCCTTTGAGTTGAAGCAGACTTAAGTTCAGCAGATTTAACAACATCATCAGATTTATCTTTTTAACTAACAAACTTATCATCAGACTTAACCTTCTCAGACTTATCATTACCAGAATTAACAACTTCAGCAGACTTAACTTGATCAGACTTATCATTAGTAGACTTAATAACATCATCAGACTTATCTTCACCAGAATTAACTTTATCCTTCTCAGCAGATTTAATTGTATCATCTTCAGAGTTAACCTCTTCATCAATCACCAACTTTCTCTTTAGCCTTCTCTTCTTCCTTTGTTGAATTTTGCTAAGATACTGGGCTAAAGTTTTTGCTACTTCTAATCCCTCTGGACTTATCTCTGTATCTCCAGTTGGTTTTGCTTGAGTTGGAGTCTTAAAAGTCTGTTCTTCATCAAAATTCCTCCCCTGTTTGGAAGAATTTTCTGCTTCAGCACCCTCTATTTCACTGAAATCAACCCCTTTATCTTTCATTATTCTTTCCATCTTCTTGACCTTTCTGACCAAGGTCACAATAGCTTTTCCCATGGTTGCATTTGATTTCTCCAAAACAGATATCCTTTCAACTAAGGTAGGAACCAGCTGTAAGAGAGCTTCCACAGTCATTGGAGCTGATTCCTCCTCATGAGTTGGACTTAGAACATGGGTTTGTTGCTCAGGTGAAGGTGGTGGAGATGTAGGTGATGGTGGTTGTGGTGTAGGTGATCTGGGTTGTGGTGTAGGTGATCTTGGTACCTCCGCATGCTCCTCAGTTTCATGATGTGCCTCAACTCCAGATGATGTTCCTACAATGTTAGTACCACCAGGCAACATAGCAAGCAATAATGGTTTGTGTGTCCCCTGAAATCCCCTTTTCATGTTGCTAAAAAATTTATCTTTAAAGGAAACACACAAGTAAGGCACTTTTTGTTCAGTTTCAACATTTAAAACCATTTGTAGAAAACGAGGGTACATTAAAAACTTATGCTTACTAGTCACATTTGCCACCATGCCATCAAAAATTAGTTTTGAAAAGTTAAAAGTCTTGCCAAGTGAAAGACAGATCAAAGCAGAAGCAATATTGCTTCCAAATTGATCCCATCCACCACTCTTGGGACTTAGGCAGTGCAGCAAATGGTGAATTAAAAACTTCCACTGTGGTGAAAAATGACTTTTCCAAAAGGTAAAACCACCACCATTAGTGGGGTATCCAATGTTACCCATACCCTCTAAGATCATATTATTTGATAACATAGTTTCTCCAGAAGCATCATCTAATTTAAGACTACGTTTAATGGATGCTTCTGAGATAGAAAACTCAAGGTTATCAATGGTTGCCCTTAAATGTAGATTCCCATCAGCAAGAGTTTCGGAGGTAGCAGTCCCCCAAAACTGTTTGACTAGGGAATCATAGATAGTTGGATTATGTGTTAAGGCATACCTGAGATGTGAGCCTTTCAGAAAATCGACTATCTGTTCGAAACCTTCACTCTTGTTTGGTTTCTTCAAGAAACCAACTTGATTATGCTTATCACAATACTTTAGTTGAGCCATGGATGATTGGTAAGTGCTGGTTGACTGTTTGACTTATGGTTTATGCTGGTTGTTAAAACAGAGTGATCTTGGCCGATAATAAAGATTTTTAAATTAGAAGTAAATAATGGATAAAGATGAGAAATTAATCAAATATTATCCATATATACCTCGTTTTCCCAAAAAATATCAACGGTATTATTTAAATAGGAAAATCATTAAATGTACGTCCAGACCTAACGGTAAAAAAGAATTAATTACATTTTAACACTACCAGAATTAACTTTGGTCAACCAGAATTAACCAACAATCCACCAGATTTAACCGAAATACCAGACAAACACAAATGAAATTCACAAGCAAGACTTCCAATTTCCATCAATCCATGCTTTTCCTGGAAAAATTAGTCTAAAACCAAGAAAATATACATATTGCAAACAGAACTAACAAATACTAACTACCAGAATTAACTCTAATACTCACTACCAGAATTAACTCTAAAGCTACCAGAATTAAATCTACTTAATACTTGTTTTACCAAAATTACAAACTATACATTTAACCTCCCCTTAAATGTAACCTCCCCTCAAATGTAGCTATGGGTTTACCATTCCAATATTAACCACTAAGTAATTGAACCTAGGTCCATCAAAAGCTTTGGTTAATAGGTCAGCGACATTAAAGTCTGTGTGTATCTTTTCCACCCTAATTAACTTCTTTTCAAATCAATCCCTTATAAAGTGATGCCTTATTTCTATGTGTTTAGTCTTAAAGTGATACATTGGGTTCTTAACTATAGAGATAGTACTTTCATTATCAATGTGAATTATAGTATTCATGAAATTCAAACCATAATCCAGCATCTGATTCTGAATCCACAAGACTTGTCCACAGCAATTAGCAGCTGCTACATACTCTGCTTCAGTTGTAGATGTAGCCACAATGGTCTGCTTCTTGCATTGCCAAGAAATCAATCTTCTTCCAAGAAATTGACAACCTCCAGTTGTGGATTTCCTATCAAGACTTGCTCCAGCATAGTCACTATTTGAATAGGCTTCCAGGTCGAATGATGATTCTCTAGGATACCAAAGGCCCAAATTGGGTTTTCCTTTTAGATATCTGAAGATCCTCTTCACAGCATGAAGATGTGAAGTCTTGGGAGTAACCTGAAAACGAGAACAAGCACATACAACATACATAATATCAGGCCTAGAGGAAGTTAGATACATTAGAGAACCTATCATGGATATGTATAGGTGCACATCCACATCATCAGCATCCTCATCTTTTGTCAATGGCACCTTGTTCTCTATTGGAGTGACTGCTGTCTTCACATTTGCAAGATCAAACTTCTTCAATATCTCAGCAACATACTTGTCTTGAGAGATGAAAAGTCCATCTTCCTTTTGCTTCACTTGCAGTCCAAGAAAAAATGTGAGCTCACCCATAGAGCTCATCTAAAATCTGCCCTTCATCAAAGCCTCAAATTCTTCACACCAAGACCTTTTAGTGGAGCCAAAAATAATATCATCTACATACACTTGCACTAGAATGATATCCTTCTTGTTCCTTTTAATGAACAAGGTCTTGTCAATCACACCCCTTTTGTATCCATGTTCTTCAAGAAATTTTGAGAGTGTAGCGTACCAAGCTCTGGGAGCTTGATGTAATCCATACAAAGCTTTGATGACTTTGTAAACCTTCTTGGGATGAGCAGGATCCACAAAACCAGGAGGTTGGTGAACATACACTTCTTCCTCAATAGTGCCATACAGAAAAGCCCTTTTGATATCCATTTGATAGACTATGAACCCCATGTAGGATGCAAAGGCCAAAAATAACCTGATAGCTTCAATTCTAGCTACAGGAGCAAAAACCTCATCATAATCTATCCCCTCCTCTTTTCTGTACCCTTGGGCCACCAATCTGGCCTTGTTTCTGACTACCACCCCTCTTTCATCCTTTTTGTTCCTGAAAACCCACTTTGTGCCAATAACTTTTGCTCCATGTGGCAAATCTACCAGAACCCAAACTTTTTGCAACTGAAATTGCAGCAACTCCTCTTGCATTGCCTCTACCCAACTCTCATCTTCTAAAGCTTCAGAAACCTTGGTTGGTTCCTTTTGAGAAAGGAAACATGCAAACAAGCAGTGTTGCTGATCTTTGTGATTGTTCCTTTGTTGCTGCTTGACAAAACTGAAAAGTGCATGAGCTTCTGACTGTGTATGCACTTTGCTTCTTGTTTGAACTGCTGACTTAGGATCACCAAGTATTTGACTTTTAGGATGAATATTATGAATCCTGAGTGTAGGAGTTGGACTGACATTCACTTCTGTTGGTAAGTTGTTGAAATCAGCAATCACTCCTTCTTCATCATAAGAAGCTTCATCAAAAATCCCTTCACTTATCTTGTCAAAGATCTCAAGTTCTGGCATCTCAGGATTATCAAAAATATCATTTGGAGTAGTATCAGACTCAGTAGAATTAACTGAATCACTACCAGAATTAACTAAGTTAGTACTGGTAGCCTTCTTGTCAACTGAATCACTACCAGAATTAACTGAGTTAGTGCTGGTAGCCTTCTTTCCAATATACTTATCAGCCAATGCATTCAATTCATCTCTGAAATATAGAACATCTTCTGAAACATTTGTAGGAGAAGCCTCTTTCCCTTGTTCTTGAGTTTTGGTAACAGACTCCTTCTTCTTTGAAAGTATAGAAGATTTCATTGTGCCATCTTGAGCTACATCAGACTTGATTGCTGTTGTGGGAACAACAATGAGTTCCTCAGTTTCCTATTCTTGCTCAGAAGCTTTTGCATCAGAATCAACATAAGTACCTGCATTATTAGTTACTTCTTAGGAACCTGCATCAGGGTTAGCTTGGTTCTCAACAGAAACAGGAATATAATTCATAGAATCAGTCAGATAATCAATATCAAACATCCATCTATAACCTATTCCTTTCACATTAGGTTTCTCCTCAAGAAAGTCAACATGGAGAGTCTCTTCAACCCTTTTTGTCACTAAGTTATATACCCTAAAGGCTTTACTACTTAGTGAATATCCTACTAAAAATCCTTCATCAGATTTTCCCTCAAACTTGCCAAGCACACTAAGAGTATCTAGAATGGTAACATGGCACCCAAAATGTCTTATGTGACTAATAACTGGTTTATGACCAAATAAAAGCTCATAAGGAGTTTTGTTTTGAGGTTTAGTCACTCTTACCCTATTAAATATGTAGCAAGCAGTATTGACTGCTTCAGCCCAAAAAATGGTTGGTAAAAGTGAATCTGCTAGCATAGTCCTAGCTGCCTCAATAAGGGTCCTGTTCATTCTTTCAGCAACTCCATTTTATTATGGAGTTCTAGCACTACTATACTCTTGTTTTATCCCCTTGTTCCCACAAAATTCAAGCATACTTCTATTCTTAAATTATGTGCCATTGTCTGATCTAATAATCTTAACCCTATGATTAAGCTGGTTTTCTATCTGCCTAATGAAAGTTTGAAGCAAGCTAGTGGTTTCATCCTTTTTAGACATAAAGAATACCCAACAAAACCTAGTGCAATCATCAGTAATGACAAGGCAATAACTAGCATGATTTATACTCTGCACAGAAGTAGGGCCAAAAAGATCCATATGTAAGGTGTGTAAAGGCTTAGTGATAGTCCTTTCTAATTTAGTCTTACATGAAGCCCTATGCTGTTTACCCTTATGACATGCTACACAAGTATGGTCATTTTTGAAAACCTTTTAAGGTAACCCTCTAACAAGATTATTCTTCACAAGTTTATTTAAATTCTTAAAATTTACATGACCAAGCCTTCTGTGCCACAATTTAGATTCATCAATAGTGGCTTTTGCAATCAAACAGGCAAAACCTTTTGCAGGATCAGGTGTCTTCATATCAAAGCTGTACATATTGTGTTGTCTTGGGACTTTTAGGAGTATCTGATTTTCATCAGGCATCTTAAAGTCAGAAGTCAACACAAAACATTCAGTTTCAGTAAAAAGAACCTTATGCTGCTTATCACAAATTTGTGATATTGAGAAAAGATTAAATTGCCCTAGTTCTTTTACAAAAGACACATTATCAAATTCTAAATTGCCCACTACTATTCTACCTTTACCAGTAATGTAGCCTTTGCTACCTCCAAAAGTAACAGAACCTCCTTTGAATTCTTCAAAATCCTTTAGGTGATCCTTGTTACCAGACATGTGCCCAGAGCACCCACTATCAAATATTACTCTATCTCCCATGTTCTTGAGTGGATGATCCTGCACATAAAGAAGAGAAATTAGTTTCTCTTAAGGACCCAGGCCTGAGCAGGCTTGGGTCTGCCTTGTGGATCAGCATATTTGTAAGTCTTATATGAACATGATCCACTGTTGCTTTGGGATTTATAGGTAAGTTCATTCTGAAATGGATCCCAAGACCAACATGCTGAGGCCTTAACAGCAGACCCCCCCCCCCCCATTTCCCTTTACAGCATTAGAATTTGACATTTTTGTTGTATTATTAACAATGGGTCTCCTCACAGGTGAGTGGGATTTAGCAAAATTATTTCTTTGATTGAATTTGCTCACCTGTGGTCTGTGTGTGACTGGTTGTCTGGGTCTAACAGCATTAACATACCCAGAATTAACTTAGGGCCTAACAGAATTAACTTGTTGCCCAGAATTAACATTTTGCCTACCAGTATTAATATTTGGCCTACCAGAATTAATATTTGGCCTACCAGAATTAACGTATGCCCTACCAGAATTAATATTTGATTTACCATAATTAAATTGTACTGGTCTAGTAACAAATTGGTTTGCATGGTTAACTCTGGTTACATTTTTCCATACTAGTTTAGCCATCACATTATTAGTATTAACACTTCTTTGTCTCTCTTTATCTCAGCCTCTCTAGCCATTCGTTTTTTATGAAAATCACAGTCTTTAATTAAATGACTAAGGCTTCCAAAAACAAAACATCTATTAGGGGCAAAAGACTGACTTTTCCCTAATTCTCTTTTCTTTCTATCCACTTTGGGTGACTCTCTACTTTTAACATGTTGCCTAGGAGATTTTATGTGTGAGACACAACTAGGTTCAACTGTTTTAAGTTTTGGTTCAGACTTAACTGGTTCATTTATCTTAACTGGTTTAGACCTAGAAACTTCTTTTGATTCCTTTTCTGGTTCTGATTCAGACTCCTCAGAGACATCCCCAATGGACCCTCCACTGTCATTGGATTAACAGGTAGAGTATTTACTAGATTTGTCATCTGAGTTACTTGTTTCAGGTATTTGAGGTCCCTATTTACCATAAACAAACAAAGACTCATCAAGCTCTTCCTTTTGTTGAGGAGTGTAGTCTCCATTTAATGGAGGTAGAGCCCCTTTAAAGTCATTAGTTTTTATGAATCTATTGTATGTAGTTTTACCAGCTAAGTCACTTTCTGTACTAACAAACACAGTTCTCTCCATTTCTTCCTCATAGCTTAGAATCTCACTATCAGATTTTATCTCATATCCTAAGCCAATTTTACACGTTGAACTCATACCAGAATCTACTAATCTAAACAGATTTTTAGATGAAGCTTTCCATGAGTCTAGTGTTTTCTGCAATGCATCCCTATCTTTTACAGCTTTCATTCCAATTCTCCTATATCTCTTAAGCTTTTCATCTTTTTCATAAATTTCATTTGCTTGAAATGTAAGCTTTTCATTTAGGTCAGATTGCTATTTTTGATAAGTGACTATTTGTGCTTCTAAAGTTTTAACAGCATTAGTATAAGCAAGTATGGTAGCTTCCTGGTCACCTATCTGTTTCATTTGTTCATCATACAATGATTTAAGACTATTATATGATTTAATGCAAGTTTTTGAACAGAAGGATACCTCAGAACTAGAGCCAATAGTCATGAATGCATGATTTGGTTCTTTTTCTTCCCCTGTGTGTTCACCTCAGTTGATAGCACTAGCTTCCAAAGTCATCATACCCATTTCATTCTTCTCTTCCTTATCTGCTTCTTTAGAGAATGAATCTTTCTGCCTTTTCCCATCAGTAATCACCTTTGATGTGCACTCCCTAGCGAAGTGACCATTTTTGTGACACCTATAGCACTCCACATTCTTCTTATTAAAGCCAACTGCTGTCTTTCTATCAAATCTTATATTCCTTCCAGTCTGCTTATAGAACTTCTTTACCCTGAGAGCAATCATTGCTATCTGCCACTTTATATCCATCTCTTCAATGTCAACATCATTAATCTGCCCAAGGTCATCATTGATAAGATATGGTTCTTCTGAATTCTTTACAAAGAGAGAATAAACAACTTCATCAGCAAAGCCTGCAGGAACTTCTCTTTCTCTCATATTGCTTGAAGAAGCACCAGAAGTATAGCCACCAGAATTAACCTTGTTAGTACTGCTCTTGCTTTGGGAGACAAAAGCAACATTAGCAGCACTTGAAGATGCCTTTGAAACACCTTTGATGTCATGTTCAAAGACCCTAAGGTTGTTGTACAAATCATCAACTGACAAGGTGTCAACATCATCTTTCATTCTCATGTTCATTGCCACATTTGACCATTCTTTTAGCAAAGATCTGAGAAACTTGTGATTTGCATCTTCATTAGACACAGCAGCACCATAAGCTTCCAACTGTGAGAGGAGATGTTGGAATCTATCATATCCTTTTTCCAACCCTTCAGAACTTGTTACAGTGAATGCTTCAAATTCTTGCTTGAGGACAGCCTTCTGCATCTTCTTTGAGTTTGCATTCCCTCCAAATCTGGTTCTGATAGCTTCCCAAATTTCCTTGGCATCATCCATTCCATGAAATCTTCTCAAATGCACCTTGGGAAGAGCCATCAGCAAGAGGGTTTTTGCCTTCATCTCCTTCTCTACAGCATGTATCTCTGCAGCAGATACTGTGTAATACCCAAAAATCTAAAACATGCAAAAAGACAAATTTGCCCCTATAATTTTTAAAATTTGATTAATAAGCATTTAAGGTACCAAATAAATCCCAAACCTTCGGGAATGAGCAAGATATGAAGCGAAGTAATTTTTATGTCTAAAATTAAACATTTTGAAGTGTACAAAAATTTATATTTATACGAAATAAATATTTAGGCCAGTTTAATTAATTTTGTGTATTATTATTATTATAAATTCAAATTAAATTATATAGAATGCAAGATAACGACAAAATAATTATGGAAACCTTAAAATCAGTATTTTAGCCAAAACATGGACCGAAATTCTTGTGCCTCTCCTATTTTTATTCGGCCTATAACTCTTTTCCTATTTATCAAATTACCGAAACCCTATTAAACCCTAAACAAAATTCGACTGCCTCCATACGACTTGGGAAAATTCGTGGGATATTTTTTGGGGTTCTGCAACATCTAAGGAAGCTAGGAAAATTGGTTTGAGGTCAAGGGGTTCGTTCATTTGATCGCTAGAGTTTTGGTGTGTCGATATATGCAACCGAGAGGTAATAATTCTAAATATCCCTTCTACATGTTCGAATCATCAAGTTACATTTTTCTTATGTTCTTTAGGTCCTATATGTTCTAAATAAAATAGCCAAATCGAATCATGCACACTAGATCGATCGTTATAATTTTAAAGGGCCAAAACGTACATAAAATCTAAAATAAGCCATACGAATTTTTTGGGTTTGAAACCTATTTTATTTGAGGTCCATTCGACACATATGACTCTGTAAAAATGCTTGTTCAATTTGTTGAAGCCTATATTTTTCTTCTCGAATTATTTTGTATATCGGGTTCTAAAGAAAAGCAAGAAAGGAAATTAAAACAAGGGGTACGATTAGGGTTAGGGTTTGGTAGTGTCAAATCTGAGTAATTAATGCAGTACAATGATTGTGTAATGAGTTTTCAATGATTGGAAGAATTAGGGTTTAGGTTTGGTAATTAAAAGTGTAAACCGATTAGGTTTTTAAATTAGAAGGGTGTGTTTTGCCAACTTTGAAACTTATGGGATATTTTTGTAATGTTATCTAGATCTGTGGTAATGTATAGAAAATATAACATGAGGGTCCTAAGTGTAAATATTGCAAGAAAAGAATTAATTTGTATTTATAAGGTACAAATTTTATTTATTTAAAATAGAGGGACAAAAAGTGAAAATTCTAGAAATTTATGGTTATTCTATGTAAATAATGATATTAAGAGTGTAATGTGTAATTTTGGGTAATTGTGGGCTTGATATGTAAGTATAATGAAATTAGGTCTTAAAATGGTAATTTTATAAAGTTAAAGGACTAGTTTTGTAATTAGGTGAAATCTAAAGGTATGATTCGTATAATATGTTAAATTGAGGGTATATTCTATAATCTTGGATAATATAGTGCTTGATGTGTAAATATAAACATGATAGGGGTTAAATTGTAAATTATGTAAATATAGGGTTTGTTTTGTAATTAATGTAACTAGAGGGGTATGAATGGTAATTTGTGAAACTTAAGGGATTAAAGTTTCATTTTGAATAACATGGGTATTTAAATCAGTAACTTAAAGTATTTTCATGATTAGGCCTTTGAAATTGGTGAATTTACAATTAAAACCCTAAACTATGAAAACTTGTCATAAATAACACTAAACTTTTGTAACTTGCTAAAATATACCTTAATCCCATAATAAGGCTTGATTAATGACTTAACCTAAATTGGTGATATTATAATCCTTCTAATTATGGAAATCTGCTAATTATGGAAACTTGCTAATTCGGGAAACCTGCTAAATAAGGAACGTTACTTAAAATGGAAAGATAACTAAAAACCACTTGTCATTCTGTCTTCTACTCCCTTAGGTTCGAGGAATGAGTAATTTGATCCTTGTCATTTGCTATCATGGTGTTTTGCTAATAAAGTACAGATATTCTGCCCTTCTCAGTAAGGTGCCTTCGTTCTCTTGACTTCTAATTTTGACTCGTTAGGATTTCCCAAGCCATTGCTATGTTCCCCTACACTTTGGTTCGTTTGTTTGATTCATTGTGGACTTTGATGTTCGATATGACCCTTTTGCTTTGAGCTTCTATAATGATTCCTTTGATATTCGTTCGTTACCTTGTGATATTAGTATTCGAATCACTTGAAACTTCGAGGGTTCATTTGATTTTGGTAATTAGATGTGAAAACCTTTTCAATTATATTATGGAAACGTTTTGAGGAAAAAATATTTTTAAAGATGATGTTTATGAAATATGCGATACCACTTTTATTTAGAATTTGACTAAGCTTTTGTGAAAACTACTTTTCAAGACTACTTTTGTGAAAACCATTATTAAAGGTCATTTTTATAAAATCATTTGATAAAGATTTAATTTAAATGAACCATTTGATTATGAACCTTTGATCCATTCGCTTTGACTCATCGACTTTGATATTGGAGATGACCCTTTGCTATGAACCTTTGATATTTGGACTTTGACCCTGATTCGATGACTTAGACTATTTGAACCTTTGCTATGATTTGGACCTTTGACCTTTGACCTTTCAGTTTGATACCCGAGCCAAGTTCGTTTCCTAGCCATGAAGGTAATGTGGCCGTGTCATTGATGCACCAATGGCATGACTCCAGTGTGTTCGAGTGATGTTACACACCATCCCCATATTGTTCGTTGCATGCACATTATATTTATTATGGCCTATATTATTGTTCGGGGGGCGTATGGATGCATCCTAGGTTCGTGTCCGTGTTCGTGGACTTAACATGATATTATATTATATTGTTCGGTGATTGATGTTGTGTGCAATACACGTCCTTCACATTTGAGAGGACTCCCCTCTCTGGTTACTATATTTGGTTTGTTCGGGCTCGTGGGGGATTACTGATCCTTTTATTTCCTTTTCTTTTCATTTCATTCTTATTTATATTCTTTGCCTATGACTTATATATCCCAATGCACTAAACCATACATGTTCATTTCATTTGCTTTCGTTTTCGTTTATTATATATCTGTTCACTGGGCTTTTTAAGCTCAGCCGCGTTTCTTTTCCCGCGGCAGGTTTTAGTTGGAAGCTGGGTATGAGTGAAGAGACTTTTGGACTTAGAAGACCTTGATAGTTATTCTGAAGTAGAAGTTATTAGAAGGATTTGCAATTGCAGACTTAGTATTTAGCTTTTGTTCCTTTGTAGCCTTGTGTATTCAGTATTTCATTTGTAACCTTTGAGAATCCTTGTATTACTATTGAATGTATGTTGTGTTTTGATCTGATATGAAACCATTAATGTGATACTTCTACCCTTGCCGGGTTGGGGTGTTACAATTATGGTATCAGAGACAGGTTGCGATTCGTAATACATTTACCCTTGGCCTGTGTAAGTTAGGACCACTAAGTTTTCCCCTGTAGGCGCTCGTAAGACAACCTTTGAAAAATTTGCTTTAAGATTTCCCTATAGGAACGTAAGTTTTGACCAGTGAGGAATGGGTAGGCTATAAGGCGTTTGTTTAGGTATCATTGCTTCCGCATCACTCTGATTTGTGCCTTGCTTTTGGTTAGATCCTGTTGATATCATTTTTGAAAATCGAAAGCTTATGCTTTGCACCACCTAAGTTTTGAAACCTATTTAAATCTAGAAGACATTGAGAATTTCACAATAATTGTCTGACACTATTCGATCCTTATCTTTGGATTTTGACTTTGACCTCTGATCCTTTCGTCAATCATTTTGATGCCTCTTCGGTCATTCTGAGAATCTCCATGGCGATGACGTACTTGATGTATTCTCATTTTGTCTCTTGCTTTTGATAAGTATCTATAAATCTTCCGACACTATTTGATTTCGTTTCACCCATCTCTATTCCTAAGAGTGGTCTTGTGGTGTGTAACCACAAGTATAAAAATCCTCCCCCTCACTTTTGAATGATAAAGATTTGATTTGTGATCCGTCTTTCTTTGGATAATTAACTTCGATTTTATTCTGACAAGGAATTGGTTGATTGAGCATTAAAATATTGACAATTTCCCTTTTCTATGTCTCACCTTTAGCATTTGAAACAATTTTGAACTCCCTACTGTGATTACCGATTGTTAAACCCTTTGCTATCACTATTACTCTGGAGACTCGTGTGTTACTTTCGCGGTCATGAAGTTTTCCTATAACCCATTTCGAACACCAATGAATGAACCTCATCTTGAGACCTCTTTGGCACTTTGAGTCTTCTAAACATGAACCTTATCTTGAACGTTATTTGGCACCCTGAATCTTGAATATGATCCCTGGTCGAACACCAAAAAATTTTCCATCGGAGCGTGAAGAAGGATTTGACTTGATAGCGAGAGATTGTCTAGTCACCAAACGAAGGTATCTTTCAGATGTGTCCGGGATCATACCAGTTGATTTGAACAAACCGGGAAGAGCAGCAACCGAAGACCAGGAAGCAAGTTTGCTTAAGTGTATCTTCTAGGCGTATTGCAGTTTCGTTCGCGATTAAGAAGGATGGTGATTGGAGATAGCTGAACCGTATTACTGTTATGAGCTAATTTTCGTCCTCCCTGAAACGACTACGTGTTTGTTTAATTTCAGAGCGCGAAGTTTCCTTCTGATGAATTAATTTTATTCTTAGAATCGCCTTCTGTATTCGTAAACGACTGCTATGACGATTAGGGACGCTAATAGTATTAGCTAAAGCTCTGACTATTTTGTGAATTTGATAAATAATGTTTTCTCGTGAGTACTTGGGCAAATGGTCATTGTATGACTTAATAGTACATTCGGAGACGAGGAAGAGCATGAAAATCATCTTTGCACTTTGTTAGTCATTTGTGCATACTGAGAGATTGATATTTGTTGAGACAACGATATTTTTAATTGAGGATACCTCTTTAAATTCCGCGAGCTTTGAAAACTATCACCATGTGGTCAAAACCAACAATAGAATGGAGAACTGAAACCCTTTAAACTCTGTAGAAGAATTCTGGAAGATGTTTGCAACTTATGATACCATTGAGAAATGTCGTGAACAGGTAGAAACAGCTTAGTTGAGAATGGAGTTTTGGAAAAGCTAAGTTAGAAATTAGTTGCCATACCTTCAGGCGGAACAATTTTGGGATAAATCAGAAAGAGACTCGGTGATACTCCCTTGCCGCACAGGAAGTTTTCGGATGCATCAAAGACAACTAGAAAAATATCAGAAGAATTATTTCCCTGCCTGACCTGGAGTTGACAACAACGGCGTCTACCCTGAAGAGTGAAGACATTCCTTACAAGGTAGAAGTGTTGGCGATGCAGAAGAAGAAATTTAGTCAAGATGGCGAACCTGGAGCTGATGAAGACATGCAGTCTAATTTTCCTATTCATCTTGGTTGTACTAAGATGAATTGAGAGCGGAAGCAGACTGGATGATGGAGAGATTCAAAGATCGTGCCAGAAATCCACATTACTCCATCACATTCCAAGAAGAACTGCAGGAGGCACGACGAACCAGACACAAGTTCCTGATTTTGGTTTCACTTTCCGATTGATGGACAAACGAAGACAGATTAACCGGACTTGAGGAGATTGGAGGTGTTGAATGGACGGAGTTTAGAAACAGACCCTTTATGTTTGGAAGAATTGATTCTGGGAAGACCGAAGATTTTGACGACTAACTTTCACTTTCGTAGACCCTCTTAAGTTTTGTTATATAGTAATAAGATCCTTTAATGATTTAAGTTTCCTAGAAGCATTTCTGTTCGTGTTCATTTTTCGTATGTTCGGTGATGGCTTTGTTTTGAGAGATTTTGGCGAATTGTGGAAGATGTGATCCTTGTGACGGCGTACCTCATTTCTGCTAGGCAATCTGGGATTTTGATACTCTTGCGAATAGTTTTGTTTTCCCTCCTGACTATGACATTTGATCTTGTTGACCTTTGAGACTATAGAAGTACTAGGTGAATTAAGATAGGTGGTTTTGATTTCGACTTGAGATAAAGTATGACCATCATAAGGGCATATTTATATGATGCCAGTATTATGACGTCTGGCCAACGTGATAATACTTACATCATATAACGTGCACTTGTTGTGGGCATAGGATATCTTGGGGAGTACCTAAGAAGTTTAGAATTTGAATCTCTGTTGGATTATCCGTGATTAGTGAGACTTTAAGTTCATTCTACCTATGCGTATACTCTACCTTCGTTCGTTAAATATCTGGATGAGTTTGGACTCTCATTTTCATTCTGTTGACCTCAGTTATAAATCTTGAATGCTTGTAAAACTCCTTACTATTGATACAATTAATTTGATTTGAACTCTTGTTCGTATTCCATATGAGATCCTGGAGATTTACCTATCCTCCATTTTGTTGCATGGTCTTTTGATCAGAAACAACCTAATTTGTCTCTTTCTGAGGAAATTTGAACCCACTTCGTTTTGATTCGAGTCATGAGAAACTATTCGGTCTGAATATCTTTTTGAAAGAACCTCCTCGGGCATGAGAATGTTCGTGATGATCATTTGCGACTCGCTACGACTTCGTTTCACTTTGCGACTTCAAATTTCGAGGACGATATTTTCTTTTAGATGGGAAGAAGTTGTAATACCCAAAAATCCAAAACATGCAAAAACACCAATTTGCCCCTATAATTTTTAAAATTTGATTAATAAGCATTTAAGGTACCAAATAAATCCCAAACCTTCGGGAATGAACAAGATATGAAGCGAAGTAATTTTTATGTCTACAATTAAACATTTTTAAGTCTACAAAAATTTATATTTATACGAAATAAATATTTAGGCCGGTTTAATTAATTTTGTGTATTATTATTATTATAAATTCAAATTAAATTATATAGAATGCAAGATAACTACAAAATAATTATGGAAACCTTAAAATCAGTATTTTAGCCAAAACTTGGACCGAAATTCTTGTACCTCTCCTATTTTTATTCGGCCTATAACTCTTTTCCTATTTATCAAATTACCGACACCCTATTCAACCCTAAACAAAATTCGACTGCCTCCATACGACTTGGGAAAATTCGTGGGATATTTTCTGGGGTTCTGCAACATCTAAAGAAGCTAGGAAAATTGGTTTGAGTTCATGGGGTTCATTCATTTGATCGCTAGAGTTTTGGTGTGTCAATAAATGCAACCGAGAGGTAATAATTCTAAATATCCCTTCTACACGTTCGAATCATCAAGTTACATTTTTCTTATGTTCTTTAGGTCCTATATGTTCTAAATAAAATAGCCAAATCGAATCATGCACAATAGATCGATCGTTATAATTTTAAAGGGCCAAAACGTACATAAAATCTAAAATAAGCCATACGAATTTTCTGGGTTTGAAACCTATTTTATTTGAGGTCCATTCGATACATATGACTCTGGAAAAATGCTTGTTCGATTTGTTGAAGCTTATATTGTTCTTGTCGAATTATTTTGTATATCGGGTTCTAAAGAAAAACGAAAAAGGAAATTAAAACAAGGGGTACGATTAGGGTTAGGGTTTGGTAGTGTCAAATCTGAGTAATTAATGCAGTACAATGATTGTGTAATGAGTTTTCAATGATTGGAAGAATTAGGGTTTAGGTTTGGTAATTAAAAGTGCAAACCGATTAGGTTTTTAAATTAGAAGGGTGTGTTTTGCTAACTTTGAAACTTATGAGATATTTTTTTAATGTTATCTAGATCTGTGGTAATGTATATAAAATATAACATGAGGGTCCTAAGTGTAAATATTGCAAGAAAAGAATTAATTTGTATTTATAAGGTACAAATTTTATTTATTTAAAATAGAGGGACAAAAAGTGAAAATTCTGGAAATTTATGGTTATTCTGTGTAAATAATGATATTAAGAGTGTAATGTGTAATTTTGGGTAATTGTGGGCTTGATATGTAAGTATAATGAAATTAGGTCTTAAAATGGTAATTTTATAAAGTTAAAGGACTAGTTTTGTAATTAGGTGATATCTGAAGGTATGATTCGTATAATATGTTAAATTGAGGTTATATTCTATAATCTTGGGTAATATAGTGCTTGATGTGTAAATATAATCATAATAGGGGTTAAATTGTAAATTATGTAAATATAGGGTTTGTTTTGTAATTAATGTAACTAGAGGGGTATGAATGGTAATTTGTGAAACTTAAGGGATTAAAGTGTCATTCTGAATAACATGGGTATTTAAATCAGTAACTTAAAGTATTTTCATGATTAGACCTTTGAAATTGGTGAATTTACAATTAAAACCCTAAACTATGAAAACTTGTCATAAATAACACTAGACTTTTGTAACTTGCTAAAATATACCTTAATCCCATAATAAGGCTTGATTAATGACTTAACCTAAATTGGTGATATTATAATCTTTCTAATTATGGAAATCTGCTAATTATGGAAACTTGCTAATTCGGGAAACCTGCTAAATAAGGAAAGTTACTTAAAATGGAAAGATAACTAAAAACCACTTGTCATTTTGTCTTCTACTCCCTTAGGTTCGAGGAATGAGTAATTTGATCCTTGTCATTTGCTATCATGGTGTTCTGCTAATAAGGTACAGATATTCTGCCCTTCTCAGTAAGGTGCCTTCGTTCTCTTGACTTCTGATTTTGACTCGTTAGGATTTCCCAAGCCATTGCTATGTTCCCCTACACTTTGGTTCGTTTGTTTGATTCATTGTGGACTTTGATGTTCGATATGACCCTTTTGCTTTGAGCTTCTATAATGATTCCTTTGATATTCGTTCGTTACCTTGTGATATTAGTATTCGAATCACTTGATACTTTGATGGTTCATTTGATTTTGGTAATTAGATGTGAAAACCTTTTCAATTATATTATGGAAACGTTTTGAGGAAAAATTATTTTTAAAGATGATGTTTATGAAATATGCGATACTACTTTTATTTAGAATTTGACTAAGCTTTTGTGAAAACTACTTTTCAAGACTACTTTTGTGAAAACAGTTATTAAAGGTCATTTTTATAAAATCATTTGATAAAGATTTAATTGAAATGAACTATTTGATTATGAACCTTTGATCCATTCGCTTTGACTCATCGACTTTGATATTGGAGATGACCCTTTGCTATGAACCTTTGATATTTGGACTTTGACCCTGATTCGATGACTTAGACTATTTGAACCTTTGCTATGATTTGGACCTTTGACCTTTGACCTTTCTGTTTGATACCCGAGCCAAGTTCGTTTCCTAGCCATGAAGGTAACATGGCCGTGTCATTGATGCACCAATGGCATGACTCCAGTGTGTTCGAGTGATGTTACACATCGTCCCCATATTGTTCGTTGCATGCACATTATATTTATTATGGCCTATATTATTGTTCGGGGGGCGTATGGATGCATCCTAGGTTCGTGTCCGTGTTCGTGGACTTAACATGATTTGATATTATATTGTTCGGTGACTGATGTTGTGTGCAATACACGTCCTTCACATTTGAGAGGACTCCCCTCTCTGGTTACTATATTTGGTTTGTTCGGGCTTGTGGAGGATTACTGATCCTTTTATTTCCTTTTCTTTTCATTTCATTCTTATTTATATTCTTTGCCTATGACTTATATATCCCAATGCACTAAACCATACATGTTCGTTTCATTTGCTTCGTTTTCGTTTATTATATATCTGTTCACTGGGCTTTTTAAGCTCAGCCGCGTTTCTTTTCCCGCGGCAGGTTTTAGTTGGAAGCTGGGTATGAGTGAAGAGACTTTTGGACTTAGAAGACCTTGATAGTTATTCTGAAGTAGAAGTTATTAGAAGGATTTGCAATTGCAGACTTAGTATTTAGCTTTTGTTCCTTTGTAGCCTTGTGTATTCTGTATTTCATTTGTAACCTTTGAGAATCCTTGTATTACTATTGAATGTATGTTGTGTTTTGATCTGATATGAAACCATTAATGTGATACTTCTACCCTTGCCGAGTTGGGGTGTTACATACTGGTGGAAGAACCCTAACAACACCATCTTTTCCAACTGAGATCCTCTTCTTTGAATTGCCATTCTGAATTACTTTCCAGACATCATTATCAATATACTCTAGGTAATGCTCCATCTCCAATGCCCAGATATCATACTCCTCCTTCTTCAGAATTGGGAGCTTGATGTTAGAGATAGTGGTTGTTGCGGGGATGCTTTGTTGTTGTTGTTTAGTTGTATTGGTTTCTGATGCAGAATCTTCATGATTTGAAACTTCATCATCACTGATATGGTTTGAGTATTCATCACCACCCTTTTGAGACATTGTGCAGGATTGTTTAGTGAATGAGTGTTTGTGGTTTTTGTGTTTCTTCGTACTCAGAGTCCCTCTATACGCTCTGATACCACTTGTTGGTCCACACGAATTATGGATCTAAGTAGCCTTGATAAGACAATAGACAACTTGGATAAATCCAAATCAATCTATATGAGAAACTCTAAACTGGTTGTTGATTGTTAATGAGGAATCTTAACAATAACAATGAAGAACACAATTAACTAACTTTGTAATTCTATTAATCTTTTAATCACAATGTCGTACATAACACAATGCCGTAGGGTTCCTTTTATACTCTAAGGAAAACCCTAGATACAAAACGTGTGAAAGGATAAACATATCTTCTAATAAGATATCTAATTCATCCGTATCCTTTCCTAACTTATAGCTAACTAACTCTGCTATAAAACATAAACAGACCTAACTAAATACGGCTAAACAAACTTAACTATGTAACTATGTCTACCAGACTTAATATTGTACTGGCAGACTTAACTATGACTTGACTAACACTAACAGACTTAATGAGTTCTTCAGCAGATTTAAGTATGTTCTTCACATAATTCCCAACACAAAAATTCTATATAATTAATTAAAATTATGTAATTCGTGTTATTCGGTTTGATTTTACCCAGAAAAAAATTTTAACCTATACTACACTGAATAAACCGAACAACCCGATAACTAAATAGATAAACACCCCTAATTGTGTTAGAAAGAGAATTGCCACATTTAGCTTTGTTAAATGTTGGTGACTTGGTGTAACTAGCAACACATTACATGTTAAATACTCTCCCCGTCTCACATTAAGTGTCTATAACTCTATATTGCTAATTTAGGATATCCCATAATAAGTGTTTATTTTATATACCAATGAAAGTACACTTTAATAGGTAGATTTAATATTTGATTAGTGGAAAGTGTAGTAAGTGAATTTTTTTTTAAATTTTTTATGCATTATGAAAGTAGACACTTAATATGAGACGGAGAGAGTATGTGTCAAAACAACCAAAGTAAATGCCTCAAAATTTTTATTAATTATAGAGTAAATTACACCGTTCGTCCTTGTGGTTTGCGTTGACTGCAGCCGTTAGTCCCTTGACCAAAAAAATTGCATCGTTCGACCTTAAGTGGCAAACGTTATGCGCCGTTTGTCCCACCCTCTAACAGCTATCACTAACGCTCGTTAATTGCTGTCATGTGATACCCACGTAAGGGTATATTCGTCTTTTTACTCTTTCTCCATTTCATCTTCCTCTACTTAATCTTACCAACACACCCTCCAGTCCTCCACTTTCCGGCTATTTTTCCGACCAAGTTTTCGATAACAACAAAAATCCTTGATCAAAACGAAATATTTTTATCAAAATATCTTGTTTTATCACAAAATACCTCAGATCATCCAAAAATAATTTCACATCTATTTCATTATTCATCCAACACAAATATTTATCATCATCTTCAACTATTACAAAAAAAATAAAACAAATAACAAACAATCCATCACACAAACTGAGTTTCATTCATGTATTTTTGAAGGCATCAATATTGGGGTTTCATCTTTCCAGATCTATAGATACCAAACGCACCTCGCCGGGAACCGCTGCACAAAACCCTACTATCTCGCAGGAAAAAACACTATATTTTTTTCTCTCTTTCTTCATTCTTTATTCCAAACCATCATTTCACCTCCAAAAGTACACACACTAGTTTCACCTTCAAAAAGCACACTCTAATTTCACTCAGATCAGAAAAGACAAAAAAAAAATCAAAAAACCCCCCAATATAACAAATTCAAACACCCCTGCTTCACATTCATCCCACTTAATTTATAACATCAAACATCTTTTACTATATAAAAAAAAAAAAAAAAAAAAAAAAAAAAAAAAAAAAAAAAAAAAAAAAAAACTAACAACCTTTAAAAATAGTGTTGTAACCTATATGTTTCATCGGAATCAAGTTTGGTTTCATTCGGGTCCTAGTTTTTTGAACCCAACTGTAAAGTGTATCCAAGAAAAATTTATTACCTGATGATGATAATGGTGAGGCTTTTGATCAATTTATGAATCTGAAAGTGCTTGAAAAAAAGATGGCGAAAATCAAATCATTGAAGAAAATGTATATGTTTTTGGATAAACTTGTTATGTTAGATAGCAATGGCTAATCCTCAACATAGTTGTGTTTTCGGTTCATTTTATCTTGTTTTTGGTAGCTGTTGTGTTGTTTGTTGGTGGGAGATAGTTGTGGTGACCGAAGATGGTGATTAAGATCTCAATCGTGTGTTCTTTTTAATGAAACAATGTGTTCGACTTCACGATTTTGCAAGTGTAGTGGCAGTAATGGTCGGATCTGTGGTAGTGGCGTATGGTTAATGACTTGATAACGATGGGTTTGTTGCTAGTGGTTTGATTTGTTACAGGTGGTGGTCGGTGAAAGGAAGTGATGGCCGGATTTGAGATGAAGAAGAAGATGTTAGGATTGGTTGTCTTGTGTTAGAGATTAAATGCTCTGAAGATTAGTATTAAGAATTACATGTTCACAAGATCGTTTCTGCTCAAAGAAATACTCTAAGTATCATTCTACTGCTAGTGCATTTGATTCTACTGCTAGCGTTAAACATTCTACTGCTGAATGATGCTGCTGTTGGTGAAAAAGATTCTACTGCTGAGTGGATAACTGTTGAAGTATTCTACTGCTGGTTGGATAAGAATACAAAGATATTATGTGTATAATAGTCAACAATACACGGTAGATAATATCTTTAGACAAAGTGTTCAGTAACAAGTTGTAAACACAGATACATGTTGTATGTTGATATAAATAATGCCTAAACACGTTATTAATATTTTTCGATATCTCTACGTTTTGATAATCACAAAATGTAAAATCATTAATCGGAAAATTATGACGTAAATAAGTATTTAGTTGTAAATATCTATTTCTACAACTCAAATCACTTAAGGTATGAATGAACTAATGCTTAATGCATTATATGATCAAAGGAACATTTTCTTAATAACTAGATTTTTTATAAAACATCAAAAACATTTTATATATTTTTGAAAAACATTTTTGGTATTAAATAAAAATGTTTAATCTTTTATAAAAATATGAATTCAAATTTTTAACCAAAATCAGTTAAAATGTTCCAGAAAAACCTTCCCCAAAAGGACAAAACTGGCCAACGTCCAGTAGGGGCGGCCCCCTTAATTTTGCTAGGCGGCCCCCTTAATTATTAAGGGAACCGCCCCCGCTCCAGTAGACCTCCAGCTGTCCAATTTTTCTCCTATAAATACCAGCCTTCTCCTGGACTTTTACTTACCTTTTGCACACTAAAACTTTCTGTTCTAAATCCACTCTAAACATTGTAAATCCTTTGATCATATTTGTCACAATTCGCATTTTCGAGTCTTTACTATGCACGGGATTGCATCATTTCAATTTACGTATGTTCATTAAACGTTACCACTCAGTCATTACTACTAATATTATACTCAAATACTCCCGACTATGATCCTAATATAGTTCCATGCTAATTTTAATGATATGAAATTTATATTATTAATTTACCCGGTGTTTTGAAACCTTTTGCGATATTTTACGTTAAGAGCTTATAACTCCGTCGTTTTGCGATATTTCATCACGAACACTATTTTAACACCCGATTCTTATCAGTAACATGATTTCATAATTTTCACGACTTCGTCGAATTTTATTTTTATTCGTCACGTTTTATTTTCAGTTAACCCGGTACCCGATAACGCCGAAATTATACACTAAACTAACTAAGACTTATCCTAAAAATGTTTTAAGGAAAAAAATTGCACATGCTAAAGCTTCTTGGAGAAGCTTGCCGCCCCCCCCCCCCCCCCCCCCCCCCCCCCATGTTGGCCTAATAAGCCAAAAGCTTTAATTGCTAAAATATTTCTTAAACTAGTCTTTATATTTCATAACATTTTACACATCCTTTTTAGCTAGCAATTTTTAGCAAACTCTCTCTCTTTTCACTCTCTATCCCACGGCACAAACCAAACACAAAGGAGATTCCATAAATTTTTGAAGACCAAGTTTCATTCTAGTCCCGAATACCTTCCTTGTTAGAGTTTTGTAATAAAAACTCCAAGGTTGTGGTCGTTTTTTATTCTAGCTCACCAATCATCAAGTAAGCTCAAGAATACTATTTTTGATCTTTACATACTTCCATTGTTCTTATATTGATGTATTTCCTATTTATTTTAAGAGCTATCCATGCAAAACCTATGTTATGTATACCACTTGTTTTATTTTTCATTAAAACTATCTCAAATCCTAGATCTGTACGTTTTATTAACAACCCCGCGAAGCCCACTATTTTTAGTGATGTTTAGGACCCATGACACCTTAAGAAGGTGTATGGTAGGATGTGTGTACTTGTGGAGTTGTGTTGTAGTCGTTTGATCAAGCCGCGAACCAAGAAAACGAGTTTTTAACATATATATAATACCCGATGTCCAGAAATGTAAACTTTGGAAAAATCAGTAAACATGGCGTTATTTTAGCTTTCATATTTAGAAAGTACTCTCAAACACGAAAACGTGGTCGCTTGAATCACTAAAAACCGAGTTATAACGAAGGAGATACGATGTTTTAAAGTTAGCAACGCAAAACTATTATTTTCAGAAAATGCGTGCTGTTGGCCGAACTTCAGGGGACAGAACGAGGCGTTAGCCGTAGTCTAGCTGAGCCGAGCCACTGAGAATATGTTAGCTCATGTTATGACGATCGCGTGGATATAAAGAACATTGAAAACCGACTTGTAACGACCAAGATATGAATTTCTGAAAATCCGATTAACAAAACTTATTTTGACAGCCTCACTATAATTCCAATATTTTCCAAGTATAAACAGTTTTGCGAGGCACCATCTTACGAGCTATTTTCCCGTTGAGCGAGATGGTTTGAGCCATAAACTCCTTGAGGTGAAACGAAGTATTCCCGGCCTATTTTCCAAATCAATCGACCGCTTGTTGATTGAACTTATATTGAGTAAGTTATGAATTTCCTAGTATCGCCAAAAACAACCATTATATAAAAATAAAATGTGTAAAACTAGCAAGTCGTCAAGTTGATGACCGATTATCTACATGATCGAGACGCGTATGATCAAAAGTCAAAGGAGACGGCTGAGAGATCATGTTACAAGGTTTTCAAAAACGTCAAGTTCTATTCCTAACTCTTAACGTACAATATTTTACGACTAGTTTTGCGAGGCCGTTTGGTCATATTTTCACAAGTTATAAAAAGTGTTATTTTGCGACGAAAACATTATATTAACCGATAAAACACCAAACAAAGATCGTGGAGTGCCGTTTCAACATATTTACACGAAAAGTAGTTCATAACTTGCTGAGACGTCAAAAATGTAGTTTTCGACGATAAACGTTATTTTCAAAACTAACGAGTGGTATCGTTAACATACGTAATTGCATGAGTAGAATCATTTCATTTGCTTACCTTAGATCATATCATTCATATTAGGTCGCGGTTAGAGACCGAGCCTCATTCCAGCATATTCACTACTAGTATTGTTGCTATCGCATCAGGTGAGTTTTCATAGCCCCTACTTTTATACGTTTTGAACTTTTGGGGGAGATACATGCTTAAATTACTTTTCTCGTTTATCAAATACGTTTTGCATTGGTATGCAAGTCATCAATTCTATTTTGCATTGGTATGCAATTACGCTAATACGTTTTGCATTGGTATGCAAGTCATCAATTCTATTTTGCATTGGTATGCAATTACGCTAATACATTTTGCATTGGTATGCAAGTACTCTGACACGTTTTGCATTGGTATGCAAGTTCTCTAATACATTTTGCATTGGTATGCAATTACGCTATTATATTGTGCATTGGTATGCAAGTATTCTGACACGTTTTGCATTGGTATGCAAGTCAACTATTACGTTTTGCATTGGTATGCAAGACATCTATTACATTGTGCATTGGTATGCAAGTCATCTATCCTAGACATACTATGTTAGCATTGGGTTGTAAGCACACAGATTGCAAGTCTTGAATGGGCAGGGCTTGGAACTGAGTGGATTTACAATGCCTATGCTATGGAAACTTTCTTTAAACGCTTTTCAACTTATTTATAACAAACTCTATGAACTCACCAACCTCGTGTTGACACTTTAGCATGTATTTTCAGGAACCAAGCAATAGCACGCTACTGGAGGCTTTTGGCAGGGCATGGCATGGTCATAGAAGACTCTGATAAAACATTTGGGACCGCTTAACTTATTTTATGGGCCAACTTCCGCACCACTTTTCATAATGTAAATTAACACTTTTGACTTCTCAAATATATTCTAAATGATTGATGTGAAGACCGTTCTTTACACTTGTGTTGTGATACCAATTGAGTCGCACCCCAAAGACATTACTATCCGCTGCAAACCATTTTTGGGGGTGTGACAATATTTTCTTAAGCATTGGTTTCTAAGTGATCCAAGCTTCCACCACCAAAAGTGCAAAAGAAGAACTCTACTTCAACTAGTGAAGAAGTGTTATTACTTACCTCATTCAATTGTGTTGTTGTATAAAGTGTTGTGTAGTTGTGATAAGTAGATCTAAGTGTAATTACGTAGTGGTGTTGTAAATTAGTTGTGAAGTAGTTGTGAATAAGTAGTTGTGAAGTAGTTGTGAAGAAGTAGTCGTGAAGTAGTCATGAAGAAGTCGTGAAGAAGTCTTGAAGCCGTTGTGAAGAAGTCATGAAGAAGTCGTGATTAAGTCGTGTAGAAGTTGTGTATAAGTTGTGAGATTGGTTCTAGCTACGATTAGGACTCGACATCTAGCTTTGTGTCGTTAAGCCGGTGTAAGCTAAAGTTGTGTAAGGTTTCTCCGCCATAAGGGAGTTTGTTGACATAGTGAAGAAAACTCTCGAGTAGGTGACTCAAGGAGTGGAGTAGGGCAAGGAAGGTGTCCTTGTAGCCGAACCACTATAAATCTCCGTGTTGTGGTTTGATCTTTCCATCTCTCTCTCTCTTATTTCATTATATTTACCTTACTTGCATTACTTATCTATATTTGCTTATATATGTTCATATTGATCAAGAGTTGAATTCACATAAGATAGAATCGAAGTTTTTAAAAAAGTAAACAAAAGTTTTCATAAATTAAAAAGACATAAAACTATTCAACCCCCCCCCCTTCTAGTTTTCCACAATTGGTATCAAGAGCCACGTCAAACAAGATTTTTAAAATTAACTGTATTTTAAAACTTGAAGCGATCTATGGAATCTGAAAAATATTTAGAAGGGCAATCTATGCAAAGACCACCACTATTTGAAAGTGATGGATTTTTATATTGGAAAAATCGATTCGAAACTTATGTGAAGTCAAAAGATCTAGATCTTTGGCATGTTATTACTAATGGTGATTTTTTACCTATTCAACATAATCTTGAAACTAAAAAGGATGAAATTGTACCTTTTGAAAAACAAAGTGATGATTTAAAAAGAAAACTTTCTAAAAATAATGAGGCTAAAATGGTTATTTATAATGCGCTACCACGTAAAGAATACGAAAGAATCTTTATGTGCGAAACCGCAAAAGAAATTTGGAATTCTTTAATAATAACTCACCAAGGTAATAGTCAAGTCAAAGATAATAAAATAGATCTTCTTGTTCAACAATATGAACAATTCACGATTCCGGAAGAGGAATCAATTGATAATTCATTTGCTAGGTTTAACACAATCATCACAAGTTTAAAGGCACTTGATGAGAGTTTTTCTAGTAAGAATTTTGTCAGGAAATTTCTTAGGGCTCTTCATCCAAAATGGCGAGCTAAAGTTACGGCGATTGAAGAATCGAAGAACTTGTCAACTCTTCAACTTGATGAGTTGATTGGCAACTTGAAAGTCTACGAAGCAATTATCAAGAAAGACTTCGAGATGGTTAAAGGAAAGAAAGAGCAAAGCAAGTCAATCGCGTTGAAAGCTAGGAAAGCATCAAGTGACGAGGATAGCTCAACCTCCGAAAGTGATGATGAAGAATATGCCATGGCCGTTAGAGACTTCAAGAAATTTTTCAAAAGACGAGGAAGATTCGTTAGACAACCACATGACGAAAGGAAAACACTCCAAAGAAACAAAGATGAAAAAGGTAGCAAGAGTGAGAGGAAGTGCTTCAAATGCGGTGATCCAAATCATCTCATTGGAAGATGCCCTATGATGTCAAAGGAGAAAAACCAAAAGGCGTTCATTGGAGGAGCATGGAGTGACAGTGAAGAAGACGAGAAAGAAACCACAAAAGAGGAGAAGTGTCTTATGGCTAAGACATCAAGTGAGGTACGTTCCGAAACCGAATACTTTAGTGATGAAAATTTATCATTAGATGAAAAAGACCTAGATAACGAATATAATAGGTTATGTATATTAGGCCAAAAAGTAATGACTAAAAATAAATCACTAAAACACATAAATAATCAATTAGAAAAAGAAATACTAGAATTAAAAATTAAACTACATAACTTAGAAAAGGGAAAAGAAATTCTTGAATGTAAAACATGTCAAGAAACTAAAAATGAAAATGAAATACTTAAGGAGGAAATTTGTAGGCTTAACAAATTCGAAAATAGTAGTAATTCTCTTAGGGAAATAATAAGTATTCAAAGAGTATCAAGTGATAAAACCGGATTAGGATTTAATTCAACTAAGGATTCAAATAGTCAAACTAAAAATGTAAAGTTTGAATGTGAAACTAGTGAGCAAAAACCTTTAGAGTCAAAACCTAAGTATATACTTATGAAAGATAGAAAAATACCCATAGCTAGTGATGAGGAAGTAAAAACTTTTTATAAACCATCTTTAAAAAATGAAGTAAAATACTCTAAACCAAAGTTAAGGTCAAAAACACCTCCACCTAGAAGACCACCTAGTCCTCACCCTCGGCCTAAAACTCCTCAACCTAAAAGAAACCAAAATATACCAAACCGTCATAATAATAGTTACCCAATGTGGAATTACCCAAATCCACCAAGCTACAATCCTTGGGGAATACTTCCACCATATATGCATCCGAGTCAATTGCAAACCATGTTTGGGCCAAAAAACTATGGACCAATGAGATCATGGGGACCAAGTGGCTAGATTGCAAACTCATCGGGAAAGGCGATATCTCTTTCGTAATTGACTTTTATAAGTTAATATGCTTTGAAGAACTTGAAGACCACATGTTGAAGACCAAAAGATACGCCGCTCTTTCATGCTCACCATTATATGCGTAGATAAATGAACTAGCCAATTGCATGCCCCCATTAGTCTTTTATGCCTAGTATGTTAGTTAGTAGATTATTCCTTATACATGTATACATATATATACCTATACTACTATTTATACATACTATATATATATATATATATATATATATATATATATATATATATATATATATATATATATATATATACATATAAATATATACGCACATAACCTAGATACGTCATTTGTTGACTATCTAGAACTAAAAGAAATTGTTCGTCCTCGAACCTTTTCTTCCCCCTTTGCCTCATTTGAACTTTAAAGTTCAACACGAAAATCTTCCGTGTCTACTATCACATGACTCATGGTGATGAAGAGAAGTGAGTTAAGTGGATTAACGTAGAAGTAGCACTTTGACCGTCGAGTCAAGAAAACTATGGATGAAACAAACTCCCGTCACCGCCAGCACCTATCTCCGTCATTACCTCATCATTTCTTAACTCCATTCAACATCCCACGTTTTCACACAAAATAAATAAATAAATATATATATATATATATATATATATATATATATATATATATATATATATATATATATATATATATATATATATATATATATATATATAAACATGCACTTTTACTCTCACCCCCTAACACATTTGTCATCTTGACATCTTGATCATTTTATCCAAAATTTTCAAGAAATGTTTTCTTAACGAAATGTTAATAAAATGTCAAGTATTCCTTCCTCGTGCCATTAAAACCCAACGTATTTTTGATATATAATAAATCTATATATATACATAAAATTATTTTGCTATCAGAAACTAAATCCGACAAAAATACATTTTTGGTAGGCGGCCCCCTTAATGTTTAAGGGGACCGGCTAGTAAACGGGGGCGGTCCCCTTAATAATTAAGGGGACCGGCCTACTGTAGCTCCCAAAAACGTTTTTCTTCCAAAAATCTTTACCAAACACCCCACTTTTCAAACACACCCATACCTGCTGCTGCTGTGAACGAACCTAAACTCAAAAACCATTCACCAAATCACCATCTCTGACTATTTTCACAAGGGGCAAACACTTGTATCTTGATTAGCAACACATTTTGTAAGTTTTCTAATTCACATTTCATCTAATTCCATTCAATTTTGAGTCTAATCATAATTAGGTCTTTTACTAAACTTTCTTTTAATCTAAATTTTGTTAAAATTAAGTCTAGAAATCTTATAACCAAATGCTCCCCATAGGATTAGAATGCTTAATCAACCTAGAAACTAAGTAATTAAAAAACCATTATGTCAAACTAATCACTCCTTTTTCAAAACTAATCACATTGTTGAATTATGCCATAAACACCTCTTAAAACTAATCACATTGGTTTATTACAACTCACAAATCCTAAAAATATATTTTTCGAATCATAAAAAATGTTTTTGATAAATATAAGAAAGTGTTTGGATTAGGAACTAGAATCATCAAAATTTAATCAAAATTAAGTTCATAACTACTTGTCAAGTTTATAAACACGCAATTAGTTGTTTTAAGTCATCAAGATACATAATTCATATGTATATTGAAATTTTACTAGTTATTTTCTTATTTAAAGGAGCGTTTGGCACAACATTTTGAAAAAAAAAAATTTTGAGTCAAAATCTAAGTTACTTAACATAAACTGATGAAGCGAAAAGTGTACCGCTTTTAAGGGGTCATTTAAGCCCTAAATCGTATTTATTTGATCAAATATTGCCCTAAATCGTTCCTTTTGTCATTTTAGGTACTTTTGAGGAGAAATCTGGAAAAGGAAGCATTTTGGACGTTTTTGGAGCATAAAAGTGAAGAAAACGGCAAAGTCTCAAAAATTGGCTGAAAGTTACCTTTGACGGCGTCATATTTAACTCTGGACGGCGTCATGGCTTGGCAAAAGTGGTGGATGTGAAATTTACTCATGATAAGCCAGAGAAATTGCATGGAAATTCTGACGGCATCACCCTTTAATTTGATCAAGGTCGTCACGTTATAATTTAAAGAGGGACGGCGTCACGTTCATAGTCTGACGGCGTCAAGCCTTGATAAGCCAGAATTGATTTTGGAGAGCTAAAGAGGGACGGCGTCAAGAAGGTCATCCGAGAACCCTAAAAGCGGCGAGGTGACGGCGTCACACTCCATAACGTGACGCCGTCAGATCTAAAAGTCTATATATAGTTTTCTAATTTTTTGTCATTAGGGTGGAACTTATTGGGGAACTTTGTGTGTGAAAACCCTAGGACGAATTTGGCAGCTCTTTCAAGGCTTTTTGCCTTAAGATCTTTCATGTTACATTGAAGATAAGTTATCAATTAATCATTCAATATGTCTATGTGTTGTTTGATTCTATCTTATTCTTGTCTTTTGTTTAACATGTTAGGCTAGATTTATCTTGTGTTTGCTTAGATCTAATGAAACCTAGCTATTGATTATTGGTTATTAGTGTGTTGTTAGTTGTATTGGATGATTGTTTATCTATGTTAGGCTTAAGAAAACTGGCTAACTTCCTATTCGGTAACTTGCTTGAACGTCTTAAGAAACATGAACCAATGCGTACTAAAGGTTTTTATGGTTGTATTTAATGCACAAGCGAATTCTAGTGATCCCATGTTAGGAGCTTCCTAGCCGGCTCGACATATGAGTGAAGTAGGAGCTTGTAGAGTTGGGGAAGTACGTACGCCACCCCACGAATGGTATTAAGGAATACACCCATCATCCACGCGACTAATACACACTAATCAACCGGTAAAAGATAGTTAGGGAGTAAGGAAATCTAAGTAAACACATTTCCCTCCACATAAGTTTTCACCAACATTTTCATTTTCTGTTATTTTATTTTATTTGCATTCGTAGTAATTTGGGTTAGTTGATTAGCAACTAATTCCGCCCACTCTTTCAAACCCGAGATTTTACTTGCTTTCATAAAAATATAAAAACATAAAAAGAATCTTCTCTCACCCTTAGACCTATTAAAGTAGTTTTTCATACCTAACGAACACTATTCCCTGTGGAGAACGATCAATCCCCCGTACTTACCACTACACTATACTACATCGGTCAGGTACACTGCCTGGTGGGGTTGTAAGCCTCTTGAGATCCCTCGAGAGGTAAAACCTGTTGTAAGGTTGCAAAACCACGCATCAAGTTTTTGGCGCCGCTGCCGGGGAATAGTTATTATTTAGGTTGAATTTTTATTTTATAGGTCTACTCACTAGATTCCTTTCTAGTGAGATTTTTATTTTATTTTTCTAGGTTTTCTTTAGTCTATCTATTTTCTTCGTTTCTTTGTTCGTAACCATTACCATTCGACATCATGGAAGATGGTAATATCCTTAATCCCAACAACCCACCACCACAACAACAACCAACACCTCCTAGAGCCCGTACTTTAGGAGAGTATTCCCGTCCTAGCCACCATGGCTATCGAAACACCATTGAGCTCACTCAAGGAGCCAATGTCACACCCTTGCGATCCGACACCATCCGGTTGGTGCAAAGCGGATGCGCATTCCATGGACTTCGTTCCGAAGATCCTAATCAACATCTCAAGGACTTTCTCAAAATCGTTGATTCTATAGACCTTGATGTTGCCACTCGAGAGACGACCCGACTGCGTCTCTTCCAATTCCCTCTGCGGGACCAAGCTAGTCAATGGCTAGAGCGTCAACCCGCAGGATCCATCACCTCTTGGGATGATCTCACCACTCGCTTCCTTGCTCAGTTTTTCCCACCGGGAAGAACTACCAAGCTAAGGAATGATATCTTGATGTTCCAACAACGTCAAGGCGAAACCCTCTACGAGGCATGGACTCGATTCAAGGACTTACTCCAAAAAGTCCCTCATCATGGCATAGAACTTTGGCTCCAAGTCCAAATCTTCTATGACCATATCAATCTCTCCACGAGGCAAACCATTAACCAATCGGCCGGTGGCAAGCTACGTGATCTAAGTGCGAAAAAATCATGGGCTCTCCTAGAGGATCTTGCTCTTTATGACAACGAAAGTTGGAGTGATCCCCGTGATTTGAATAAAACGGTCAAGGCAATATCTTTGCCTTCGAACAATTCAAGCACTTCCGACCGTAGGATCATAGAACTTGAAGACCAAGTCAAGTTTCTCATGAAATCCTACGAGGCTCCTAAACCTTCAAGCCAAGTGAACAAAATCACTTCTTCATGTGAATTATGTAGTGGTCCCCACGACACTCGTGATTGCATGGAACTCCCCGAACAAGCTTTTTTGGACTACGCATCCTCGCGTACCGACGGAGCGGGAGACAAGTGGTACACTTTCAAACCCGAGCCAAACCCCTACGGTGATTCATACAACCCCTCATGGAAAAATCACCCGAACCTTAGGTGGAAACAAAACCAAAACGCACAACAAACCAATTCTTCCAACCCACCTAGTCGTTTCCAATCAAGCGGTTCCAACTCGAACCGTACTTTCAACAACAATCCTTCCGGCAATGGTAGTACCAATAACTTTGAAGGATTGATGTCTCAATTTATGGCATCTCAAGAAGCTCGGATAGCTAGATTCGAATCCGAATTCAATCAACAACAAACGGAGATGACCAATAAAATTGACAACTTGTTGAAAGCTCTCAATAACCAAGTGTTATCACCTCCACATAAGGACGCTAGGAACACAAATAGCGGACCCCAAGTAAAAGACCCCTCTTCATCCAAACACGTCCACTTTGTCAACATTGTCACTATTAAACCAATTGAAAGGAATGAGGATAATAGTGAACCTAAGGATGAGGATAAGAAAGTCGAGGTTGATAAGGAAGTTAGGACAAGTGAGATTGAAGAAGTAGATGATGATAAGGACTACTTCAATAGGCTACCCACTAAGGAAGAGTGCGCATATCATACAAACTTATTCGATGACCCCGAGACACCATACTTCCTAGGTAGACCAATTATAGAAATAGGCGACCCTTCTAATCTCAACATACCATGCAACATCGGACATTTGCATGTGTGGAAAGCCTACATCGACCTTAGATCACCCATAAACATCATGACTAGAGCCCACTACAACTTGATAATGAAAAATCAACTTGGGTATAGGATGTTCCCTGACAAGGGATGGATGAGTAACTTCACAGGAAGAGTTAAGGGATTACCGGTTTATGTAGGAAACTTCACCTATGTCACCGACTTTGTAATTGTAGAAGATATCCGCCCAATAGTCAATGCATCCTTAACTCAAGTGGTTTTTGGAAAACCATTTGTTGAGGTCTCTAGAATGACTTATGAACCTTCCTTAGGGATAGTTAGATTTAAGGATGAGACCGATGAGGTAAACTACCAAATGCCATATAAGATAGAACAATTCCAACACTTGTCAAATGTTGAGAAGGAGCTCAAGCAAGCGGTTTACTATAGGAATGATGAGGATAGAAATAAAGGAGTAGACTATGTTATGGAAAGGATATTTGGTTTCTACAAGGATTGTTTGAAATTGGGACCGGAATATAAAACCGGGAATGAAAATGGCCTAGGAACCGTGACCGATGATGGAGTCACGTAATGTACGTGACTTTGAGTCTAGCTACAAGACTCGTTAATAAAGAAAAGCGCTTCTTGGGAGGCAACCCAAGCTTTATTTGCTTTGTGTGTTTATTTACTTGTTTGTTTGTTTGATTTTATTTGTCTCCGTATGTGTGTTTAAATTTTATTATTATTGATTCATGTTCAAAAGTAATTTGTGAAAATGCTTTATCTTGTTTTTAACTTCGTCTTAACTACATATAAAGGTATTTTGCAAAAGTTAAGTGTAAGGGAAATCTAAATCGGTTTATTAGAACACAAATGAACATGAATCATAATAATAATAAATTAACATACATATTAGTATTTGTTTGAGTTAAATGCTTGTATCGAGTCATAATGATGTTTTGCAGGATTTCCAGGAAGTAAGGTATAGGTTTTTCCAAAATTTTTCCGGAAACGTAACATGAGAATTCTGTCAGATCATATCTGACGGCGTCAGGCTTTACAACCTGACGGCGTCAGGTTTAATTTTCTGGAATTTTTTGAAAGTTTTGTTTTCATAAAAAGTTTTTATTAAATCTATAACTTATAATCTCCAGGAATCTGCAAAATTATCATTCAACAAGCATTATATCCTTATATATAGATTTATCCCGCCGATGTTATGCAGGTTTTCGTGTTTGTTTTCTCAGGTTTAACAGGTTATTTTGGACAAGGAAATGTTTTGGATCAAGCTTTTGGCTATGCATTAGTCTTGGAGCTTTTACATTCTCTTGGAAGAAGATTTAACCATGTTACTTCATTATCCACCGAGCGAATCAGGGGAGTATTTGATTTCATTCTTTTACTTTATACTTTTACATCTTGTTATTTGAACATTGGGGACAATGTTCATCTTAAGTGTAAGGGGGGGGGTAAAAGTACGATTAGAGAATACAAGTGCGCTTGATTTTTGTTTGTTTAATAGTGGATGTGTAATAAAACTGAGATAAATACCTGTTAGGGTAATTTTAGTGCCAAATTTAAAATTTTTTACAACATATAGGAGTGAAACTTTGATCTTAATGAGCGTCTCACGGATAGGAGTTATATGACTAGCACAAAAAACCGTACCACTAAAAAAATTTTCCACCCAAATATGTGAGGTTCGCCCCTAGAATTGGTAGGAAAAGCATTTATGCTATGATGTGTGTACCGGTAGCACTTAGATTCTAGAACTTGCGTTAAGACCATTCCGAGGCCACAAGTGAGACTACATTCGTGTAGTTAGATTTACTACATGATAAGAGGCATTAGGATTAACCCATTGTTTTACACCTGTGTTTTTGTTATAATTACATTGGCTACATTGGTCAAGTAATTCCCCCACACCCTTTGCGTTGTACTCATTTTTAGTACACGATACCCTTAGTACACCCCTCAGAGCCTATCTTTTCGTTTCGACCTTTAAGCATTTTACTTAAAGGAAGAATTTGTTACACCCCACTTAAATGTACACCCAAATCGCCTTTGCCTACCTTGTATGCACTTATTTTTAGTGCATTATTGTTACAACATTTGTTTAAACCCCAAGTTAATTATCTAGTTGATTACATGGTTGCTAAGTCGAGTCATATCCTTGTACATATTGTTTTGGGACGATTGGGACTCATGGGTAAAGTACTAGTGTAATGGAGTAATGGGGAAGATCATCATTTATTACCCCCATATGTGCTAAATGTTTTAAAAGTACTCCAAGTTTTTCAATTATCTTAATTCGAGTCATTAGAATAGTTATTTGTAAAGTTATGTAAAAGTTCAAGTGTAAGGGGAATGCAATGCCCCTATGATGTATTATTTTGGATGGTAGGGCAAAAGTGTATGCACAAAAACAAAAAAAAAAATCGAAAAAAATAAAGAAAAATACAAAAAAAAATGAGAAAAAGAAAAGTAGAAAAAAACATACGGACTACCATCCCGTTTTATTTTATGTTTATTTTATGTTTTTGTTATTTTCTTTCATTAGCTTAAGATTGAGTCGAGTCTTGGCTTAGCAACATTGTATAGTACATGTAATTGATCAAGATCTTTAACTCGCCACCAGTAAAATATCCTCTATCAAACAAAACCGTGTTTTCCTTTTCCCTACACCTAACGTTATAACCCATGTAAAAGCCCTCTTTGATAGTTTATCTTAGGTGCTTACGCCTAGTGGAGGAGGTTTTTGATCCTTTCCCAAGCCTATGGTAATCTATTTGCTATGACAGGTAGTGAGAGATATTATCCGTTTTCATTTATGAGATTTATTTTGATGACACTTGAGAGATGTGAGTATCTAAACACTACTTGTGAGGTGCTAGTTTGTAATCTCCATGCTTATTATGATTAAAGTGGAACGATTATTTGTTGTAATTACTTTTATATTAGTGTTAAATGACCCCTAACTTGTATTTTGATTAGAATAAAAGCGCATTTGCTTGAGGACAAGCAAATCTCAAGTGTAAGGGTATTTGATGAAGCGAAAAGTGTACCACTTTTAAGGGGTCATTTAAGCCCTAAATCGTATTTATTTGATCAAATATTGCCCTAAATCGTTCCTTTTGTCATTTTAGGTACTTTTGAGGAGAAATCTGGAAAAGGAAGCATTTTGGACGTTTTTGGAGCATAAAAGTGAAGAAAACGGCAAAGTCTCAAAAATCGGCTGAAAGTTACCTTTGACGGCGTCATATTTAACTTTGGACGGCGTCATGGCTTGGCAAAAGTGGTGGATGTGAAATTTACTCATGATAAGCCAGAGAAATTGCATGGAAATTCTGACGGCGTCACCCTTTAATTTGATCAAGGTCGTCACGTTATAATTTAAAGAGGGACGGCGTCAAGTTCATAGTCTGACGGCATCAAGCCTTGATAAGCCAGAACGGATTTTGGAGAGCTAAAGAGGGACGGCGTAAAGAAGGTCATCCGAGAACCCTAAAAGCAGCGAGGTGACGGCGTCACACTCCATAACGTGACGCCGTCAGATCTAAAAGTCTATATATAGTTTTCTAATTTTTTGTCATTAGGGTGGAACTTATTGGGGAACTTTGTGTGTGAAAACCCTAGGACAAATTTGGCAGCTCTTTCAAGGCTTTTTGCCTTGAGATCTTCCATGTTACATTGAAGATAAGTTATCAATTAATCATTCAATATGTCTATGTGTTGTTTGATTCTATCTTATTCTTGTCTTTTGTTTAACATGTTAGGCTAGATTTATCTTGTGTTTGCTTAGATCTAATGAAACCTAGCTATTGATTATTGGTTATTAGTGTGTTGTTAGTTGTATTGGATGATTGTTTATCTATGTTAGGCTTAAGAAAACTGGCTAACTTCCTATTCGGTAACTTGCTTGAACGTCTTAAGAAACATGAACCAATGCGTACTAAAGGTTTTTATGGTTGTATTTAATGCACAAGCGAATTCTAGTGATCCCATGTTAGGAGCTTCCTAGCCGGCTCGACATAGGAGTGAAGTAGGAGCTTGTAGAGTTGGGGAAGTACGTACGCCACCCCATGAATGGTATTAAGGAATACACCCGTCATCCACGTGACTAATACACACTAATCAACCGGTAAAAGATAGTTAGGGAGTAAGGAAATCTAAGTAAACACATTTCCCTCCACATAAGTTTTCACCAACATTTTCATTTTCTGTTATTTTATTTTATTTGCATTCGTAGTAATTTGGGTTAGTTGATTAGCAACTAATTCCGCCCACTCTTTCAAACCCGAGATTTTACTTGCTTTCATAAAAATATAAAAACATAAAAAGAATCTTCTCTCACCCTTAGACCTATTAAAGTAGTTTTTCATACCTAACGAACACTATTCCCTGTGGAGAACGATCAATCCCCCGTACTTACCACTACACTATACTACATCGGTCAGGTACACTGCCTGGTGGGGTTGTAAGCCTCTTGAGATCCCTCGAGAGGTAAAACCTGTTGTAAGGTTGCAAAACCACGCATCATAAACACTCGTTAGAAATAGCTAGATATACAATCCAATGTTTGTCTAGCCACATTTCAAAGTAGCTTATGATGTATAAAAGAACGTTCAGATATTTTTGATTTCTTGTCATAATATCCCTGTAACTATTCTTTAACATCATAAAATACATTTTAAGCGAGTTAAAAATTAAAACTAAGGAACATTGTAAACTACTTCTTAGGATTTAGGTTTTAAAGTCGAAGTATGTTTACGTTCCACATAAGTAGCATATATAATATATGCATGTCATTTTCTTATTTTTTGTTTGTTGCTATCTTGTATAGGTGAAAATGCCCAAAGTGACGGTTGGCGATGTCTCAAAAACAAAAGCATACATTCCAAAAGTCTCTTCCACTCCGGGCATGGCTCCCTCTGTTGCTTGTTTCTATCGTCCCATTGAGGATAGGAACATTCACGAAGGAAGAATTGTCCATCCATCGTTCTATGAATCCGACTTCATCGAACGAATGTTCACCAACGTTGGTCTTGATTGTCTCTACAAAATAAATGAGCCAATCATTCCCCGGTTTGTCCTCGACTTTTATAGTCAAGTGACGTTACAAACCGATCCCAATGGGTATATCCTCATATCCTTCATGATTCAAAACCAATTCATCACTCTTACTCTTGCTCAATTCGGGCAAATTCTAAGAATCCCCTTCTCCGGTCAAGCCGTCTTCTCTAATGAGTGGGACCTCTCGTCTCTTGAGGAACATCGACCTCAACAGGGTCCTTACTACTCAGAGATTCCATCTCCTGAAGAGATTCGTCAATATCTGGGGCTAGCTCGTGGTACGACTAGTCGAAAGATCAAATCAAAAGATGTTGACATCACTCCAAACCAAGTCCTTCTCAAGGAGCTACGCAGCGACATGAGACGTTGGGAAGAACTCATTCGTGAGAATGCGTTCGGTACCAGTGGTCACCGTGATCATGTCACGGCGAGCATACTCCACATGTTGTATTGTATCGTTACTGAACAGCCGTACAATTTGGCATATCTCTTTGTCTACCGTATCATGTCCGCCAAAAACACTCGTAATGCAAATCTTCCGTATGGCATGTTTCTCACCCGTCTCTACAATGATATCATGGAACACTATCCACAGCTTCGGAGTCCAATCTATGAGTCTGTTCTACCGGTCCTCAATCCACTTGTTCGTGTCCGTGCTCGTCGCTCCCGAAGTGACAAAGGAAAATCTCGTAAATCTGTCTCACTTCCACCTCGTGGTTCCACGTCACATCAAGGAGACGATGATGATGATGATGATGATGATGATGATGATGATGAGGGCACAACACGTGCTAGTACCCCATCACCTAGGACCTTCGTTCAAAATCTTCCGGATCTTGATTACACCGAGTATCAAGTTCCTTCTCCTTCCGAACGAACAGACGAACTGCTATATGAAAGACAAACCGAACTACTCAACACCACACAGCAGATGCGTCAAGAAGTACGAGGCGGTTTCAAGTCTATTGGAAAGACACTTGGAAGGATGTTTGGAAAGAAGAAGAAATAGACTTGTTTGATGAGTGTTTAGTTTTTTATCATCGATGTTATGATTAGACATTTATATGTAGTATTATTATCTTAACACTTGTTTGCTATGACTTTTATTATGTTAGATGATAAACTTATTAGAACTAAGCTACTAGTTTATTTGATATAATATGCATATGCTTCTAATATGATTTTTTTTTTTATATGTATATTGTTTTAATATGCAATTGATAATATTTAATCATTCTTGATGTACATGATCCAAATGGAACTTGCTGCAAAAACACCCTAAAAATGACCTTTTTCTGGAAATTTTTCAAATTTGGTCGCCTGGGAAATCACCAGATGGGCGGCCCCCTTAATTCCTTAGGCGGTCCCCTTAATTTTTAAGGGGGCCGCCCAACAATTAAGGGGACCGGCCATCTGGACAGTAAAATTTACTGTTTCCTTTTGCATCTTGTGACCACTTTTACCTAGTCCCAGCTACTATTACCCTTAATGCACGAACTGAACTTGGAATATTACCACAAAACCTTCACAATTTGCCTAAATCAACCACATTTACACAATATAAATACCCTCCTTACAATTACCTTTCACTTCATCAACCATCACCTTCATCAAACACCCATTTTCATCCACAATGCTATCACCAAAATCCTCCATCTCTAAGTCTTCAAGGAAACAAAGACTTGTTATCATACCACCAAAACAACCTTTCATAGACCTAACCCAAGATGACATCAAAACTCCATCACCACCACCTCAAAATTCATCCCCAAGTGCACCAAATGCACCATCAAAAACACCATCCACCCATGGAGCTTCATCTTCCTCCATTCCATCCACTTCATCCATAAATGACTACATCCACACTCACCTAACATCATCACCAAGAGCATCATCACCACCATCCACTCAAGAACCTTCATACACCCAACTTGCCATTTCCCTATCACCCATCACACCTCTTGATGCTCACTTTTCACCATCACCAACCCCACCACCATTCTTTCCTATACCTTGGGCAATGCTTGAAGCCCATGGTGATAATTGTCTTTGTTGCGTCCATAACCGGACCTTAATCTTTGGTCTTAGAGATGAGATACACTACATGTTTTCATCTCTTGAACACATGATTGCCAACCCACAACCACCACCTCCTCCACCTCCTTCACCCACTACACCACCACCACCTCCATTTTCACCCAATTAAGCATATGCAATGCTTAAAAATAATTTTTCAAACCCTTCTTGCAAGCAAGCTCCATGGTCTAGTAGTTTTTTGTTTGTATGCTTGCATGCTTCATGTTGTAATCTTTTGGTTGTGTATTTATACACAACACTTTTATTAAATGAATGATCTTATTCTATATGCTTGCTTATTGTTGTTACATATACTTGTGCTTCTAACATTTTTTTTGCAAGCGTTCCATAGCTCGTTTCCTTGGTGCCCCCAAACGAGGGGGAGTACACATCAAGGGGGAGTTTTCGTCCCGACAAATTTGATTCTAAAACTTGTCGGCTTAACCTTTTTGATTCTACAAAAAGGGGGAGAAATAGATGTAAACTCACTAAATACTTGTCTAAAAACTAATTTTTAGATTTAATGTGTTTAGATTTTGTAATCATCAAAAAGGGGGAGATTGTTGATATAAATAATGCCTAAACACGTTATTAATATTTTTCGATATCTCTACGTTTTGATAATCACAAAATGTAAAATCATTAATCGGAAAATTATGACGTAAACAAGTATTTAGTTGTAAATATCTATTTCTACAACTCAAATCACTTAAGGTATGAATGAACTAATGCTTAATGCATTATATGATCAAAGGAACATTTTCTTAATAACTAGATTTTTTATAAAACATCAAAAACATTTTATATATTTTTGAAAAACATTTTTGGTATTAAATAAAAATGTTTAATCTTTTATAAAAATATGAATTCAAATTTTTAACCAAAATCGGTTAAAATGTTCCAGAAAAACCTTCCTCACAAAAGGACAAAACTGGCCAACGTCCAGTAGGGGCGGCCCCCTTAATTTTGCTAGGCGGCCCCCTTAATTATTAAGGGGACCGCCCCCGCTCCAGTAGACCTCCAGCTGTCCAATTTTTCTCCTATAAATACCAGCCTTCTCCTGGACTTTTACTTACCTTTTGCACACTAAAACTTTCTGTTCTAAATCCACTCTAAACATTGTAAATCCTTTGATCATATTTTCTTAAGCATTGGTTTCTAAGTGATCCAAGCTTCCACCACCAAAAGTGCAAAAGAAGAACTCTACTTCAACTAGTGAAGAAGTGTTATTACTTACCTCATTCAATTGTGTTGTTGTATAAAGTGTTGTGTAGTTGTGATAAGTAGATCTAAGTGTAATTACGTAGTGGTGTTGTAAATTAGTTGTGAAGTAGTTGTGAATAAGTAGTTGTGAAGTAGTTGTGAAGAAGTAGTCGTGAAGTAGTCGTGAAGAAGAAGTCGTGAAGAAGTCGTGAAGCCGTTGTGAAGAAGTCGTGAAGAAGTCATCATTAAGTCGTTTAGAAGTTGTGTATAAGTTGTGAGATTGGTTCTAGCTACGATTAGGACTCGACATCTAGCTTTGTGTCGTTAAGCCGGTGTAAGCTAAAGTTGTGTAAGGTTTCTCCGCCATAAGGGAGTTTGTTGACATAGTGAAGAAAACTCTCGAGTAGGTGACTCGAGGAGTGGAGTAGGGTAAGGAAGGTGTCCTTGTAGCCGAACCACTATAAATCTCCGTGTTGTGGTTTGATCTTTCCATCTCTCTCTCTTATTTCATTATATTTACCTTACTTGCATTACTTATCTATATTTGCTTATATATGTTCATATTGATCAAGAGTTGAATTCACATAAGATAGAATCGAAGTTTTTAAAAAAGTAAACAAAAGTTTTCATAAATTAAAAAGACGTAAAACTATTCAACCCCCCTTCTAGTTTTCCACAGATACATGTTGTATCTTAATGACTGACACTCTCAAGCATGTGTTCGATTAGACTTGACAATATTGTAAAGATCTCTCTTGGATAATAAAAGAGAAATCATAGGCTTAGATATTTTACGCATTAATTAGATCATAACTGTTAAGAACATAGAACAAACACAACAATATCATAAGATATAGAAACATTAGATTCAAGGTTTTGTAACCCTAGTAATAGTGAAGATCACTCGTATTATTTTGAATAATATTGAATCGTTTGGTGATAAACTTTCTTTGCTCATTGTTCTATAACAAACACAACTGTTCCATTTCCATATCCAAATAACCTTCTAAGTGTGGTTAAGTAGATTCCGCATACTTAATCATATTAACTCAAACATATCATATACACACGTTATAAAAGGACTAACACCCTTCAAGTGTATTCGAATCGAATCCTCTCAATTGGTATCAGAGCAAGGCTGATATATTTGATTTAGAAAAAGAAGAAGAAGAAATGGACGTTGAATCTATTCAGACCAATATTGCTGCAAAATTACCCATGCTCAAACAGAATGAGTTTGAGATGTGGAGGCTGAGGATAGAGCAATATTTCCAAGTGCAAGACTATGCACTTTGGGAAATTATTGAAATTGGAAACTCTTACCAGCCTACAACCACTACATCAACAGTGGACGGAAAAGTGGTGACAACTCTGCAACAACACCCAACATCTGCAGAAGACAGAATAAAGAAGAAAAATGACCTAAAGGCAAGAAGCATGCTGATGATGACCATTCCTAATGATCAACTTTTAAACTTCAGCAAGTTCAAAGATGCCAAGTCATTATTTGAAGCTATTGTTGCCAGATATGGTGGAAATGAAGCCACCAAGAAAACCTACAAGACACTGCTCAAGCAGCAGTTTGAAAACTTCTCCTCTACCAACAATGAATCTCTTGATCACATGTTTAATAGGCTTCAGCATATTGTGAGCCAACTTGCTATTCTTGGGGTTGAAATACCTCAAGAAGATTTGAACTCAAGATTTCTGAGAAGCTTACCAGAAGAGTGGCCTATACATGTTGTTGTCTGGAAAAACAAGCCAGACCTTGATACAATGGAACTGATAGACTTGTAGAGCACCTTTAAGATTGTGAAACAAGATTTGAAGAAAAATGGAGGTACTAGTTCTAATACTGGGAACATGGCATTTATGTCAACTCCTAGTACCTCAAATTCAAGTGAAGAGGTGAAAGTTGTTGATGGTGTTGGTGCTGCTAGTTCATCAAGCAGTACCATGGGTATTTTGGATAAGAATACTTGTTGTGCATTTCTCACAAGTCGAAATGATGGGTCCATGCTCACTTATGAAGACCTCCAAGAGATCAATGATGATGATCTGGAGGAAATGGACCTAAAATGGCAAATTTCTCTTCTTAGCATGAGAACCAAGAAGTTCTATCAAAGGATGGTGAAGAAGCTCACAATCAGCAATAATGATACTGCTGGTTTTGACAAGTCAAAGATAAAGTGCTATAACTGCCACATGATGGGGCACTTCTCAAGAGAATGTAGAAGGCCAAGGCAGCAAGATAGCAAGAACAAAGGTTTTGGAAGCACATCCAAAACAAGGGAGGTTTCTGAGCCAAACTCAAAAGCTATGGTAGCTATTGATGGGCTAGGTTTTGATTGGAGTTTCATGGTTGATGAATAAGAAGATTCTTCACAGATGGCACTCATGGCTTTCTTTACTGAGGTACAAAATCATAAAGTTTGTTCTAATACTTGCACTGCTCTTTCAGAACTACAAACTTTAATCAAACATTATGATGACCAAAAGAAAGTCCTAAGCAGAACTCAACAAGACTTAGTAGACTATAAATGTGGTTTAGAATCCCTAGAAAAGCAGATCATTCATTATAAACAAAATGAATTTGCTTTTTCTGATGACAAAGCTCTTCTTAGACAAGACATATTCTTTAGAGATGCTGAAATTAAGCTTTTAAGAGAGGCTTTTGATAGGGTCAAAAAGGAAAATGGAAACATTCACTTGACTATAGAAACACTATAAAATGCTTCTAGAGGTGTAACTGTAATACCGGAAATTCAGATAACCTGTAAAATGACCAAATTACCCCTGAAACCATAAAACCTAAATAAATAACTTATAAAATTCTGAAACAATTCCAAACTTCTGAAAACGAACTACATATCAAGTAAATTAATTTCTGGGACAACATCACATTAATTTGAATGTCCAAAAATATTAAACTCACATATACATATATATATATGTAATCCGAAAATTATATAATTAAAGTTAATATATTTACTAAATCATTTAAACTAGGATAAATACAAAACTAATTTAAGGAATTATACACAAAATAAAATTGTGATATTGTGATAACCTTGGGCCAAATTTCTGGACCCTATCCCCCCTCCTAGTCGGTTTGATAAGCATAACAACAAACCATATTATTTTGTAAAACCCTAAATAGCCGAAACCCTAAATCGACTAAACAAAAAATCGACCAAACCTCCATACGACTTCCTGGACCTGATCAAGCAATTTTCTGGAGTTCTTCAAGGTGTAATCTAGCTAGGAAAAATAAGAGTTGGCTTGTGGAAGGCTTCGTTCGATCGTGGCACATTTGTTTGTTCGATTCATTGCGTACGATAGGTAACAATTCACATGACTAATTCTTATGTTCTAAAATTAATCTAGCATTTTTCTAATGATCCTTAGGTCGAATATAACTCAGGAAAAATGATAAACATGAATCATGCAAGATTAATCATGCGTACGAAAATTAAAGGGATAAAACACACTTAATTTCCAAATATTGCTATACGATTTTTATGGGTTGTAACCATAATTTTTACATGTTCTATGATGATAATATAAGCCTAGAAAAATAACCATGTAATTTGTAGAAGCTCAGAATAATTGATCATGAATTGTTTTAAATCGGATTATATGAAAAATAAAGAAAAATTAGGAAGAAACCCTAGAACGAATTAGGGTTAGGGTTTATGTTGTTAGATCTGGTGTAATTAATGCTAATAATGATTGAATAATGATGGTTTAATGATTGGGACAAATTAGGGTTTGGTTTTAGAATAAAAAGTGCAATCCGATTGGTTTTTAAAAGTATAAGGGTATGTTTTGCCAACTTTGAAACTTCTAGGATATTTTTGTAATATTATATAAGTCAGTAGTAATGTGGGAAAAATATAACTTGAGGGTCCTAAGTGTAAATATTGCAAGGAAATGAATTAATTGTATTTGCAAGGTATGAATTGTAATTAATTAAAATAGATGGACTAAAAGTGTAAATTTGGGAAACTTGAAGTTATTCTGAGTAAATAATGTCATTAAGGGTGTAATGTGTAAATTTGAGTATTTATGGGCTTGATATGTAATTATAAATAAATTATGATTTAAATTATAAGTTTTGTAAAGTTAAGGGACCAATTGTGTAATTACTAAATTCTGAGGGGTCTAATTCGTACTTCATATAATTCTGAGGTTATGTTCTGTAACTTTATAAAATAAGGTGCTTGTTTGGTAAATATGAATATTATTGGGATTAAATCATGAATTATGTAAATGTAGGGTTTATTTTGTAAATTATATAACTAAGGGGTATAAAATGTAAATTGTGAAACTTAAGAGATTAAAATGTCATTCTAAATAAAGTGTGTATTAAATCAGTAACTTAAAGTATTTTCATGTTAAACCTTTGAATCTAATGAATTTACAATTATAACCCTAAACTATGTATACTTGTCATAATTAACCCTAAACTTTTGTAACTAATGAAATGTACCTTAATTCCATAATAATCTTGAAATAAGGACTTAGCCTAATCTGGGATACTGATATATTACTAAATATGGAAATCTGTTAATTATAGAAAGTTACTAAATCTAGAAGGTTACTAAAAATAGAAAGTTACTTAAAATGGAAAGATAACTGAAAACCCTTTTGAACTTCTGTCTTCTACTCCATTAGGTTCGAGGAAGGAGTAATTTGATCCTTGTCATTTTCTAACCTTGTGTTCTGCAATTAAGGTACAGATATTCTGCCCTCCTTGTAAGGTGCCTTCGTTCTCTTGATCTCTTGTTTTGACTCGTTTAGGATTTCCCTAAGCCATTGCTATGTTCCCCTACACTTTGGTTCATTTGTTTGATTCATTTTGACCTTGATGTTCGATATGACCCTTTTTGCTTTGAGCCTCTATAATGATCCATTTGATATTCGTTCGTTACCATGTTATATATTAGTATTCGAATCACATTCGAAAGTTCATTTGATTTTGGTAAATAAATGTGAAAACTTTTTTAATTATGACCTGGAAATGTCTTGAGAAAAATCAGTTATTTTAAAAGAACGATTTTGGGTGGTGATATGATACTATTATTATATGACATTTGTTAACCTTTGTGGATACTAGTTTAAAGAATATTTTTATGAAAAACCGTTTTGCAAGATTATTTTATAAAAACTATTCGGAAAGATCATTTTATTGAAAACCATGATTAAAGAAATGCTTTAAATGAACTTTTGACAAGAACCTCTAAAATGAACTTTTACTACGAACTTTAATTATGAACCTGTGAAATTCTTTTCTGAAACATTTGATGTAGTCCTTATAATATTAACTTAATTTTGATATAAACTTAATTTGATAAACTCTGATTTGAACCTTTGATAGTTATTTCTGGACTGTTTGACATGAACCTTTTGCCATGTACCCTTAAGATATGACTTTTGATTATTTTGATAGTACATTTGACCTTGACCTACAGTTTGATATTACGAGCCAATCACTAGGCATGAGGGTTTCATGTCCATGTCATTGACGCACCTTTGACATGACTCTAGGGCAGGAGAGTGATGACCTGTTCCGTCCCTTATTTATTATCTGCTATGGCCATTATGATTATGATTATTGATTGTCTGCGGGGGCGTATGGGTGCATCCTAGATTTGACCTGTTATCTGTATATGTTATTTGTTTATTGTTATATTTATCTGGTGACTGATGGTGTGTGCGATACACGTCTTTCACATATCTGGGAGCTAGCTACTCTATTTGGTTACATTTGAGATGATATGATTTGGTTTGTTTCTGGGCTCGTGGTGGATTACTGACTTATCCTTTTCTTTTCTTACTTTGTACCTTTATCTATACCTTATGTTATTCCATTGCACTATACCATGTATGTTCGTTTTCTTTTGCTTTCGTTTTCGTCTATTATATATCTGTTCACTGAGCTTTTTAAGCTCAGCCGCGTTTCTTTTTCCCGCGGCAGGTTTAGTTGGAAGCTGGGTATGAGTGAAGAGACTTTTGGACTTAGAAGACCTTGATAGTTATTTTGAAGTAGAGACTTGTAGAAGGATTTGCATTTGCAGACTTAGTATTTAGCTTTTGTTTCCTTTGTAACCTTGTAAATTTCAGAATTTCATTGTAACCCTTGAGAACCTTTGTATTATTGTTGATGTATGCTTTGTTTGATCTGATATGAAACCATTATTATGACATCTTTACCCTTATCGGGTTGGGGTGTTACAATTTATGGTATCAGAGCAAACAGGCTGCGATTCGTAATACATTTACCCTTGGCCTGTGTAAGTTAGGACCACTAAGTTTTCTCTGTAGGCGCTCGTAAGACAACCTTTGAAAATTTGCTTTAAGATTTCCCTATAGGAACGTAAGTTTTGACCAGTGAGGAATGGGTAGACTATAAGGCATTTGCTTAAATATCTTTGCTTCCGCATTACTCTGATTCGTGCCTATGCCTTTAGCTAAGCCTTATAAGAACTTTTGTTTCAGAAGCTAGAAATCTTGCAACTTAAGTTTAGTAACCAAGTAAGTTTGTAATACCTCAAGAACTACGTGAAAACCTTGCACTATTTAAGTTTCACTTCCTGATTTTGAATCCCCATTTCCGATTTGTTTGATAAATGGTTTGATACCTTTCCGACCATCCAGATGGTCATTCAACCATAATGTGTTTGACACATTCTACGAATTCATTACTCATGTCGGATATGAAGTGTATCATCTGATACTACTCAGTTCTAAGTGATCCATTACTACTCCTATGAGAATCCTGACAATTATCACTATTGGTTAGATCCTGTTGATATCTGATATCACTTTTGGAAATAGAAAGCTTATACTTTGCACCACCTAAGATTTGAACCTAGTAGCTTGAAGGCATTAAGAATAGCACAATAATTGCCTGACACTATTCGATCCTTATCTTCAAATTTTGACTTTGACCTCTGATCCTTTCGTCAATCATTTTGATGCCTCTTCGGTCATTCTAAGAATCTTCATGGCGATAAAGTACTTGATGTATTCTCTTTTTGTCTCTTGCTTTTGATAAGTATCTATAAATCTTCCGACACTATTTGATTTCGTTTCACCCATCTCTATTCCTAAGGGAGGTCTTGTGGTGTGTAACCACAAGTATAAAAAAAATCTTCCCCCTCACTTTTGAATGATAAAGATTTGATTTTTGATCCGTCTTTCTTTGTATAATTAACTTCGATTTTATTCTGACAAGGAATTGGTTAATTGAGCATTCAAATATTGACAATTTCCCTTTCTATGTCTCACCTTTAACGTTGGCAACAATTTTGAACTCCCTACTACGATTACCGATCGTTAAACCCTTTGCTACCACTATTACTCTGGAGACTCGTGTGTTACTTTCGCGGTTATGAAAGTTTTCCTAGGACCCATTTCGTACACCAATAAATGAATCGTATCTTGAACGTTATTTGGCACCCTAAATTCCTTGAATATGATTCCTGGTTGAACCACCAAATTTTCCACCCGATCGTGAAATAGGATTTGACATGATACCGAAAGATTGTCTAGTCACTAAGCGAAGGTATCTTCAAGATGTGTCCGGAGTCATGTCAGTTGGGTTGAACAACCGGGAAGGGCAGCAAGCGAAGACCAGGAAGTGAGTTTACCTAAGTGTATTTCCTGGGCGTGTTTTAGTTTCGCTCGCGATAAAGAAGGATGGTAACTGGAGATAACTGAACTGTATTACTGTTAGGAGCCAATATTCCTCCACCCTGAAACGATTATGTGTTTGTTTAATTTCAGAGCGTGAAGTTTTCCTTATGACAAAGTGATTTATTTCTTGGAATCGCCTTCCGTATCCGTAAAAGAATGCTATGACGGTTAGTAATGCTAATAGTATTAGCTAAAACTCCGACCGTTTATGAGATTGACAATTAATGTTTTCTTGTGAGTACTTGGACAAATGGTCATTGTATGACTTAATAGTACGTTCGGAGACGAGGAAGAGCATGAAAAATCATCTTTGCACTTTGTTAGGAAATTCGTCGATCACTTGTGCATTCTGAGAGATTGATATTTGTTGAGACAACGATGTTCTTAATTGAGAATATCTCTTTAAATCCCGCAAGTTTTGAGAACTATCACAAATTGGTCAAGACCGATAACAGAATGGAGAAATGAAACCTTTTTGAACCTTGCCGAAGAATTCTGGATGATGTTCACGAGTTGCGATACCATTGAGAAATTTCGTGAACTGAGAGAAACAGTTTAGTTTGATTAAGAATGGAGTTTGGAAAAGCTGAAATAGAAATTAGTTTCCTTACCCTCGGGCGGAACAATTTTGGGATACTTCAGAAAGAGACTCGGTGATACTCCCATGCTGCACAAAAAGTTTTTTTTTCGTACGCATCAAGACAACTAGAAGCGCATCAAGACAACAACGGCGGCCACCCTAAAGAGTGAAGACTTTCCTTACAAGGTAGAAGGGTTGGCAATGCAAAATAAGAGATTCTGGTCAAGATGGCGAACCTGGAGCTGATGAAAACATGCAGTCTCATTTCCCTATTCATCTTGGTTGTACTAAGATGAATTGAGAGCGGAAGCAGACTGGATGATGAAGGACTTGAAGATCGTGCCAGAAATTTACATTACCCTATCACATTACAAGAAGAACTGCAGAAGGTTTGATGAACCAGGCACACGTACACGATTTTGTTTCACTTCCAGATTGATGGACAAACGAAGACAGATTAACCGGACTTGAAGATAATTGGATGTGTTGAATAAACGGATTTTAGAAACAGACCCTTTATGTTTGGAAGAATTGATTTGATCGAAGATATTAAGGACAAATTTCCACTTCCGTTGAATCACTTAAGTTTCTGTATATAGTAAGAAGATCCTCTCGTGATTTAAGTTTCCCTAGAAGCATTTCTGTTCGTGTTTATTTTTCGTGTGTTCGGTGATGGTTTTGTTTTGAGAGATTTTGACGAATTGTGGAAGATATGATGCTTGTGATTGCGTACCTCCCTTTTGCTAGGCGATCTGGAATTTGGATACTCTTGCGAATAGTTTTGTTTCCCCTCTTGTCTATAGCATTCGATTTTGGTTTACCTCTGAGACTGTAGAAGTACTAGGTGGATTAAGATAGGCGGTTTTGATTTCGACTTGAGATAAAGTATGACCATCATGAGGGCATATTTATATGATGCCAGTATTATGACATCTGGCCAACGTGATAATACTTACATCATATAACGTGCGCTTGTTGTGGGCATAGGATATCTTGGGGAGTACCTAAAAAGTTTAGATTTTGAATCCCCGTTGGATTATCCGTGATTAGTGGGACTTTAGGTTCATTCTACCTGTGCGTAGACTCTATTTTCGTTCCTTTGATATCTGGATAAGTTTGGAATCTCGTTTCGCATTCTGTTGACCTCAGCTATAAATCTTAGATTCCTATAAATCTCTTTTCTGTTGATACAATTAGTTTGATTTGAACTCTTGTTCGTATTCCATAGGAGATCCTAAAGATTCACTTATCATCCATTTTATGATATATGGACCCTCCGATCAAATTAAATTAATGTCTTCTTCTGAGAAATTTGAACCCACTTTGTTTTGATTCGAGTCATGAGAAATAAAGTTATTCCATTCGTAAAGATTCTTTGGAGGAATCACCCGGAGCGTGAGGCTACCTGGGAAACCGAGGAATCGATACGAGCTAGTTATCCGCAATTCTCGTTCTAGTCTAGTATGTCTTTGTTTTGTTTTCCGCACTCTTTTCTTTTTGCTTCCTGCAAATTTCGAGGACGAAATTTTTTTGTTAGTGGGGAAGAAGTTGTAATACCTGAAATTCAGATAACCTGTAAAATGACCAAATTACCCCTGAAACCATAAAACCTAAATAAATAACTTATAAAATTCTGAAACAATTCCAAACTTCTGAAAACGAGCTACATATCAAGTAAATTAATTTCTGGGACAACATCACATTAATTTGAATGTCCAAAAATATTAAACTCACATATACATATATATATATATATGCAATCCGAAAATTATATAATTAAAGTTAATATATTTACTAAATCATTTAAACTAGGATAAATACAAAACTAATTTAAGGAATTATACACAAAATAAAATTGTGATATTGTGATAACCTTGGGCCGAATTTCTGGACCCTATCCCCCCTCCTAGTCGGTTTGATAAGCATAACAACAAACCATATTATTTTGTAAAACCCTAAATAGCCGAAACCCTAAATCGACTAAACAAAAAATCGACCAAACCTCCATACGACTTCCTGGACCTGATCAAGCAATTTTCTGGAGTTCTTCAAGGTGTAATATAGCTAGTAAAAATAAGAGTTGGCTTGTGGAAGGTGTGGAAAGGATTCAAACACTTGGGATGTGAATCATAGTAACGTGTTTGAGAGATATTTATGTATGAATGTGTTTAGCATGCGGAATCTACTACAACACACTTAAAAGAACACAAAGGTGGTTAGTTATGTAAACGTGAGTATGTAATGAACAAGGAACACAATTTTAGTTAACACAAAACGATTCAATATTATTGATGAAATAATATGGATGATCTAAATATCACCGGGATTACAAAGTAATCTTGAATCTTAGATTGTAAAAGGATTTGTGAGTTGAGTAACTAAGTTACTTGAGAGATAGTTCAATTTTTGGTTAATAGTTGGAAAGATGCATGCATGAAGTGTGACTAAGGGAACCTTTTATACGATAAGGCACCCTTATTACAAGTTGTCAAGTGGTTTAATATAATAAGATACTTTGACTATTCTAGCCTACAATTAAATACAACTACCAATGTACAACTCTGCAATATTCTTCTGTACACCACAGAAGACTAAACTACTTCTACATAACGTATAACAATGTACAAAGACTAATAATTCAACTAAATATCTATTACAAAATATCTAATCAACTTGACATATAGCTTGGCAGACCCTTTGTCAACTAGCAGTACCTTCTACCTAGAAGGTACTGTTAGTACATCTTCATACTCTTCAAAATCAACTAGCAGGCTCTTTGACATCTTTGGAAGGCTCTTTGACTTGAACATTTTATTCCCAACAATCCTCCCCTAAACTTGTTATTTCCATTAAAATACACAAGTTTCTGATGAATAAAATACATACCTTGAGGATTTGAGGTAACTCTTCCAAAAACCTTCACTCTATGTTCTTCCTTTTTCTTTCACATTGCTCAAATATGCTCCTCAGCAAGCTTTGAACAATTTCTGAATTCTCTTCATCTTTGTCACATCTTAATCTCTTGGAGATCATAGTTTTAAGCACTTCATAACTAAGTGGATACTCTTTCTCAGCCAACATAAAGAGTTCTATCCCACTCTGTGTGTAAAGATGATGAATATTGCTAAGGCTTAGAAATTCCCATGTTGTTGAAGGATCATAATAGGGAAATTTCCAATGAACATCTTTGGGATCAGGATCAAACATCCTATTGAATTCTACCCATAATTCCTGTTCCTTAGCATCAGTACTAGAATTTGTGTCTAGCCTAATCTACACTAGATTCCACAATTCTTCCAAGTCTGCTCTGTCACATGCTCTAACTAGATTTTCAAAATTCTTAAAGATAGCAGACTGACCCCCAACCCTTATTATTTTCCATGACTTTCCTAATCTATCATGGTTGATCTCCCAATCAATAATAGGGCGTCTACAGCTAATTGGATCAGCATGTATGATAGTTGGCAAAGTAATTAACATCTTACTTACTTGCTCTGAGTCCAATTTTGCTACTTCTTTCTTCTGAGCATCTTGCTTCTTCATAGAGGGCTTTGCATCAGATGGAACTTTGTAGTAAAGACTTTTGTAGGCTTGAAGATATAAGTAGTAGATTTCATCAGCAGATTTCTTCTTCAGTTGATAATTAGTCCAATTTGCTTGACCTTTTAGAAATCTCTTCATAAAAGTTACTTGATCTTTCTGAGATTGTCCCACCTTAAAACCTCTTTTCTGACTTTCTTTCAACTTTTCAAAAATGTCAGCCAGAGCTGCTTCTTTATACTTCTTGTTGATAAAAGATTCAAGCTCTACTGTTTTCTCATCAGAATTGAGATTCTTGTCATTCACTATTATTGCTGCTTGGCCTTTCACAATTGGATCATTAGCAATAATCCATTGCATCTGTACATCAAAGGTTTCTTGAGCAATTTGAGTATCAAGAAGAGTCTGAGCAGCATCTACAGCATCTTTCTGCTCTTTCATTTCTGCAAGCATTCTTGAAGCTTCAAATGCTTTTAGTTCTTCTTCATGAACCCTTTTGGCCTCTTCTTCTCCTAAAGCCATCTGAATTTGTTGTGTTCTTTTCAACTTCTTGGGCTTAGGCTCATCTTCAATCATAATGCTTTTGCCCTTATCCTTTGGAGTTGGTTCTTGAGATGGAGCAGAAGATTGCTCATCAGCAACAAAAATCCTCCCTTGAACAAACAAATTCCCTTGAGGCTCTAAATCCCTCTTTCTCTTGTACACTTTCTCAGCAGACCCTTTGTACTCCATAGCCAATAGCCTCTCTATCCTAGCAGGCTCTTGTTCTAGCCTAGCAGGCTCTTTCTCTGTATCAGCAGGCTCTTCATCATAAACTTGAGTTCCTTCATGGAATTCAAATTGAGCCTCCTCTTCATCTTCAGAACTATCCATCCTCCCCTTTTTGGAAGAGTGACCTATCCTATCAGCATCTGACTTTGAAGAACTAGATAAAACAACCCTTGCAGATCTTTTACCCTTTAGCTTCTTTACTTCACCCTCCAATTTCTTTACCCTCTTGACTAATTTGATGTTGATCTCAGAAAACTTCTTGTTTTGACTTTTAAGAGCATCTTCTAAGAGCTTCACCTTCTCTTTTAGTTCTTGCATTGTCTGAGGTGATTGGGTTTGTGATACATGATGTGATGATGTTGGTGGTGTTGCTGATGGTACTGGAGATGGTATTGGTGATGTTTGATGTGTTGGTGAGATGTAACCAGTTGAAGAACTAGATGATGGTGATTCAGCTGATGGTGTTGGTTCTTCTGGATGTTGTGGTAACATTTCATCAAATAGTGGTATTTCTTCCCCTCTAAAACCAATTCTCATATTTGAAAAACTTTGTGAGAAAGTTTTGGTGTTTCATAAAGAGTGTGATGGGGAAGCAACAAATGTTTTGATTTTGCAATGATGCATGAAATAAATCTTGGATACATCAAAAACTTTGTTTCACTATCCACATTTTTAATCAATCCTTCAAAAATATGTTTGGAAAAATTGTATTTTCTGTTTGTAGCCAAGCAGATGAGAGCAGAAGCCATGTTACCACTGAATTGCTCCCAAGAGGTTTTCTTCTGGCTCAAACAATGAAGGATTGTGTGAATCAAAAATCTCCATTGTGGAGTAAGATGCTTCTTTAGAAAAGTGAGTTTTGTAGAAGTAGCATGATACCCCATTCTTTCTAAATTTTCAAAAATTTCAGTATCTGGCAACTGACTAATACCATCAGAATCATCCAAATGAAGATGTCTTCTTATGGATGACTCAGTAAGAGTCAAATGTTTGCCATCCACTTTGGCCTTAATCCTTTGTTCCCCATTTTCAGAAGTTGCAATTTTAGCTGTTTTCCAAAATTGTAAAATTTGAGATTCATAAATAGTGGGATTGACTAGTAAAGCAAACCTGATATAGGAGTTATTTAAAAAGTCCACTACTTGATGAAAAGAGGCATTATCCTCTGACTTCTCCAAAAATGCTAATTGATTGTGACGTTGGACAAAGTTTAGAACAACTGTGGAATCCATAATGAAAATTTTGAATAAGATGGTGGGATTTGTTGGTGGTACTGGTAGAAGATGAAAGGTGTATGTGAATTATGATAAGGACTGATGAAAGATGATTTGTGAGAATTACTTTTAACCGACAATAAGAAAGATTATAATAAGTAAATGTAAAGGCGGTTAAAAAGATCTTTTATATGTGAAATATAATATAATATAATCATCAGTAATTTACATAACTACCCCAACGGCTAATTTTAACTACCAGGCCCAACGGCTAAAACTTTTTCTGACAGGCTCAACGGCTATCTAGCAGTACCATTTTACTCTAGCAGTACCAATTTTTGAACTACCAGTACCTTTGAAAGTTTTGTAAAAATCCCTTATAGTTTTTAGCAAACTACCAGCTACCAATGGATTTGAGTTGTCTTTACCAAAAGCCGTTTGCTTAAGGACTAGCTAACTATTTACAATTAAGTATGGTTAGTTAACAACCATATACTTTTTGGTAAACTATCAACCATCAACGGATTTGATGTGTCTTTACCAAAAGCCGTTTGCTTATGGACTAGCCAGCTCTTAAGTTTGTAAAAACTTGGTGAACTGAATACCAAAAGCCATATTGGCCTAAAGATGGTGCAATTTCCTTGGATGGAGGAAATTAAAAAGGCAATGATGCTGTGTATCTTGGATGATTGGTTCAACAAGTGAAATCATCTAATTGCATGCCTTTGAGTTGAAACTTTTCTTAGTTTGATCTAGATAGAACTTTCTCCTTTAGGAATGCTTCATCCCTTCTAGATATGTGATCTAATTCTCTCTTTTTCAACTTTTGCATCATCTTGTATGCTCTTGTCTTTTTCCTTCATAAATTGGTTTTTCTTCCATTTTGGGCTATTATTTCCTCCCCTGAGATTGTTACCTCCCCTGAGATTAATATAACTTTTGTTTCCCCTGTTTGTTTGGAAGTTCTCTTGTTTTGTCATCAACCTGAAATGTGTTAGTTGCAAACCAAAAGAACAAAGTGCAAAGCACTTGAACTACAGCATTGTAAACATTTAAGCATCAAAATGAACAAAACATAGCAAATTTTATACTAGCAGGACCAATTATGAATTGACAGTACCTATTGACCAACTAGCAGTACCATGTTTAAAAGCCAATACCAGTGAATTTTATGTACAAAAACACATGTTTTTCAAAGATTTATCATTCCAATACCTCCTACAAGATATTTGAATCTACCTAAATCAAAAGCTTTGGTGAGAAGGTCTGCATAATTCTTTTCAGAATCAATTTTAACAACATGAATTAACCTTTTCTCATTGCAATCCCTTATGAAATGGTGTCTGATTTCAATGTGTTTTGTTTTTTAGTGTTGAACTGGGTTTTTAATGATACATATAGTACTGCTATTGTCAATATAAATAATGGTTTTAAGAAAATTGTACCCATAGTCAAGCATTTGATTTTGGATCCAAAGAACTTGCCCACAACAACTTGCACCAGCAACATATTCTGCTTCAGTTGTAGAGTTGGCCACCATTGTTTGTTTCTTGCATTGCCAAGAGATAAGTCTGCAACCAAGAAATTGACATCCACCAGTTGTGGATTTTCTGTCTAGAGTTGCACCAGCATAGTCACTATCCGAATAAGCCACCAATTCAAAAGATGATTCCCTTGGATACCAAAGACCCAACCTAGGTTGACCCTTGAGATATCTAAAGATTCTTTTGACTGCTATGAGATGAGAGATTTTGGGATGTATTTGAAACCTTGCACATATACATACTGAGAACATGATATCTGGTCTTGATGATGTAAGGTACATCAAAGACCCAATCATTGATCTATAATTATGCAAATCCATATCTTCTCCTTCAACATCCTTGAGTAGCCCTTTATCTGGATCCATTGGTGTACTTGCAACCTTAGAATCAGCAAACTGAAATTTCCTTAGGATCTCTGCTGCATACTTATCTTGGCTGATAAATATGCCTTCTTTTGATTGTTTCACTTGAAGACCCAAAAAAGAAGTAAGTTCCCCCATGGAACTCATTTCAAACTTACTATGCATAAGTTTTTCAAATTCTACACACAAGTCTTGGTTTGTTGATCCAAAGATAATGTCATCAACATAAATATGCACTAGCAAGATGTCTTTCTTTGTTCTTTTGATGAACAAAGTTGGATCAATCCTGCCTCTTTGGAATCCACTTTCTAGTAGAAAACAAGCCAATTTTTCATACCATGCCCTAGGAGCTTGGTGTAGACCATAAAGAGCCTTGGTAACCTTATAAACCTTGTCTGGATACTCTGCATCAATGAAGCCTGGAGGTTGAGACACATATACTGGTTCTTCAATTTCACCATATAAAAATGCACTCTTAACATCCATTTGATAGACAGTGAAGCCTATGAATGAAGCATAGGCCAAGAATAGCCTAATTGCTTCAAGTCTTGCAACTGGAGCAAACATTTCTTCATAATCTACCCCTTCTTCTTGAGTATATCCTTGGGCTACCAATCTAGCTTTGTTTCTGATCACTATACCCCTTTCATCTTTCTTGTTTCTGAACACCCATTTGGTTCCAATTGCCCTATGACCTTTGGGCAAATCAACCAATATCCAAACCTTCTGAATCTTGAATTGGAGAAGCTCTTCTTGCATTGCTTCCACCCAACTTGCATCATCTAAAGCTTTGTTTATGTTTTTGGGTTCAGCCTGAGATAGAAAACATGAAAACAGGCATATGTTGGCACCTTCATTATTCTTTTCTTCATAAATAGAGGAGATAAATCCTTCTTCTTCTGAATTCAAGACTTGAGATAAGCCAACTTGAGATCTTGTTCTAACACCAGAATCCATGCTACCAATCACATCATCAGTTGAGTGATCTTTGAGAATTCTTGTGTTATGTGTTGTTGGAACTTCATAGGTAGATGGAAGATTGCTAATCCCCACCTCTTCTGGTAAAGAATCATCTATTTGAACATTCAATGGCTCAGCAGTATCAATACTTGAACTAGCAGGACCATCTGGTGAACTAGCAGTACCATTGTCATTTGCACCACTTTCTTGATTCTCTTGATTCTGAGTTCCATGATCATCTTCATTGCCTTCATTTCTTGTGTTTGAAGGTTCTTCTTGACTTGAAGATAGATCCATTCCTTTCCAAATTGGCATCCAGATGTAATCTTGATCTTTAGGAGTTTCAACATTATCTTCAAAACATGCATCATCATTAGTATTTGTACCTGAAACAGGCACATAATTCATAGATTCTGAAAGCCTATCAATATCAAACATCCAATCTGGTCTAATTCCTTTCACATTTGTTAGTTTCTCTTGAAACTCTATGTGAAGATTCTCTTCCACTAGCCTAGTGCAAGTGTTAAACACTCTATAGGCCTTACTCTGCAAGGAATACCCTATCAAATAGCCTTCATCTGCTTTTCCATCAAACTTGCCTAAATGATCTTTGGTATTGAGAATAGTGACATGACAACCAAAAGGTCTCATAAAACTTAAAGATGGTGTTCTACCAAAGAAAAGTTCATAAGGTGTCTTTCTATGTGGCTTTGTCACAAGAACCCTGTTTTGTACATAACAGGCAGTACCAACTGCTTCAGCCCAAAATGAAATAGGCAACTTAGAGTCTACTAACATAGTTCTAGCAGCCTCTATAAGTGTTCTATTCTTCCTTTCTGCTACTCCATTTTGTTGTGGGGTTCTAGCTGCACTAAATTCCCTTTTTATGTCTTTTTCCTTGCAAAAGTCATCCATAACCCTATTCTTGAACTCTGTCCCATTGTCACATCTGATGACTTTGACTTTCTTATCAGATTGGTTTTCTACCTCAGTGATATAAGATTTAAGAATCTCACTAGTTTCATGTTTAGATCTTAAAAAGAAAACCCAAGAAAATCTGCTATAATCATCAGTAACAACAAGACAATATCTTTTACCATTCAAGCTACACACATTAGTAGGACCAAAGAGATCCATATGAAGCATATATAAAGCCTGAGAAATAGAGTTTTGGGTCTTGGGCTTACAAGAAGCTCTATGTTGTTTGCCTTTTAGACAATCAACACAGGATTGGTCGTTTTGGAAAATCTTTTTGGGTAAACCTCTTACCAAATCATATTTTGCAATAGTGTTGATTGTTTTAAAGTTTACATGACCAAGCCTTCTATGCCAAAGCATAGATTCATCCAATGAGGCTTTTGCTACCAAATAAGTTAAACTCTCCTTAGGATCAATGTTCTTTAAATTAACACTGTACATATTGTTCCTTTTTGGGATTTTAAGAAGGATCTGACTCTCATCAGGCATTTTAAAATCAGAAGAAAGAACCATACATTCATTGTCAGTAAATAGAACATTGTTCTTTTTGTCACACATTTGTGAGACACTAAGGAGATTAAACTGAAGTTCTTTCACAAAATACACATTTTCAAAATCTAGTTTACTGGTTTTGATAGTACCTTTACCAGTGATCTTTCCTTTTATTCCTCCCCAAAGGTAACATATCCTCCATCAAATGTTTTGAAGTCTGAGAGGAATGACATGTTGCCTGTCATGTGCCTTGAACATCCACTATCTACATATCCTTGATCTCTAATATCAGATGAATGTTCCTGCACATGAATAAACATATTAGTTTCCTTGGGGTACCCAAGCCATGACAGACTTGGGTTTGCCTCTTGCATCAATGAAATCAAACCTTTTCAGGATTGTTGATGCACCTTTTGATTGGATTGGTTTCCAAATCCAACATGCTGAGGACTTAACAGCACTTTCCCTTTTAATCCATTGTGTGGTCTTTGGTCTATTAGTACCAATTTTGGCAGTACCATTTGGTCTAGCAGGACCTTTTGGTCTAGCAGGACCTTTGGTTTTTGGTTTCCAAATTTATGTTTTGACCACAGATTTCTTTTGAATATGACTATTCACAACTTTTGGTACATATTTGAAAGTGTTTCTTGTACCCTTATCAGTTGGTTTTGTAATAACAGGCTTATTTTGTCTAACAGTATGTTTAACTTTTGTGGTGTTAGACTTAACAAAACTTTTTCTGGGGTGAGTAACATTTGTTTTAGACTTTGATTTACTCCCAGAAACCCATTTATTATAATAAGCATGAAGATGATTAAAGCTACCACAGTAATAACAAGCCTTATTGAACATAACAAAGTCATCACCTAGTTGTTGTGACTTAAGGTTGTTCCAATTTCTTTGGCTTCCTCTAGGTTTGTTATTACATTTTTCACAACTTTCAACTGTTTTCAAAACAGCTTTAGCCTTAGCCTTAATTTCTACTTTCTTAGGACTGATTGGTCCTACTTTGATTCCTTTGATAGGAACAGTCTCATCTTCATCATCAGATACCCAATCTTCAATAATTAGAATATCTGGTTTCTTATCAGTGAGCACCTTAGAGGGTGAGGCAATCTTAGCACTCTCAGAAGGTTCACTTTTCTCTACAGGTTTAGCCAATGGTTTGTTAATGATTTCATGCAAACCTGATTCAGCAAGATCTGATCCTGGGGGACAAGGAATTCCTCTATGAGGAGGTGGACATTTATTGTATCCTATCCCTGATTTTATTCTCTTATTCATCTGATTCTCAACTATGCTTCTAGTGCAATCAGAAGCAATTTCCAATTTGATAACAGTCAGTTGAATATTATCCCTAGCCAATGTCACTTTAGTACACTCAGTTCTTAGCATTTCTATTTCTGAATCTTTCAAAAATATTTGTCTATTAAGATTAGCTTTTGCATCAGAAAAGGTAAGTTCATTTTCTCTAAAGTGAATGATTTGTTTTTCAAGCTTGGCCATACCACACTTATAATTAACTAAGTTTTGATTGGTTTTTCTTTCTTCTACTTTCAGCTCATCATAAAGTTTTATATAAGATTTTAATTCATCAAAAGCTTTACAAGTAGTAGAACATTTTGTAATTTGTACCTCAGGAGTGGAGAATGCCATCAAAGCCAATTCATCTGAAGTTGACTCATCTTCACCCATGAAACTCCAATCAAAACTCATGCCATCAATAGCAACCATTGCTTTGGGCTCAATGATTTCCACTTCCTTACTCTTGCTCTCAAAGCTTCCTTTCTTTCTCTGCTCAAACCCTCTACCCTTGTCATCCTGCTTCTTAGGTCTTCTACACTCTCTAGAGTAGTGACCCTTCATGTGGCAGTTGTAACACTCCACCTTGGACTTATCATACCCAGCAGGCTCATTTCCATTTATCATTATCTTCTTGCCAGTCCTCATCAACAACTTCTTAGCCCTGATGCTCAGAAGTGAAAGTTGCCACTTAATGTCCATTTCTTCAAGATCATCTTCATGAATCTCTTGAAGATCTTCAAAAGTTAATATGGACCCATTGTGTTGAGATGTAAGAAAAGCACACCCAATTGTTTCATCTAAAATGGTTTTGGTACTACTAGAAGTACTGGCAGTACCAATGTTTGTGTTGGCATTACCTTCTTCTCTGCCATCTTTTTCTTCATCAACAACCTTTGAGATGCTTGGAGATGAAACAAAAGCCATATTTCCTGAGCTTGATCCAGTAATCTTCTTTACTTCATGCTCTACTATTTTGAAATTGTTGTAGAGATCATTAAGACTCATCTGATCAATATCTGGCTTATTTTTCCAGACAATGACATGCATGGACCATTCTGTGGGTAAACTCCTAAGAAATTTGGAGTTTAAATCTTCTTGAGTTATCATCACTTCATGGATGGATAACTGGCTTGAAAGCTTTTGAAGTCTATTGAACATACTGTCCAAAGACTCATTTGTTGTGGCTGTGAAGTTCTCAAACTGCTGTTTGAGAAGTGTTTTCTGTGTTTTCTTGGTAGCATCATTACCACCAAATCTAGCCACAATAGCTTCATAAAGGGTTTTAGCATCTTTGTATTTGTTAAAGATCAAAAGCTGATCATTTAGAATAGTCATCAGTAACATACTCCTGGCTTTTAGATCATTTCGCTTCTGAATTTTTTCTTCTGCACTTCCTGGTTGTGTTTGTATTTGTGTTACAAGAGCATCGTTTACTGTGGTAGTGGTGATTGAGGGTTTAAATGAGTTTCCTTCTTCAATGATCTCCCAAAGTGCATAGTCTTGCACTTGGAAATATTGTTCTACCCTCAGTCGCCACATATCAAACTCATTTTGCTTGAGTAATGGAAGTTTAGCTACAACATTTGTTTGGATATGTTCAACATCCATTGTTCTTTTAATTTGTAAATATCAGCCTGGCTCTGATACCACTTGTGGAAAGGATTCAAACACTTGGGATGTGAATCTTAGTAACGTGTTTGAGAGATATTTATGTATGAATGTGTTTAGCATGCGGAATCTACTACAACACACTTAAAAGAACACAAAGGTGGTGAGTTATGTAAACGTGAGTATGTAATGAACAAGGAACACAATTTTAGTTAACACAAAACGATTCAATATTATTGATGAAATAATACGGATGATCTAAATATCACCGGGATTACAAAGTAATCTTGAATCTTAGATTGTAAAAGGATTTGTGAGTTGAGTAACTAAGTTACTTGAGAGATAGTTCGGTTTTTGGTTAATAGTTGGAAAGATGCATGCACGAAGTGTGACTAAGGGAACCTTTTATACGATAAGGCACCCTTATTACAAGTTGTCAAGTGGTTTAATATAATAAGATACTTTGACTATTCTAGCCTACAATTAAATACAACTACCAATGTACAACTCTGCAATATTCTTCTGTACACCACAGAAGACTAAACTACTTCTACATAACGTATAACAATGTACAAAGACTAATAATTCAACTAAATATCTATTACAAAATATCTAATCAACTTGACATATAGCTTGGCAGACCCTTTGTCAACTAGCAGTACCTTCTACCCAGAAGGTACTGTTAGTACATCTTCATACTCTTCAAAATCAACTAGCAGGCTCTTTGACATCTTTGGCAGGCTCTTTGACTTGAACATTTTATTCCCAACAGAAGGCTTCGTTCGATCGTGGCACATTTGTTTGTTCGGTTCATTGCGTACGAGAGGTAACAATTCACATGACTAATTCTTACGTTCTAAAATTAATCTAGCATTTTTCTAATGATCCTTAGGTCGAATATAACTCAGGAAAAATGATAAACATGAATCATGCAAGATTAATCATGCGTACGAAAATTAAAGGTATAAAACACACTTAATTTCCAAATATTGCTATACGATTTTTTTGGGTTGTAACCATAATTTTTGCATGTTCTATGATGATAATATAAGCCTAGAAAAAATAACCATGTGATTTGTAGAAGCTCAGAATAATTGATCATGAATTGTTTTAAATCGGATTATATGAAAAATAAAGAAAAATTAGGAAGAAACCCTAGAACGAATTAGGGTTAGGGTTTATGTTGTTAGATCTGGTTTAATTAATGCTAATAATGATTGAATAATGATGGTTTAATGATTGGGACAAATTAGGGTTTGGTTTTAGAATAAAAAGTGCAATCCGATTGGTTTTTAAAAGTATAAGGGTATGTTTTGCCAACTTTGAAACTTTTGGGATATTTTTTTAATATTATATAAGTCAGTAGGAATGTGGGAAAAATATAACTTGAGGGTCCTAAGTTTAAATATTGCAAGAAAATGAATTAATTGTATTTGCAAGGTACGAATTGTAATTAATTAAAATAGAGGGACTAAAAGTGTAAATTTGGGAAACTTGAAGTTATTCTGAGTAAATAATGTCATTAAGGGTGTAATGTGTAAATTTGAGTATTTATGGGCTTGATATGTAATTATAAATAAATTATGATTTAAATTGTAAGTTTTGTAAAGTTAAGGGACCAATTGTGTAATTACTAAATTCTGAGGGGTCTAATTCATACTTCATATAATTCTGAGGTTATGTTCTGTAACTTTATAAAATAAGGTGCTTGTTTGGTAAATATGAATATTATTGGGATTAAATCATGAATTATGTAAATGTAGGGTTTATTTTGTAAATTATATAACTAAGGGGTATAAAATGTAAATTGTGAAACTTAAGAGATTAAAATGTCATTCTGAATAAAGTGTGTATTAAATCAGTAACTTAAAGTATTTTCATGTTAAACCTTTGAATCTAATGAATTTACAATTATAACCCTAAACTATGTATACTTGTCATAATTAACCCTAAACTTTTGTAACTGATAAAATGTACCTTAATTCCATAATAATCTTGAAATAAGGACTTAACCTAATCTGGGATACTGATATCTTACTAAATATGGAAATCTGTTAATTATAGAAAGTTACTAAATCTAGAAGGTTACTAAAAATAGCAAGTTACTTAAAATGGAAAGATAACTGAAAACCCTTTTGAACTTCTGTCTTCTACTCTATTAGGTTCGAGGAAGGATTAATTTGATCCTTGTCATTTGCTATCCTTGTGTTCTGCAATTAAGGTACAGATATTCTGCCCTTCTTGTAAGGTGCCTTCGTTCTCTTGATCTCTTGTTTTGACTCGTTTAGGATTTCCCTAAGCCATTGCTATGTTCCCCTACACTTTGGTTCGTTTGTTTGATTCATTTTGACCTTGATGTTCGATATGACCCTTTTTGCTTTGAGCCTCTATAATGATCCATTTGATATTCGTTCGTTACCTTGTTATATATTAGTATTCGAATCACATTCGAAGGTTCATTTGATTTTGGTAAATAAATGTGAAAACTTTTTTAATTATGACCTGGAAATGTCTTGAGAAAAATCAGTTATTTTAAAAGAATGATTTTGGGTGGTGATATGATACTATTTTTATATGACATTTGTTAACCTTTGTGGATACTAGTTTAAAGAATATTTTTATGAAAAACCGTTTTGCAAGATTATTTTATAAAAACTATTCGGAAAGATCATTTTATTGAAAACCATGATTAAAGAAATGCTTTAAATGAACTTTTGACAAGAACCTCTAAAATGAACTTTTACTACGAACTTTAATTATGAACCTGTGAAATTCTTTTCTGAAACATTTGATGTAGTCCTTATAATCTGAACTTAATTTTGATATAAACTTAATTTGATAAACTCTGATTTGAACCTTTGATAGTTATTCCTGGACTGTTTGACATGAACCTTTTTCCATGTACCCTTAAGATATGACATTTGATTATTTTGATAGTACATTTGACCTTGACCTACAGTTTGATATTACGAGCCAATCACTAGGCATGAGGGTTTCATGTCCATGTCATTGACGCACCTTTGACATGACTCTAGGGCAGGAGAGTGATGACCTGTTCCGTCCCTTATTTATTATCTGCTATGGCCATTATGATTATGATTATTGATTGTCTGCGGGGGCGTATGGGTGCATCCTAGATTTGACCTGTTATCTGTATATGTTATTTGTTTATTGTTATATTTATCTGGTGACTGATGGTGTGTGCGATACACGTCTTTCACATATCTGGGAGCTAGCTACTCTATTTGGTTACATTTGAGATGATGTGATTTGGTTTGTTTCTGGGCTCGTGGTGGATTGCTGATCCTTATCCTTTTCTTTTCTTACTTTGTACATTTATCTATACCTTATGTTATTCCATTGCACTATATCATACATGTTCGTTTTCTTTTGCTTTCATTTCCGTCTATTATATATCTGTTCACTGAGCTTTTTAAGCTCAGCCGCGTTTCTTTTTCCCGCGGCAGGTTTAGTTGGAAGCTGGGTATGAGTGAAGAGACTTTTGGACTTAGAAGACCTTGATAGTTATTTTGAAGTAGAGACTTGTAGAAGGATTTGCATTTGCAGACTTAGTATTTAGCTTTTGTTTCCTTTGTAACCTTGTAAATTTCAGAATTTCATTGTAACCCTTGAGAACCTTTGTATTATTGTTAATGTATGCTTTGTTTGATCTGATATGAAACCATTATTATGACATCTTTACCCTTATCGGGTTGGGGTGTTACAGTAACCAACATGATAGAATGTCAAGTGATTAATAGAGCCAAGTCAGGGTTAGGATATAATGTTGTCCCACCTCCTTACAGAGGAATCCCTAAACCCCCAGGGATTGACCTAGAAAATTCAGGTGTACCTGAATTTCAACAACCTGAGCTACAATATGGTGTACAGCCAAAAACAAAGCTAGTTGTTGATGAACCTAAGAAAGTAAGTGAAAGTTTAAGTAAAACTTCACTTCCTGAGGACAAGGTGTCCTCTGATAGAATAACATATAAAGTAGTCATTGAAGACTGGGTATCTGATAGTGATGAAGATGAACAGGTTATGTCTAAACCTGAAGTGGTTAAGAAAGTAGGAACAAGTGTTCCTAAGATAGTCAAACATAATACTGATAGGCCTAAAACCAACATTAAACATGTTAGGCAACCACTTAGATATTGTGAACAATACAGAACCACAAACAAGCCTAAAGGCAACCAAAGGAATTGGAATGGCCTTAAGTCTTACCAACTAGGTGATGACTTTGACTTTTATAACAAAGCTTGTTTTGTATGTGGAGAATTTGACCATCTTGCAGCTTTCTGCAACCAAAGGGTATCTGGGTATACATACAATAGGGTGAATCTAAAAAGGCAAACTCCTCAATTTCACTTTCACTCTAATTCTAAGAGAACAAAACCCAGAGCAGTTTCAAAAGCAGTTCCTACTGCTAGGCAAGCAGTTTCTACTGCTAGACCATTCATGACTGTTAACCCAAGACCAACAGTTAAAAATGCAAAATCAACTTACAAAAATGCATCAAAAACTGTTAAAAGGCCCATTCAAACAAAAGCAGTAGTCCAAAAACAAGTTTGGAAACCAAAGGGAACAACTACAAAGCTAGCAGTTTCTAATGCTAAGCATTTAGTTCATACTGCTGCTTGGGAAAACAGGGCAAATACTGTTAAGGCCTCAGCATGTTGGGTTCTTAAATCCAATGTTGCATCAACTGTTCTCAAAAGATTACATTTCATTGATGCAAGAGGCAGATCCAAGTCAGAAATGGCTTGGGTCCCCAAAGGAAACTAATATTCCTCATTTTTGTGCAGGAACATTCTACTGATAAACAAGAGGATCAAGGATACTCAGATAGTGGATGTTCAAGGCACATGACAGGCAACAAGTCCTATCTTTCAGATTTTCAAACATTAGATGGTGGCTATGTTACCTTTGGAGGAGGTATTGGTGGTAAAATTTCCGGTAAAGGTACAATTAAAACTGGAAATTTAGATTTTGAAGATGTGTACTATGTACAAGAGCTAAAGTATAATTTTTTTAGTGTCTCACAAATGTGTGACAAAAAGAACAAAGTTCTCTTTTCTGACACTGAATGTCTTGTACTTTCTTCTGATTTTAAGATGCCTGATGAAAGTCAAGTACTTCTTAGAATTCCAAGAAAGGGCAACATGTACATTGTTGATATGAAGAACATTGTTCCTAAAAAGGCTTTAACTTGTCTTGTTGCAAAGGCCACATTGGATGAATCAATATTATGGCATAGGAGGCTTGGTCACATTAACTTCAAAACCATAAATAAGATTGTTAAGAATGGTTTGGTAAGAGGTTTACCTAAAAAACGATTTGAAAATGACCAAACATGCATTGCTTGTCTTAAAGGCAAACAACACAAAGCCTCTTGTAAGCCCAAAATTTTTAACTCTATTGATCAATCATTGTTTATGCTTCATATGGATTTATTTGGACCTACTTCTGTTAGTAGTATGATGCATAAAAGATATTGTCTAGTTGTTACTGATGACTATAGTAGATTTACATGGGTTTTCTTTTTAGGTTCTAAGGATGAGACTTCTAGCATTCTTAAAATATTTATTACTCAGATAGAAAACCTAGTAAGCAAAAGAGTAAAAGTCATTAGATGTGATAATGGGACAGAGTTTAAAAATAGAGTTATGGATGACTTCTGCAAGGAAAAAGGTATTAGGAGAGAATTTAGTGTAGCTAGAACTCCTCAGCAAAATGGAGTTGCTGAAAGGAGAAATAGAACACTCATAGAAGCTGCTAGAACCATGTTAGCCGACTCTAAGTTGCCTATTTCTTTTTGGGCAGAAGCAGTCAACACTTGTTGCTATGTTCAAAATAGGGTTTCGGTTGTAAAATCTCACAATAAGACATCATATGAGCTTTTTAGAGGTAGAACTCCTGCAATAGGATTTCTTAGACCTTTTGGATGTCACGTGACAATTCTGAATACCTTAGACCATCTTGGAAAGTTTGATGGCAAAGCAGATGAAGGATTCTTAGTTGGATATTATCTTAATAGCAAAGCTTTTAGAGTATACAACTTGAGAACTAGAAGAGTAGATGAAAACCTGCATGTGGAATTTTTAGAGAACAAATCCAATGTAGCAGGTCAAGGTCCTAATTGGCTATTTGATCTTGAGACACTAACCCATTCTATGAATTATGTGCCTGTTGTTGCAGAAACTAATGATTTTTCAGGTTCACAAACAACAAATGAGGCAGGGTTAGACAAGGAGTCAAATCAAGATCATGTATGGATGCCAATAAGTACCAGTGTGGCTTCAACTTCAACAAATGATGAATCTTCTTCTGGTAAAGCTAAACAAGATGTTGAAGATGAACACAAGGAAGATGGAACCAAGGAACAAGAGAATGTTTCTTCTGATGATAGTACTGCTGAGACAGAGCATTCTACTGCTAGGCTTAATTTTTCTACTACTGAGCCAAATGTTTCTACTGCTGGCCCTTCAGACTAAAATGAAGCAGATTTCTTAGATAAAGAGGTGGATTTGAGCAATATCACACCTATCTATCAAGTTCCTTCTACTCCACACACCAGGATTCACAAAGTCCACTCCCTAGAAAATGTGATTGGAGATGTACAATCAGGTGTGAAGATAAGACAACAACTGATGTCTTCAGACCAACAAGGGCTTCTTGATGCCCTTTATGCTTCAAAGCAGCATGAGTTTTCAACCTCTTGCTTGTTTGTATGTTTTCTCTCTCAGGCAGAACCAAAGAACATTCTTAAAGCCCTAGATGATTCAAGCTGGGTTGAAGCTATCCAAGAGGAGCTTCTTCAGTTTAAGATTCAGAAGGTTTGGGTGCTAGTTGATTTACCTAAGGTAGAAAAGGTAATTGGCACTAGATGGGTTTTCAAGAATAAAAGGGATGAAAGGGGCATAGTGATTAGGAATAAGGCTAGATTAGTAGCCCAAGGGTACACACAAGAAGAAGGTATAGACTATGATGAGGTTTTTGCTCCAGTAGCAAGACTTGAGGCAATTAGGCTTTTCTTAGCTTATGCTTCATTTATAGGCTTCACAGTTTATCAAATGGATGTCAAAAGTGCATTTTTATATGGTACTATTGAAGAGGAGGTGTATGTCTCACAACCTCCAGGGTTCATTGATCCTGACCATCCAGAAAAAGTGTACAGAGTAGTTAAGGCTCTTTATGGCCTTCATTAGGCACCAAGAGCATGGTATGAAACACTGGCTTCCTACTTAATTGAAAATGGATTTCAAAGAGGCAAGATTGATCAGACATTATTCATCAAGAAGCACAAGAGTGACCTTTTGCTAGTTCAGGTGTATGTGGATGGTATCATCTTTGGATCTACAAGGAAGGAGATGTGTTTGGAGTTTGAGAAGCTTATGCAAGATAAGTTTCAGATGAGTTCCATGGGGGAACTTACATTCTTTTTGGGTCTGAAAGTTAAGCAATCTAGTGAAGGCATATTTATTAGTCAAGATAAATATGTTGCAGAGATACTTAGAAAATTTCACTTTGCTGATTCAAAAGTGGCAAGCACACCAATGGACTCTGAGAAGCCACTTCTTAAAGATTTAGATGGAGACAATGTAGATGTACACACTTATAGATCTATGATAGGTTCTTTGATGTATCTCACATCATCAAGACCTGACATCATGTTCTCTGTTTGTGCTTGTGCAAGATTTCAAGTAACTCCAAGGGTTTCTCATTTAACAGCTGTCAAGAGGATTTTTAGATATCTTAAAGGTCAACCTAGGTTGGGTCTATGGTATTCAAGGGAATCACCTTTTGACTTGGTAGCATTTTCGGATAGTGATTATGCTGGTGCTAGCTTGGACAGAAAGTCAACAACTGGAGGATGTCAATTCCTTGGGTGTAGACTTATCTCATGGCAGTGTAAGAAGCAAACAATTGTGGCTACTTCAACAACTGAAGCTGAATATGTAGTTGCTGCAAGTTGCTGTGGTCAAGTACTTTGGCTTCAGAATCAATTACTTGATTATGGGTACAATTTTATGAACACTGTCATTCATATTGATAATAGTAGTACAATTTGCATAATTAAAAACCCAGTACAACATTCTAAAACAAAACACATTGAAAATTAGACATCATTTTATTAGAGATTGCAATGAGAAAAAGTTGATTCAAGTGTTCAAAATTGATTCTGAACCCAACTTTGCAGATCTTCTCCCTAAAGCTTTTGATGTTGGAAGGTTTCAATACTTGGTAGCAAGTATTGGAATGCTTAATCCTTAAACTTTTTAATATGTGTGGTTTTTATATATAAAATTTTTGATTGTACTGCTGGATTTATAAAATACTACTGTTAGTGAAAAGTTTGTGCTGCTGGTACAAATTTTTGTTTGTTAAGTTCATATTTGTTAGTCATATCTATGATACTGCTATAAGACATATGCTTTGCATTTTGTTTCTTGGTTTTGGACTAACATTTTCAGGTATGAACATTGAACAAAAATGAAGTTTCAAGTGAAATGGAAGCAGCAGAATGATGATATCAGTTGCTGGCATAATAGGTTTATGATGGACTGAGTTTGGGAATTTATTAACAAAGGTTTACACCTAAGTTAATTAAATTCCTTAGAACTTATTTCTTGAAATCTGATTATGATATTTCACATTGAATTGATGGCTCAGTTGGTCAGATAGTAACTGACACAAATCACTTTCTATCATTTTATACTTTTAAGTATAATGAGCAAGTCTAAGGACATCTGATAGAAAGAACAGCTAGTAAAAGTGAATCTAACACTTGTGTTAGAGGTAACAATTGCTATGAGCTGGAAACCCTGTCAAGAAAGCCTTTTGAATAGGTTTATCTTTACACAGGCAGTTATTTATAACTGAAAAACATTGGTTCTCACACAACCAGAGGTTGCTTTAAACCGCATTCTTGATTAAGTGTCTGTTATACACTTAATCCCTTCAAAATGGTTGCAAGCAGTATGATTTTTCTATAATAAAATCATGACCATACTGCTAAGTCAAAAATTTCTTAAAAAGGATTTTCAAAGGGACTCAGCAAAACCATCCATTGATGGATAATGAGTCAATGCCCCATGAATCACCTTTCATAGGAGTTAACACACCTAGAAGTGATGAGGGCAGCACATAAACTCTTAAGGAATTGATGGCTTCATGTACAAAATTGTCTGAAAACAAGTTCACATTGGTAGATCAGATGATGATGGGATGATGGTGAGAGATCTTCCAAACAGGGGAGGATAAAATGTTATTTGCATCTCAGGGGAGGAAATATCTCAGGGGAGGAAATAAAACCCAAGGAAGATTAACCAAATGTAAGGGAGGAAAAGACAAGAGCATACAAGATGATGACATGGAGGTTGAAAATGACAAGAACAGAGCTGATTCTGGAGTATTATATATATTTAGAAGGGATGAAGCATTTCACATGGAGAAAGTTCTATCTAGGAACTTTCAGTTTCAATTTCAGTTCACTACGTTTGTTCATCTCTTGCAAAGGCATGCTGATAGATGATTTCACTTGTTGAAACAAGCATCCAAGATACACAGCACCATTGCCTCTTATAATTCCTCCATCCAAGGAAAATGCACCATCTTTTAGGCTTTGTTTAAAGCTTGAAGATAGGTACTAATATTGTTGAAGTCAAAAGAAAATGGCAGATGAGTTACTGAGAAAGATATTTAGTTTTACAGAACAAAGATAAGCTCAGATCAAGGGTCTGACTAAGAAGTGTTTGAAAGATCTTCACAATCCATAATTTAATTCAGAAACATGTTGAAAAGGATTCACATGTTTAGGGGAGGATTGTTGGGAATTAAATGTTCTGAAGATTAGTATTAAGAATTACATGTTCACAAGATCGTTGCTGCTCAAAGAAATACTCTAAGTATCATTCTACTGCTAGTACATTTGATTCTACTGCTAGCGTTAAACATTCTACTGCTGAATGATGCTGCTGCTGGTGAAAAAGATTCTACTGCTGAGTGGATAACTGTTGAAGTATTCTACTGCTGGTTCGATAAGAATACAAAGATATTATGTGTATAATAGTCAACAATACACGGTAGATAATATCTTTAGACAAAGTGTTCAGTAACAAGTTGTGAACACAGATACATGTTGTATCTTAATGACTGACACTCTCAAGCATGTGTTCGATTAGACTTGAAAATATTGTAAAGATCTCTCTTGGACTATAAAAGAGAAATCATAGGCTTAGATATTGTACGCATTAATTAGATCATAACTGTTAAGAACATAGAACAAACACAACAATATCGTAAGATATAGAAACATTAGATTCAAGGTTTTGTAACCCTAGTGATAGTGAAGATCACTCGTATTATTTTGAATAATATTGAATCGTTTGGTGATAAACTTTCTTTGCTCATTGTTCTATAACAAACACAACTGTTCCATTTCCATATCCAAATAACCTTCTAAGTGTGGTTAAGTAGATTCCGCATACTTAATCATATTAACTCAAACATATCATATACACACGTTATAAAAGGACTAACACCCTTCAAGTGTATTCGAATCGAATCTACTCATCTTGTTTGATTGGTTAAATTGTTTTTTGTTTGGTAAAGAGATAAGAGATTATGAAGATGTAAGGATTTGTTTATTTATTTTTATTATTTAATAATTAATAAGTGATAGAAAAAGAAAGGTGAAAGAGCTGGTGGAGATGAGATGGGTGTGATGAAAATGACAGATATACCCTCACATGTATCACACGTGTAGTTGGTTAACGAGAGTTGGTGGGCCCCGTTAGAGAGAGGGACAAACGGCGCATGACGTTTGTCACTTAAAGTCAAACGGTGCAATTTTTTTGGTCAAGAAACTAACGGCTGCAGTCAACGCAAAGCACAAGGACGAACGGTGTAATTTACTCTAAATTATATTTTATTATAAAGCATTTATATCCCCGACCCGTATCATACGAAAATGAATCAAAACATTCAAACACCACTTTCTTTCTCATACCAATATAGTTGAAAATCACTTCTCATTAACTCAAAACATTGTAGCTGATCGTCAACATGTAACCCAATAACCTGAATGACCCAACCGAAGTGCTGGACCACCCACAACTTGATAGTCCCGAACCCAACTAACTTGAATGACCCAACCAAAGTATCGGACCACCCACAACTTGATAGTCCCGAACCTAACTAACCCAAAATTTTACAAAGTCGGGTTGCGAGTCAGTTTTTATGCTATAATATAAAGAGAAAAAAAATGTAATTGCTTAAAAAAACTATCAAAATGAATACTAAGAAAAGACTAATATACCTCTTTGGATTAAAGTACTTCCTATTGCAACATTTCCATATATCCTTTTGATCAATATTTTCAATAACCATTTACAATTTTAAATTTTAAGGTTTAATGTTTTATAATCTTTTTATAATTTTTATTTCAATTAATATGAAAATTGATAATCAATCTATGCATCACAATCACCACTATATAATGTTTTTTTTTTTAATCATGTTTCTTACTGTGTGGTTTTGTAAAACTAGAAAGTGAATAGCCCAATTAAGTTTAAGGTCATTGTTGAAAAAACTTTTAGTAAAAAATAAGAATCCACAAGGGTTTTAAATTTAGAAAATTATTTACCACTGTAGGTATTAATAAAAAGGTTATACAAAATATTTAACCATAATATCGCAAATTCGCAACTATAATTATTATCCAATAGAAAATATTGTCACTATTCATGAGTAAATCGCGCATTTTTATTAAAATGGCATATCTCCACCAAAATGCTACCGATAACTCAATTTAGTAAGGGTTTTTGCATCTAAGAGTCATTGAACTTTTTATAAATGTTTAATTTGGTCATTGTACTATTTTTTTTGTTCATTCAAGTCACTGTACTATTATTTATGTTTAAAACAGTAACTAAACTTTGAGAACTTACACAGTTGAGTCATCTATACTATTTTTTTACTCCACTTCAACCTCCATGTCAACAAATAACACACGTCATTTTTGTTAATATTTGTTTTGACAATCTATATATACTTATCTTAAAAAAAACAGTTATAAATGTTAAATTTAATTTGTTTTTTTATGCATATTCTAACTAAACATTTAACATTCTAACCAAACATTTAAACATGCTTAAATTGGTTAATCTAATGCGATGTTTACATATGTTTGTGGTGGAGTAAAACCAAAAGTACTAATCTCAATATTGTCTTCATCAAGTCATACTATAAGTTTAGGTGTACAATTGTATCACGATACTTATATTTGGCGTTGTGCATAAGAATTGTATAAACTATTAAAAATTGTAAAATTTTAAGTTATGATTGTTAAAACTTATAAACAAGCTTGGTTGATTGTAACCGATATACGAATAAATACAAATTAGAAGTAAATAATATAACTAAGTTTTATAAAAATATATAAATAGAAGTAATAAGTTTGCAAAAAGAAAATTTTAAAATAAAAAATTGTGATGTGGTGTCATACTTAATAATGTGGATTTATGACATGAAAGATGGAGTTGACATGGAGTATAAGTGACTCTATTGTATGAGATCCAAAAGTTTAATTACTCTATTAAGTTTAAATAATAGTACAATGACTTGAATGCACACAAAAATACTACAATGACCTAAATGATCATTTTTAAAGAGTTAATTTCATAAATGGTCCTTGTGGCCTATCAGGTTTTACAGGTTTAGTCCCTAAACTTTTTTTTAACGGATCCAATTCCTGTGGTTGCGACCCATAATGGTTTTGGTCCCTAAGACTAACTGTCGTTAGTTTTTTCCGTAAGTCCTTTATACTAACATTTGCACCGTTAGTCCTTTACCGACCGTTTGAAACAAACATTTGCACCGTTAGTCTTTTATACTAACGACCGTTTATACTTAATAAAAAATTTGTTTATTTATTTATTTTAATTAAAAAAAATTGGTTATCTTATAATTTTTTTTTTCTAAATATCTTTAAAATTTATACACGTTTTTATACATATTTTTATACACGTTTTCATATATACATTTTTATACACACATTTTTATATGCACGTTTTTATACACATTTTTTTGCACACATTTTTATACACACGTTTTTACACACATGTTTTTATACACATTTTTATACACATGTTTTTATACACACATTTTTATACACGTTTTTATACACATGTTTTTATACACACGTTTTTATACACACATTTATACACATATTTTTATGCACGTTTTTATACACACATTTATACACACCTTTTTATACATGTTTTTATACAAACATTTATACACACATTTTTATACACGTTTTTATAGATACGTTTTTATACACACATTTATACACACATTTTTATACACGTTTTTATACGTGAGTATAAAAATGTGTGTATAAAAACGTGTATAAAAATATGTGTATAAAAATGTGCGTATAAATGTGTGTATAAAAACGTGTGTATAAAAGCATGTGCATAAAAACATGTGTATAAAAAACATGTGTATAAAAGACATGTGTATAAACACGTGTATAAAAATATATTTATAAATGTGTGTATAAAAACGTGTGTATAAAAACTATGTGTATAAAACGTGTGTAAATTTTAAAAATATTTAGAAATAAAAATATTATAAGAAAGCCAATTTTTTTTTTTTTTTTTTAATTTTTTTATTATTATTTTTTTTATTTTTTTAGGAAAAAAAAAAGAACCAAATTTTGAGTTAAGTGTAAACGGTCGTTAGGATAAAGGACTAATGGTGAAAATGTTTGTTGCAAATGGTCGTTAGCTAACGGAAAAAACTAAACCCGTTATGGGTCGCAACCACATGAACCGGATCCATGAAAAAAAAAATTTAATGACTAAACCGTTAAACCCGACAGATCACGTGGACCATTTATAAAACTAACTCTTTTTAAAAAGTACAATGACCCTAGATTACAAAAACCCATTTACTAGTACTAATTTACACCCTCCAACTCTAAGGATGTGTTTGGCGGTACAATTTAAAGAATTTCGGTTTTGAAACAATTTCAAAACTCAAATGACCGCATAAAAATTAATTAAAAAACGCACCTTAAATAAACAGAAAGTTACAAAAATGTCCCTCAAGTCACCCCCGTTCATAATCTCATCATAATCCCGTAACCCTAATCGCGCTTAACTTCCGGCCGATCACTTCTCTCCGAATTCCCATCTCCTATTCCTCTCGGTAACAATTTCATAATGCATTTTTTTTTCCTTTTTCTTTATTATTACCATATTATTATTATTTTTACCATGTGTACTTTTTTTTAACCCGGTTTGGGTTTTGTGTTGTGGTGGACTCAAGCCCTATTACCCATAAAAATGAAAAACACCCAAAATTTTAGGATGTTTTTTTTTTTCATCAATTAGGTTACCTTTGAAAATTTATAGGGATAATTACATTTAACCTGACAGTTTTTCGAGTGTTGTGTAGCCAACTTATTTTTTTGCTATTGTATACCTAAACTTTTGAATTTCCACTATTTTGTTCATGTGCAATGGCCATTTAACCCTTTGTTGTTAATAGGTTGGTTAATGTAGGGGTAAAATGGTCACAAAATTCGAAATTTAAAAGTTTGGGCACAACACTCGAAAAAGTGGCAAGTTAGATGTATTTTTAGATAATTATCCCAAATTTAAATCCTAAACACTTAAGTGTGTCAAAATTACCAAAGAGAAATGATACATGGACCTAAAAGTGGAGTGAATTGTGTACCTAAAAACACGTAGCATCATCGTGATGGCTGCAGACAGGGACCCACTTAATTTACAACCCATCAGGATCATGGCACATGTTTTTAGGTCTATGTATCATTTCTCTTACCAAAAACTTGGTAAGATCATAAGTTGGCGAGTTGTTATTTAAGCCCGAAAATTGTACTAAATAGCGCGATGTGACTTTGAAAAGGGTTTTGATTAAGGTGTAGAAAATGTATAGTTGAAGGAAAGTTTAAGGGTATGTTTGGTAAAACTAGCATTAGCCGTTTGTTTTATGAAAGTGTTTGGTAAAGTAGCTGAATATGTAATTATCAAGTGTAAAATGGCGAAAAAGCTAAACGCTAACGCTTAAATGCTTCAAGTAGCCTTTGAAATATAGCGTTTAGAAAAGATAAACGCTTGTTGCCAAACGAGCTTTTATTAAAAAAAGCTAAACACTCTTAAATGCTTCTCGCAAACCATGCCCTTAAATGTGTAAAATGGAGTACAATGTGTGCTTAAACAATGATGCAAACTAAGTTTAAAGTCTATAGCTTTATCAGCAAAACAGAATTCGAGATGTATTTAGGGGGTGTTTTGGCTAAGTTTATTGGAAAAAGCTTATTGGGATTGGAATACCAAAACAAACTTTTTTGACAACTTTTTGCATAAGCTTATTATGTTTTGATAACACAATAAGTTAAATAATATGCAGTTAATTGCTTATCCAAACACCCCCTTAGTATTCCATTTTTCTGCTGAACATGTTTTTGGCCGGTGTATTCTGTCATTCTTGGTCCCTTCTTGTGTTGCAATTTATTTTGGTTAAAGCATTTGGCGCACCATATGCTTTTAAAAAGTTATGTATATATTTCCTGATGATTTAATGTGTTTTTTTTGGTTAAAATGCAACTATATGTAACTATGCAAGTCCGGACATCTTTTATTTCATACACATACTTAGTAGTTATTCTGGTCTGTAAATTGTATTGATAGTTTGCACAAATTACAAAAGTTTCATTATTTCATTGTTTGCATATATATCTCTTGTAGTTAGATGGATTCGAGTAATGATGGTCCGACAAGAAAGAAGTTTACTTGGACGGATCAGTTGGTGTTGACTTTGTGTGATTTATTAAAGAATTATCTTATGACCAATGGCCGAACATCTCATTTCAAATGGATCGAACTTCAGCCACAGTTTGAAAATATTGCTAACACCAAATTGTATAGCCATAAGGTTCTAAAGAACAAGTACGATGAAATGAGAAGGGAATATATCAATTGGATTTCGCTGAAAAATGAGGAAATTGGTGTACCTGGGAATGAAAATAAGGTATTATCATTCAACTAACTCCATTTATATGTATAAAATATGTTATATTATTAGTTTGAAATTCAACGGTTAGGTATATTGTGTAGGAAAATGACAAAGTTGGAAAAATTCGGAAGAAGCAACCTTCTGCAGAACTGCAAGAGGCATGGCATTATTTGTTTGGGGATATTGTGACTGGGGTAGATTGTGTGTCGCCCACTATGGATCCAAGTCCTTTGAATGAGATGCATCCTGTGAATGCTGAGGAGGAGGTTTTAGGGGCGAGTGATGATGTTGATGCTTATTCAGAACACTCTCAAGACAATTCTCGTTTGGAAAACTTACAACGTCAAGAGGATGAATTCTTTCCAAGCTTAATAAATGAGATAAGGGGAGAAAATGTATCAACGTCAAACCAAATTGGGGGTTTAATAAAACCTATCAGGATGAAGCGCAGACGGAGGGAATCACCAGGAGCTGTAATGTTCAAGGAGTTTATGAGTCAACAGTATGCCATTCAACAGCGTTTTGTGCGAATATTAGAGGAGGATGCTCACAGTGATAATCAAGTTGATAAGTTTAGTGTTTCTGCAGCAATAAGCGTGATTAACCGCATGGTAGATGAAGGGTTAATAACACAAGGTAGTGATTTATGGATTTTTGCATTGAATTTACTTGAAGATGCCGTGAAACGGGAGGTGTTTTTAAGTCTCAAAAATGACGATGGCAGACTAATTTGGCTTAATCATAAGCAAAAAGTCAGCAACTAAAGTCTTCATTCTGATGTCGTAGCACATGTGTCATTTGATACATTGTGTTTTTTTTTTTACCTTGTTTTCATTTGGATACTTTTGGTACAATCATTTCTTTGAGTTTGATGCTCTCAATTTTTACCTTGTTTTCATATGGAATACTATTAGGTACAATCATTTCTCTCAATTTTTATATGTTAATTGATATGATAGTTTTATTTATGTTTGGCATTTTATTTATCGAATAAACTACCACTGCACAGATTTGGATTAAAAGGAATGACAAAACAAACTCGAGATCCAATAGCTATGGCTAGTTGACATTTCAACAGCATGTTGCACCAGGATGAGTCTGGCTGTTTTATAAGAAAAGCAAATAAAATTATGAGACCAAAAGGGCGAGGTTCAGTCAAGCAGTGAAAACAACTTTTTTAACTTATTTTTTGATATTAGATCAGTCACATTCCATCCATTTAAGGACAGCATACTGGTTATTAGAGAGCATCATAATTCATAAGTGGCAAAATGGACGGGTCAAAGCAGGTTTCGGGTCTAAACGGTTCTCGAGTCGGGTTAGCCCACCCGTTAATAATTTTGAGTGAAAAATGAAAAAGTGAAAATAGACGTTCTAACATTGACAAGCTAGACCCGCCCTAGACCCGTTGTATACTTTTTATACAGTACAATTTTGATTGATGTTTGTTTAGTAAGACCCAACAATACCCATCACATAATCAATATTTACTCAACTTGACCCATATTTAACCAGTGGGACTTGAATAGCCACCTTTAGAGAGTACAAGCTAAAACAACCTCAGCTTAATCAAGAAATCTTAGCATACTTTTCATAAAAACTTGATGAACATCTATACATTCAGGTAAATTAAAAAAAGATATCAAACATTATGTTAGCCACTAAAACAGGAGAAAACAAGACATATATACAATGATGCAAGATGTAGTTCATACATGGAAATCATATAAGTTTATAACCATATTAGATTCAAAGGAAAACCACTGACTAAAAAATTAAAAGTCAAATATAGTTCTGTAAATTTGTCAAGCTGAAGTATGATCTTAAACAGCACAGTAACATACATAAACTACATGTGCAACCAACACGTCCATATCTTTCATTTTCCTTTAACTTCTTCACCTGAAACTGCAAAATAAAGAAACTGATTTGAGTCACAAAACATAAGAACTCGTGTTAATACTATGACAGTGATAAATATTATTTTCTTTTCTAATGAACATTCTGAAAGGCATAAAGGTTGTTGCCACAAAAGTTTAAGTACCTCATTAGGTGAAAAACCGCATCACTTGTTGGCATCCTGAATAACCTCAGAAGAAACATTTTTTAAATCCTGAGGACGCAGCAACTTCTTTGCATTCTGGACATATAGACGAAGAGTAGGGAGTTTCTGCATCTGCAGGCTCATGAAAGAATTTACCAAGACAAAAGATACAGCTCGTTTTCAAGTCTCTCTTTGCATCTGATTTATCTTTAGGTTCATTCAAAGGCTTTGGCATCCTTGATGACCCCTCTTCATTCATGGATATTTTTCTCGATCTATTACGACTGGTACCGGTTTCCTGGGGAAGGTAAAATGGTAACTTGTCATTCAGCATGATAAAAACAAACACGTATTCATACTCCTTGAATGGAAAATTGAAATTAAAACTGAGTTGGATCTGGTTGAAAACGCTAAACTAAATCAGTATTAAAACTATACTAAGCTTAATAGAAAAGTTACTATGTGATTTTTTTGTTACCTTATATACAGCAGCTAATTTTTGCTTGCAAGAAACTATAACATCACCACAGGGTACTGAGTGCTTTCGGCTCAAGGTTTCGGTGTACAAGCTTTGAATTATAGGCTTGTGAGCCCTTTGTAGATGAGATTCTAATACACCGATGGATTTAAACGAATCTGTACAATAGTTGCACTGAATAAGACATTGTATTGGAACATAGCTTAGTTTGCGTCATTAGTCCCCAAAGAGTTCAATTCTGAAGCACGAGCAGATGATCTGGGAACTCGAACCACCTAGTAAAAATGTTGAAACAAGAAGCAAGAGTCAATTATAATACCTAATATTCTGATTCACATTAGTGATCACACCATTATATGTGCACATACAATTACTGCATCAATAGCAGGGGTGACACATTTCATTTATTATGAGTGTTATGTAATTTTATGTGTCAAAAGATGAATGTGATAAAATAGGCAAGCTAAGGGTCACTTACGGATTCAGGACCCACTTGGCAGCCTCTCTCTCTGAGCATCATCGCCTCTTCTTCGGATTGAGTCTTCAGGAAAAATGCAACATCTTTGCATGAGTCAAATTGTCGTCCTGTTGGACTGATGGTATCCAGAAAACATCATTAGCCATATAAGACAGAAGAATGTAAGAAAATATATACATATATATAACTAAACCATATTTTTTTACTGCAGGGTCTCCCGTCAGGGTAAGATGGACATTTTCGAACCGTGACAGATACATGAAAAACTTTAAACACGAAGTTGAATGTTGTGACTCAAATAGAGATTTCAGTATTACAATTACTCTTCTTGTTCCTTCTTATCTCGTCCTATTCTTTCCATGTTCTATGAAAGCGTTATAATTAGTTTACGTCATAAGATCTGATGAAGATACAGGGCTTCATAAATACAACAAATTAAGTTCTCTCCGTCCCAAAATAAGTGTCCAGTTTGACTTTTCAGAGTCAAACAGGTTCAACTTTGACCTAAAATATTTTTTTGTGTTATATAATACTTGATAGAAAAATTATACCAATGAAAAATAAACTTAAAACCCAATCCATTCATATATTTTGCATCAAGTATTATATAACACCCGCAAAAATAGATAAGGCCAAAGTTGAACCAGTTTGACTCTGAAAAGTCAAACTGGGCACTTATTTTGGGACGGAGGTTCCCGTTGCATCTTAATTACAACTGCATGAAAGTTTGATGACAGTAAAAAATTCTTTATTTTATAAAAACTATATATAATCAAATTAGAAACTAATCATCATGCTTTCACGAAGCAAATCAAAATAGTATGATGAATCATAATTCTCAAGTGTAATCATGAAAAGACTATGGATTTTCAGATTGGTCAAAAGATCAAATTTGATGAATGATGAATGATTTGGATCACTCGAATTGTAAGTAATTTAGGTTTCAAGTTTAAGCTTATATTAGAAACACTAATTTTGTTGACCGTTTTAAAAATCTCATATGGATCGAGAAACGAAAAATCTAGAAATTTAATTATCGACCCACCGTTCATATATATGCTTCCCATTGTATAGCAATTATCAAGTTCTTTTCATTTCCATGATTTATTATTATTTCCTTCCTCCTTAAGACATAAAAGGGGAACATGGGATTCGTACTCACGCCGTGTATTCAAGTCAATGCAAGAAGGTTGTAACTATGCTATTTACAGAAAAGAAGCAAATCTTCCATTCAATCATGATATGATTTTGTAAACTTGAATCAAACTTGAATCAAACTATATACAATCACTATCAATAAATGACTCATTACAAATTTGATATAATAAACATTTATAATTAGTATAGTTGTGCATCACATATACCATGCTAAGTATAGATAGAAAGAATGATCAAAAACATAACAAAACGACTACAAAATCTTAGCTCTAGGTGAGTAAACTTTAAATACCAATTGAAATGGAAAGCGGTTGGTATTAGATTTTTTGAATTCTTTATGGACTAAGTTCACTTCAAGAAGAACCATTATAAGCTACGTATATGAAACTACAAGCTAGAAACCAGTACTTATAAAACACCAAATTCATGAAAAAAAGTTTTGTTGAATATAAGGTTAACATAGTTTATCATTGATCATTACCTAAATATCATTCGATTCACAATCAACCACAAATTAGAATTGAAAATGCAAGTGAATATAGAAGGAAATTAATATGATGACAAATAGTACCTGAGGAATTTCCGGCAATGAAGAGATGGCTGGTGAGCATGAGGGCCTAATGAAATGAAGATTTGCCAGTTAACTGGCAACAATTTTTCAATGTTAGCAGCATCGACATAGAACATTCGCTTCCATCTGCTGCCCCAACGCCCATTTACACTTTCTAAAAACCCTAGAAGTTCATCTTCACTCTCCATGCCCTCTGTTATCTTTTTCAATTTGTCTTCAAATACACTATAACCAACACGTGCCAAATAATTCAGATCCCTCGTCTCACCATTCACTTCTTTAATCACACCTAATCCCTTATATTCTTCATCACTGTTCTCCACATTCTTTGATTTTCTCTTCCTATTCCTCATTTGGACTTGGTGTTGGTTATCTACATGGCTGTCATTCTCAGAATCTCAGTGAGCATAATGTCCCCTTCTTCGGGAGGATTAGCATATAGAGATTTTATATAGCATGCAACTTCTTTGCAAGATTTAAATACTTCTCCCGATGGACTGATGACATGAAGCAAGCAATGCATATATATATATAAGCCACAACAACGGAAAAATGTATGAGAAAATACGTATATAATCTGTGAACAAGTTTAATCTCGATATTGCTTCATGATAAAACACGAAGGACCAAAGTTGTACAATAGATAGTTTGTAACTGAAAGTTAGTTAATTCGGCTACAAAGGTAGTTATTAGATAGTTAGTTACAGAATCGAAAGGGTGTGTCGTTTGGTTCACAACCATTCGAACAGACACCATGGTTCACTCGCAACCATTCGAGTAGTATATATACTTATGTACATGTAACATTACAATAGTTAGAAGATTAATATAGTTATTCAGATTTCATTGCAATTTCATATATCGACTCATATTTGGGACCAACATTTGGCATCAGAGCCACGCTCGTTACAACATCAAAACCAGAAAACTTTTTAACGAGACAAGAAGGAAACCAAAAGAAGAAAGAACACGCTGAAACTTTTGTTTCAGAAGAAGAAGACGCGACGTACAAAACATAGAAACGTTGCCTGGATAACTAGGACGCAAGGAAAGTAGTGCACGACCGTACTTGTGTAGAAATTGCAAACGAGATGGCACCAAACAACGTGGTGACTTATTGGTTTGTGTTGGTGTGATTTGTGTACGCGAAAAAGAACAAAGAAACAAGAAACGTTTGTTGCAAGAACTTTGTTGGCAACTAACATCACACAACAAAACCGGAGACCCTTTGTTGCTATCTAACGCAACAAGTAGGAAGAGAAAAGACGTCAAGAACAAGAGAAGACCCACTGTTGCAAACTCTAACGCAACAAGTTGGAAGAAAAGGAGGTTGCTTGGGCATAAGAGAAAGGTATACCAAGAGAGAAACAATCTAGGATTGTTTTGGAGAAGAGACGCTAGCAATACAAGGACGACAACAACAAAAAAAAACAATCTGATCAATTGTTTGGAAGAATACCGTGGGGTATTTTTGTTGTGGGATATACAGTGTGGAACAAAGTAGACAAAGGAAAGGAGTATTGTGGTACGTGGACAAGCAACAACGACAACAAGAAAACAAGCAACACGCTATTTCTTGTTTGAAGGACATACTACCGTAGTAGTATTAGAGAAGAAAACAAACAAACCGTTTGTTTTGGATTAAATACCAAAGGGTATTTGGACATATTGTGAAAGCCGAGACCAAAACAAGGGATCTAGGGCACGTTTGGTTTCAAGTCGACACATAGGAGGAAAAGGACGACGTGGTAAAGTGTGGTTTATTTGAAAAGAACAATTCGACAACATCAAAGAAGGGTACAACCGGAAGATTGATACACGAATTGTTTTTGGTGAACAAGGGAAAGAAAAAGACGTGGTTTGTATAATACCCAAGTACCGACACTCAAAAGGGAATACGTTTGTGTTTAACACAACAACGAGGTCACACAATTCAAACTTTGGATTTCAATTCATATTAATATAGTAGAGATACTTATTTTGTACTATTAGGAAATCCCGAGAACTTCATATTAATCCCGTACTATTAGGATTCCCGGATAACTATTTTATGTTCCCGTAGTAGTAGATATACCATACTAAGTTAGAAATTCCCATACGATTAGAAATGTGAAGATTATAAACACTTTTAAGATGGCCGGTGATGATACAACTAACACATCGACAACACTGAAACCCGTAACACCAATTGCACAATACCAATGCCCTAAGTTGAAAAACACAAACTACATGGTTTGGGCTATACAAATTAAAGTTATATTAGAGGCACATGGTTTATGGGAAACAATAGAACCTAAGGAAAACACGCAAGTAGATGACAAAAAGGATAAGGCAACAACTGCCCTTCTATATCAAGCATTAACCGAAGATGTGATTTTACAAGTAGCAAGTTGTAAAACGGCAAAGGAATTATGGGAATCGTTAAAAAGGAGACACGTTGGAGAAGAAAGAGTGCAACAAGTTGGAGAAGAAAGAGTGCAACAAGCACGGTTACAATCATTGATGATTGGATTTCAGACCCTTCAGATGAAGGAAGATGACATGGTGGATGCATTTACGGCCAAAAACGGCTATGCCACGAAGGCTAAAGAATTAGGAAAAACTTTGGATGAATCACTTTTAGTACGAAAACACTATTAGGTTCCACACCAGATAGGTTCATTCAAATAGTAGCATCCATAGAACAGACAAATGATCTCAACGACATTACCTTAGATGAGATCACTGGAAAACTAAAGGCATTCGAGGAGAGGATAAAACTCCGAAAGGGAGGACAAGTAGAAAGCCAGGATAACTTATTATTCGCACAAGGCGAACACTCTAGAAAAGGAAGACGTTTTTTCAAACGCGGAGGCAGATCAAACTACTAACGAGGAAACTGGCATAATAATGGAAACAGAAATAACTCGAATGAAGAAAGCTCAACTCACAAAGAAAAGTCAAATAAGAATAGACGTGAGTGGGATGTAAGAAAGGTAAAATGTTTCAATTGTGGGAAACTAGGACATATTAAGAAAGACTGCAGAAAACCATCAACAACACAGGAACAATCAAACCTTATCTTGGAAGACGATGAACCATCGCTATTAATGACTACACACGAAACTAAACACGAAGAAGTTTTGTTGAACGAAGGACAAATTCAACCCGGAAAGTATGCTACAACAGATGCTAGCATATGGTATTTAGATAATGGTGCAAGTAACCATATGACGGGAACCAAGAGTCATTTTAAGGACATTGACGAAAGCATCACTGGACGCGTTCGTTTTGGAGATGGATCGTACGTGGAGATAAAGGGTAGAGGTTCAATACTCTTAGGATGTAGAAACCAACAACAAAAGATAGTTTCGGATGTTTACTACATACCAAACCTCAAGAGCAACATACTTAGTCTAGGACAACTTACAGAGATAGGTTGTAAGATCATCATGGATAGAAACAAACTGACTTTGTATGATAAAGATAAGAAGTTGTTGATGAAGGTAGAAAGATCTAAGAATCGACTTTACAGTATTAGACTACAAATAAAGCACATATATGTCTCTTAGCAAACGTAGATAACCAAGCATGGTTATGGTACGCTAGATTAGGTCATCTGAACTTTGACGACATCAACAAGATGACAAGAAAGGGTCTAGTGGAAGGAATACCGAGAATAAATCATGCAGGACAGATTTGTGATGCATGTTTATTAGGAAAACACAGTAGAACACCATTTCCAAATCAAGCTAAATTCAGATAAAAGAACCCGTTGGACTTAGTATATGGAGATCTCTGTGGTCCCATAAGTCCAGCCACACACTCTGAAAAGAAACTCATCTTCTTATTAGTGGATGACTGTACACATTTCATATGGGCCTACTTTCTAACATCAAAAGATCAGGCATTAAACACATTCAAGGAATTTAAGCAGAAGATTGAAATGGAGTTGAGATTGAAATTAAGAATGCTAAGAACTGATAGAGGAGGGGAATTTACATCTAATGAATTCACCAAATACTGTAAGGAGAATGGAATAGTACGACAGTTGACAGCACCATACTCACCACAACAAAATGGAGTAGTGGAGAGAAGAAATAGGATAGTGTTATCAACTACGAGGAGTATGATGAAAGCAATGAAGTTACCTTTAACTTTTTGGGCGGAAGCAGTTAAACACGCCATTTACATACTCAACAGGGTACCTACGAAAGCCCTGGAAGATAAAACACCATATGAAGCACTCTATAACAGAAAACCGAATCTGGAATATCTAAGAATATTCGGATGCACAGCTTATGCAAAGATAACGATACCTCACTTAAAAAAGCTGGACGACAGAAGCATACCGATGATTTACTTAGGAGTAGAGGAAGGATCAAAAGCATGTAGGTTATATGATCCAATAGGAAAGAAGAAACATGTTAGTAGGGATGTAAAGTTTATGGAAACGAAACCGTGGGATTGGGATAAGAATGAAGAGGAAGAAGGAACACAAGACTCATTTTGGGGAAGTTTTGTGATAGACGGAGTTGACAATGAAAATCCTATACCGATCAATGATAATACGTATCAGGAACCGGATCCAATACCAGATCCAGACTCACCAATCACACCACCAACATACACTTACAACCCTAACTCAGAAGATGAAGAAGAAGCTACTTTTAGCTCAGTAGGAAGCTCAGACAATAGATTTGATGATATACCAGTACGAGGTTTCAAGAATATAACAGAGATATATGAGAACGCACGTGAAATTGAAACTGAAAGTTTGTTATTTACGGAAGAAGAACCACGTAACTACAAGGAAGCAGCAACAGATAAGAAATGGATTGAGGCCATTGATGAAGCGAAAAGTGTACCGCTTTTAAGGGGTCATTTAAGCCCTAAATCGTATTTATTTGATCAAATATCGCCCTAAATCGTTCCTTTTGTCATTTTAGGTACTTTTGAGGAGAAATCTGGAAAAGGAGGCATTTTGGACGTTTTTGGAGCATAAAAGTGAAGAAAACGACAAAGTCTCAAAAATCGGCTGAAAGTTACCTTTGACGGCGTCAGATTTTACTCTGGACGGCGTCATGGCTTGGCAAGAAAAGGTGGATGTGAAATTTACTCATGATAAGCCAGTGAAAATTGCATATGAATTCTGACGGCGTCACGCTTTAACCTGATCAAGGGCGTCACGGCTTAATTCAAAGAGGGACGGCGTCACGTTCAAGGTCTGACGGCGTCAAGCCTTGATAAGCCAGAACGGATTTTGGAGAGCTAAAGAGGGACGGCGTCAAGAAGGTCACCCGAGAACCCTAAAAGCGGCGAGGTGACGGCGTCACACTCCATAACGTGACGCCGTCAGATGTAAAAATCTATATATAATTTTGCAATTCTTTGTCATAAGTGTGGAACTTAGTGTGGAATTTTTGGGAGAAAACCCTAAGACGATTTTAGCATCTTTTTCAAGGCTTTTTGCCTTGAGATCTTCCATGTTACATTGAAGATAAGTTATCAATTAATCATTCAATATGTCTATGTGTTGTTTGATTCTATCTTATTCTTGTCTTTTGATTAACATGTTAGGCTAGATTTATCTTGTGTTTGCTTAGATCTAATGAAACCTAGCTATTGATTATTGGTTATTAGTGTGTTATTAGTTGTATTGGATGATTGTTTATCTATGTTAGGCTTAAGAAAACTGGCTAACTTCCTATTCGGTAACTTGCTTGAACGTCTTAAGAAACATGAACCAAATGCGTACTAAAGGTTTTTATGGTTGTATTTAATGCACAAGCGAATTCTAGTGATCCCATGTTAGGAGCTTCCTAGCCGGCTCGACATAGGAGTGAAGTAGGAGCTTGTAGAGTTGGGGAAGTACGTACGCCACCCCACGATTGGTATTAAGGAATACACCCGTCATCCACGCGACTAATACACACTAATCAACCGGTAAAAGATAGTTAGGGAGTAAGGAAATCTAAGTAAACACATTTCTCTACACATAAGTTTTCACCAACTTTTTATTTTCAGTTATTTATTTTATTTGCATTCGTAGTAATTTGGGTTAGTTGACTAGCAACTAATTCCGCCCACTCTTTCAAACCCGAGATTTTACTTGCTTTCATAAAAATATAAAAACACAAAAAGAATCTTCCTCAACCCTTAGACCTATTAGAGTAGTCTTTCATACCTAACGAACACTATTCCCTGTGGAGAACGATCAATCCCCCGTACTTACCACTACACTATACTACATCGGTCAGGTACACTGCCTGGTGGGGTTGTAAGCCTCTTGAGATCCCTCGAGAGGTAAAACCTGTTGTAAGGTTGCAAAACCACGCATCAAGTTTTTGGCGCCGCTGCCGGGGAATAGTTATTGTTTAGGTTGAATTTTTATTTTATAGGTCTACTCACTAGATTCCTTTCTAGTGAGATTTTTTTTATTTTCTTTTTCTAGATCTTCTTTAGTCTATCTATTTTCTTCGTTTCTTTGTTCGTAACCATTACCATTCGACATCATGGAAGATGGTAATATCCTTAATCCCAACAACCCACCACAACAACCACCTCCTAGAGCCCGCACTTTAGGAGGATATTCCCTAATTTTGGATGATGACCCCCCTAATCTTAGAATCACTAGGAGCCGAAGCTCGATAAAGACTCTTGCCACACCTATGCTGAACCCGAAAGGGAAATGCATAAATTAAGGCGACTCCACCAAGCGGCTGAACCATACACGATCAATTTTGATGATGCCCTCTCCGAGGAAGAATCCAATCATCATTCTACACCTCCTAGCCCTCAACCCAATCACGATATGGAAGTTCCCGAAATCCCAATCCCTAAATGTCTCAAGGACTACTCTTCTCCCACCCCTCGTGGTTTTTCCAATGCTATCGTTTTTCCAAATGAACGCACGGATGAGGTCTTGCGTGCAACCGATATTTGGCTGGTCCAAAGTGTATGCAAATTCCACGGATTGAAAACTGAAGATCCGATCCAACACATCAAGGACTTCCTGAAAATAGTGGATACCCTCCATACGGACGGAGCCACTAGAGATACCTCCCGGTTGCGATTCTTTCCCTTCACCCTTCATGAAAGAGCCGGAGACTGGTATAACCAACTTCCTTCCGAATCCATCTTCACATGGGAACAGCTTATCTCAAAATTCTATGAGAAATTCTTTCCCATAGGGAGAACTTCAATGTTGAGAGACGAAATCCTCCGCTTCCATGTTGGACCAGCAGAACCTATTCACAAATCTTGGGTTAGATTCAAGGATCTAATTAGACAAGTCCCTCATCATGGCATTGAACTCTGGCTTCTTGTCCAAATCTTTTATGACAGTGTCTCCAAAAATGACCAATTGGGCATTAATAATTCATCAAAAGGGAAAATAGCCAAACTAAGCGTTGAGGAAGGATGGAATAGAATTGAGGAATACGCAAATGATCAAGACGATACCTGGGATGAACCCGATTCGATCATGAGCGTTTCCAAAATCATGAAAGAGCCTCCTTTTGCTAGCCGGGTGAGTAGATTGAATGATCAGGTATCTTATCTAGACAAGTCGCAACCACTTAAGCGGTTATCAAACCCATACTTGATCTGTGATCAATGTGGTGGCCCGCATGAAGTAGAGGAATGCGAGAATGATACCACCACCGAACAAGCATGCTTGTCAAGCCACGACATCTTCGATGATCCTTCGCTCTTAACTTTCTACCAAAACAATGATTTCACCCCTTGGGGAAATCTTGTGAGAGAAGAGGGAGGAGGAGAATATCCTGACTATAAGGTTAGGAGCACTTTTGAGGATGATCTCGGACATTTCACGTTTGAAAAGAATCTGCAACTAAATGGTCTCGACAACCTTATCAATAGTAAACAAACCGACGTGAAGGCCAAATTCGCAGAAACTCAACGCCACTCTCGATGGCCTTGGCAAACCTCAAAGAGATCCCTTACTCGCCATCACCACTCGTGCTGGAACAACTACTAAGGATCCACCTTACCCAGCTCAACAATCTAACGTCATGGAACCCGACACCCCTCATGAGGAAGAAGGTAATGTGAACGACGAAAATCCCGAGCAAACCCCTCCGGTAACTCCCTCCCCACCTACTCCTGCCAAGCAACCCATTAAAGTCCCATACCCATCTCGCCTCAAGAATCAAAAGGTCGAAAATGATAATAAAAGATTTTTGTCATATTTGAAGAACTCGGTTGTCACCATACCCCTTCTTGATGCATGTTATCATATGCCCAAATATAGTACATACTTCAAGAGGCTGCTCACCAACAGGAAAGGGCTCGAGGGTCTTGTAACCTTAGGAGAAGAATGTTCTGTGGTGACTCAACGAGGGCTACCAAAGAAGGTGGACGATCCAGGTAGTTTCACCTTGCCCTGTTCAATTGGATCTCTTTCAGTCAAGAATGCTTTAGCCGACTTAGGAGCAAGCATCAATCTTATGCCGCATTCCATGTTCCTCAAGCTAGGGTATTCTGGGTTGAAACCAACCCGTATGAGCATCCAACTTGCCGATAGATCAGTCAAATACCCCTTAGGAATATGCGAGAATGTGCTGGTTAAGGTGGGGAAGTTCAAATTTCCAGTTGACTTCGTCATCCTAGATATGGAAGAAGATGATCTTGTGCCCATCATTCTAGGAAGACCATTCCTTGCAACTGCTCGTGCTGTTATTGATGTTCATGAAGGCAAACTAACCTTATGAGTGGGGGCCGATAGCTTAACCTTCGACATCAAAGACACAATGAATCTTTCTCTCGAAGCAGATAATCAGTTGTATTTCATCGGAGAAATCAATGAACTATCCGACGAGATTGACAATTGTGTAGATGAACAGGTGGAAGCTGGTTGGTTGCGAGATGAAGCTTTCTTACCCATCTTAGAGGAGGAGAAGACTATGGATGTGAATGCAGTCTCCTTCTATCCCAGACAAGAAATCGAACAGCTTGAGCTTCGTAAACCCGAGAACAAACTTAAACCTTCCATCATCGAGCCACCCACGTTAGAACTCAAGGAACTCCCGAACAACCTTGAATATGCCTTCCTTCAAGGAGAAGATCAACTTCCGGTAATCATAAGCTCTTCTTTGAAAAGTGAACAAAAGGATAAACTCTTAAGAGTTTTAAAAAAATATAAAGGAGTTATAGCATGGAGTGTAGCCGATATCAAGGGGATTGACTCTACCTTTTGCACGCATAAAATCCTCATGGAGGAGGATTATAAACCCACCGTGCAACCTCAAAGGCGAGTAAATCCCAACATAAAGGAAGTCGTAAAGAAGGAAGTCATTAAGCTCCTAGATGCAGGGCTAATTTACCCGATTTCGGACAGTCCATGGGTAAGTCCTGTACAGGTTGTACCAAAAAAGGGAGGAATGACGGTGGTGAAGAACGATAAGGATGAGTTAGTGCCTCAACGAACGGTAACTGGATGGCGTGTATGCATTGATTATAGGAAGCTAAATGATGCAACCCGAAAGGATCATTTCCCTCTCCCATTTATCGACCAAATGTTGGAAAGACTAGCAGGGCATGAATACTACTGCTTCCTAGATGGGTTCTCAGGGTATTTCCAAATCCCTATCGCCCCTGAGGACCAAGAAAAGACTACGTTTACATGCCCTTATGGCACCTTCGCCTACAAGCGAATGCCCTTTGGACTATGTAACGCCCCCGCCACTTTCCAGCGCTGCATGACGGCAATCTTCCATGAGTTAATGGAAGACAGCATGGAGGTCTTCATGGATGATTTTTCAGTCTTTGGAAACTCTTTTGATCGCTGTCTTGCTAACCTTGAAAAAATGCTCAAACGTTGTGAGGAGACGATCTTGGTTCTAAACTGGGAAAAGTGCCACTTTATGGTAAAAGAAGGGATTGTGCTAGGGCACAAAATTTCAGGAAGTAGAATTGAAGTAGATCGGGCAAAAATTGAAGCTATATCCAAACTTCCCTATCCGACGACTGTGAAAGCAATCCGTAGCTTTTTGGGTCATGCTGGCTTCTATAGGAGATTCATTAAAGATTTCTCAAAGGTAGCTAAACCAATGACTCAGTTGCTCATGAAGGATGCCCCGTTCGACTTCTCTCAAGAGTGCAAGGATGCATTCGATCGATTGAAGCAGGAACTTACCCAAGCTCCAATCATGGTCACCCCTAACTGGGAGTTACCCTTTGAAATCATGTGCGATGCTAGCGATTACGCTGTGGGAGCAGTATTAGGCCAAAGGCTTAACAAACACTTTCAGCCAATATACTACGCTAGCAAAACCATGAATCCTGCTCAAGAAAACTACACTACCACTGAAAAGGAATTACTAGCCGTGGTATTTGCTTTTGATAAGTTTCGCCAGTATCTTGTCCTCTCCAAAACGGTTGTTTTTACGGACCATTCAGCTATTCGATATCTTTTTGCTAAACAGGATGCTAAACCACGGTTACTTCGTTGGATCCTACTATTGCAAGAGTTCGATGTTGAGATTCGTGATAAGAAAGGAGCAGAGAATCTTGCGGCTGATCATCTCTCCCGTCTCGAAAATCCCAGCCTCGCTAAATCTGACAAGAGTGAGATTCGGGAGTCATTTCCGGAAGAGCAGCTCATGTCAATTAATGATTCTGAACCTTGGTATGTGGATTATGCTAACTACCTGGCAAGTAGAGTCATTCCTGAGCATATGAGTAGGCATGAAAAGAGGAGGTTCTTCAATCAATTAAAGTACTACTTTTGGGATGAACCTTTCTTATTCCGAAGATGTCCAGATCAGGTAATCAGGCGTTGTGTTTCGGAAAAGGAGGCTGTTAGAATTATGAAAGAGTGTCATGCAGGTCCATCGGGAGGACATCATGGTATGAACACTACTGCACGAAAAGTCTTCGACGCGGGATTCTATTGGCCTACAATATTTCGTGATGTGAAGGGTATGATACAGACTTGTGACGCATGTCAAAGAACTAGGAATATCTCTAGGAGGGATGAAGCCCCGCAGAATTATATACAAGTTTGCGAGGTTTTTGATGTTTGGGGAATTGATTTCATGGGACCCTTCCCATCTTCTGGAGGGAATGAATACATCTTGGTGGCCATTGATTATGTTTCGAAATGGTGGAAGCACAAGCCCTTAGGACTAACGACGCTAGGGTAGTCATTCATTTCTTAAAAAAATTGTTCGCTAGGTTTGGAATTCCGAAGGCTCTTATTAGTGACAGGGGAACTCATTTTTGCAATTCGCAAATGGAGAAAGTTATGAAAAGATATGGAGTCTCTCACCGATTCTCCACCGCTTACCATCCTCAGACCAACGGTCAAGTCGAAAATACTAACAGAGCCATAAAAAGAATATTAGAGAAAGCAGTTAATCAAAACAGAAAAGATTGGTCTTTTAAGCTCGATGAGGCTTTGTGGGCATTTCGAACCGCCTATAAGACACCAATCGGGACAACCCCGTTCCGTATGGTATATGGCAAGGCATGCCACCTTCCAGTAGAACTGGAACACAAAGCATATTGGGCACTTAAGGCTTGTAATTTGGATTATACAGTGGCTGGAACAAATAGATTCTTACAGCTCCAAGAGCTCGATGAATTGAGATTAGAGGCTTATGAATCTTCTATTACATACAAAGAAAGGGCAAAAAGATGGCATGACCAACGGATTAAGAGACCCAAGGAGTTTTCAGAAGGAGACAAGGTCCTATTATATAATTCTCGGTTAAGACTATTTCCTGGAAAACTTAAATCTAGATGGTATGGACCTTTTACCGTAAGGAGCTCCTCTAAAACCGGAGCCGTTGTGTTGATTGACGACGAAGATAGAGAATTCACTGTGAATATACAACGAGTCAAGCATTATCAAGAGAATGGTAATGAAATGATCAATGAGGAAGATATAACTTTTGATGAAGAAGTCACGTAATGTACGTGACTTTGAGTCTAGCTACAAGACTCGTTAATAAAGAAAAGCGCTTCTTGGGAGGCAACCCAAGCTTTATTTTATTTATTTGCTTTGTGTGTTTATTTATTTGTTTGTTTGATTTTATTTGCTTCCGTATGTGTGTTTAATTTTTATTATTATTGATTCATGTTCAAAACTAAAATTGTGAAAATGCTTTATTTTGTTTTTAACTTCGTCTTAACGACATATAAAGGTATTTTGCAAAAGATAAGTGTAAGGGAAATCTAAATTGGTTTATTAGAACACATATGAACATGAATCGTAATAATATTAAATGAACATACATATTAGTATTCGTTTGAGTCAAATGCTTGTATCGAGTCATAATGATATCTTGTAGGATTTCCAGGAAGTAAGGTAAAGGTTTTTCCAGAAATTTTCCGGAAACTTAAAATGAGAATTTTTGTCAGGTCATTTCTGACGGCGTCAGGGTTTATAACCTGACGGCGTCAGATTTAATTTTCAGAAATTTTTGAAAGTTTTGTTTTTAAAAAAGTTTTTATTAAATCTCCAACTTATAATCTCCAGGAATCTGCAAAATTATCATTCCACAAGCATTATATCCTTATATATAGATTTATCCCGCCGATGTTATGCAGGTTTTCGTGTTTGTTTTCTCAGGTTTAACAGGTTATTTCGGACAAGGAAATGTTTTGAATCAAGCTTATGGCGATGCATTAGTCATGGAGCTTCAACATTACTTTGGAAGAAGATTTAACCGTGTTACTTCATTATCCACCGAGCGAATCAGGGGAGTATTTGATTTCATTCTTTTACTTTATGCTTTTACATTTGTTATTTGAACATTGGGGACAATGTTCATCTTAAGTGTAAGGGGAGGGTAAAAGTACGATTAGAGAATGCTATTACGCTTGATTTTTGTTTGTTTAATAGTAGATGTGTAATAAAACTGAGAGAAATACTTGTTAAGGTAATTTTAGTGCCAAATTTAAATTTTTTTACAACATATAGGAGTGAAACTTTGATCTTAATGAGCGTCTCACGGATAGGAGTTATATGACTAGCACAAAAACCGTACCACTAAAAAATTTTCCACCCCCAAATATGTGAGGTTCGCCCCTAGAATTGGTAGGAAAAGCATTTATGCTATGATGTGTGTACCGGTAGCACTTAGATTCTAGAACTTGCGTTAGGACCATTCCAAGGCCACAAGTGAGACTACATTCGTGTAGTTAGATTTACTACATGATAAGAGGCATTAGGATTAACCCATTGTTTTACACCTGTGTTTTTGTTATAATTACTTTGGCTACATTGGTCAAGTAATTCTCCCACACCCCTTGCGTTGTACTCATTTTTAGTACACGATACCCCTAGTACACCCCTCAGAGCCTATCTTTTCGTTTCTAACTTTAAGCATTTTACTTAAAGGAAGAATTTGTTTACACCCCACTTAAATGTACACCCAAATCGCCTTAGCCTACCTTGTATGCACTCATCTTTAGTGCATTATTGTTACAACATTTGTTTAAACCCAAGTTAATTATCTAATTGATTACATGGTTGCTAAGTCGAGTCATATCCTTGTACATATTGTTTTGGGACGATTGGGACTCATGGGTAAAGTACTAGTGTAATGGAGTAATGGGGAAGAACATCATTCATTACCCCCATATGTGCTAAATATTTTAAAAGTACTCCAAGTTTTTCGATTATCTTAATTCGAGTCATTAGAATAGTTATTTGTAAAGTTATGTAAAAGTTTAAGTGTAAGGGGGATGCAACGCCCCTATTATTTTGGATGGTAGGGCAAGAGTGTATGCAAAAAAAAAAAAAAAAAAAAAAAAAAAAAAAAAAAAAAAAAAAAAATCAAGAAAAATACAAAAAAATGAGAAAAAGAAAAATAGAAAAAACATACGGACTACCATCCCGTTTTATTTTATGTTTATTTTATGTTTTTGTTATTTTCTTTCATTAGCTTAAGATTGAGTCGAGTCTTGGCTTAGCAACATTGTATAGTACATGTAATTGATCAAAATCTTTAACTCGCCACCAGTAAAACATCCTTTATCCAACAAAACCGTGTTTTCCTTTTCCCTACACCTAACGTTACAACCCATTTAAAAGCCCTCTTTGATAGTTTATCTTAGGTGCTTACGCCTAGTGGAGGAGGTTTTCGATCCTTTCCCAAGCCTATGGTAATCTATTTGCTATGACAGGTAGTGAGAGATATTATTCGTTTCCATTTATGAGATTTATTTTGATGACACTTGAGAGATGTGAGTATCTAAACACTACTTGTGAGGTGCTAGTTTATAATCTCCGTGCTTATTATGATTAAAGAGGAACGATTATTTGTTGCAATTACTTTTATATTAGCGTTAAATGACCCCTAACTTGTATTTTGATTAGAATAAAAGCGCATTTGCTTGAGGACAAGCAAATCTCAAGTGTAAGGGTATTTGATAAAGCGAAAAGTGTACCGCTTTTAAGGGGTCATTTAAGCCCTAAATCGTATTTATTTGATCAAATATCGCCCTAAATCGTTCCTTTTGTCATTTTAGGTACTTTTGAGGAGAAATCTGGAAAAGGAGGCATTTTGGACGTTTTTGGAGCATAAAAGTGAAGAAAACGACAAAGTCTCAAAAATCGGCTGAAAGTTACCTTTGACGGCGTCAGATTTTACTCTGGACGGCGTCATGGCTTGGCAAGAAAAGGTGGATGTGAAATTTACTCATGATAAGCCAGTGAAAATTGCATGTGAATTCTGACGGCGTCACGCTTTAACCTGATCAAGGGCGTCACGGCTTAATTCAAAGAGGGACGGCGTCACGTTCAAGGTCTGACGGCGTCAAGCCTTGATAAGCCAGAACGGATTTTGGAGAGCTAAAGAGGGACGGCGTCAAGAAGGTCACCCGAGAACCCTAAAAGCGGCGAGGTGACGGCGTCACACTCCATAACGTGACGCCGTCAGATGTAAAAATCTATATATAGTTTTGCAATTCTTTGTCATAAGTGTGGAATTTTTGGGAGAAAACCCTAAGACGATTTTAGCATCTTTTTCAAGGCTTTTTGCCTTGAGATCTTCCATGTTACATTGAAGATAAGTTATCAATTAATCATTCAATATGTCTATGTGTTGTTTGATTCTATCTTATTCTTGTCTTTTGATTAACATGTTAGGCTAGATTTATCTTGTGTTTGCTTAGATCTAATGAAACCTAGCTATTGATTATTGGTTATTAGTGTGTTATTAGTTGTATTGGATGATTGTTTATCTATGTTAGGCTTAAGAAAACTGGCTAACTTCCTATTCGGTAACTTGCTTGAACGTCTTAAGAAACATGAACCAAATGCGTACTAAAGGTTTTTATGGTTGTATTTAATGCACAAGCGAATTCTAGTGATCCCATGTTAGGAGCTTCCTAGCCGGCTCGACATAGGAGTGAAGTAGGAGCTTGTAGAGTTGGGGAAGTACGTACGCCACCCCACGATTGGTATTAAGGAATACACCCGTCATCCACGCGACTAATACACACTAATCAACCGGTAAAAGATAGTTAGGGAGTAAGGAAATCTAAGTAAACACATTTCTCTACACATAAGTTTTCACCAACTTTTTATTTTCAGTTATTTATTTTATTTGCATTCGTAGTAATTTGGGTTAGTTGACTAGCAACTAATTCCGCCCACTCTTTCAAACCCGAGATTTTATTTGCTTTCATAAAAATATAAAAACACAAAAAGAATCTTCCTCAACCCTTAGACCTATTAGAGTAGTCTTTCATACCTAACGAACACTATTCCTTGTGGAGAACGATCAATCCCCCGTACTTACCACTACACTATACTACATCGGTCAGGTACACTGCCTGGTGGGGTTGTAAGCCTCTTGAGATCCCTCGAGAGGTAAAACCTGTTGTAAGGTTGCAAAACCACGCATCAGCCATGGAGATTGAATTGGATTCAATCAACAAGAATAACACATGGACTCTTACTACATTGCCAACAAATCAGAAGGCAATAGGACTCAAATGGGTTTATAAGACCAAGAGGGATGCAAAAGGAAAGATCATCAAATATAAGGCAAGATTAGTAGCAAAAGGTTATGTACAAGAACAAGGGATAGACTTCGATGAAGTATTCGCACCAGTTGCTAGGATAGAGACAGTTCGATTGATATTAGCACTAGCAGCATATCATGGATGGCAAGTACACCACTTAGATGTAAAATCAGCATTTTTACATGGAGATTTGAAGGAAGAAGTCTATGTTACACAACCTGAAGGATTTATTCAACAAGGAAACTCAGGAAAAGTCTACAAGCTATCTAAAGCTTTGTATGGCTTAAGACAAGCACCGAGAGCTTGGAATGTGAAACTTGATCAGACCTTGAAGTCATTAGACTTTAAGAAATGTAATCTCGAACAAGCAGTTTACACGAAGAGAAGCAAGACTTCTACACTAATAGTTGGAGTTTATGTAGATGATTTGATAATCACAGGCACTCCAAAGAAGGAAATAGACTTGTTCAAATCCCAGATGAAAGACAAATTCGAAATGAGCGACTTAGGGTTGCTAGCTTATTACCTTGGGATAGAAGTTACACAGACAGAAGGAGAGATTACAATCAAGCAAATAGGATATATTAACAAGATCTTGAAAGAAACAAGTATGACAGACAGTAATGATACGAAGATACCAATGGATCCCGGCACTAAGTTGGTCAAGGCGGAAGATGGAAACTCAGTTGACGCAACTTACTACCGAAGCTTAATAGGAAGTCTCAGGTACTTACTACATACAAGACCAGATCTTAGTTACTCAGTCGGACTACTCAGCAGATTTATGCAAGACCCGAAGGATCATCACCTGAAGGCAGTGAAACAAGTAATTCGATATATCAAAGGAACAAATGAGCATGGAATAATATACAAGAAAGAAGGCGGTTGCAAGATTACAGGTTACAGTGACAGTAGTTATGGAATCAACACCGATCAAGGAAAAGGAACTACTGGCATAGTATTTTACTTTGGAGAGTCACCTATTACTTGGTGTACTCAGAAGCAACCAACAGTGGCGCTCTCATCATGTGAATCAGAATTCATGGCGGCTACTGGAGCAGCATGTCAAGCTTTATGGTTAAAACGACTACTTAGTGAATTAACTGGATGGCAAGAAAAAAGGATAACGCTGAAAGTTGACAACATATCAGCAATAGCACTCGTAAAGAACCCAGTTTTTCATGGAAGGAGCAAGCACATCGACATTCGCTATCATTTCATTCGTGAATGCGTAGAGAATGGTCATATCAATGTGGAACACGTCAGTGGAGAACTACAAAGAGCAGATATCTTAACAAAAGCCTTACCAAGACTAAAGTTCGTGACAATGCGACAAATGCTCGGAGTTCAAGACTTAGGACAAAGCAACGATCAAGATTAAGGAGGAGAATGTGAACAAGTTTAATCTCGATATTGCTTCATGATAAAACACGAAGGACCAAAGTTGTACAATACATAGTTTGTAACCGAAAGTTAGTTAATTCGGCTACAAAGGTAGTTATTAGATAGTTAGTTACAGAATCGAAAGGGTGTGTCGTTTGGTTCACAACCATTCGAACAGACACCATGGTTCACTCGCAACCATTCGAGTAGTATATATACTTATGTACATGTAACATTACAATAGTTAGACGATTAATATAGTTATTCAGATTTCATTGCAATTTCATATATCGACTCATATTTGGGACCAACATAATCAAACAACATTTTTTAGTAGACAGGGTCTTGCGTCTTCCAACGGGCAAATGTGAAGATATATAAGATTATATTAACTAGTTTACGTTACAAGAATTATAATTAAGGCTTCCATATCATTTATGTATCTGTGCAACATTATGTTGTCAGTTGAAGTTTTTCTACAGATAGTTGTTAACAATTTCAAAAACAAGGGGAAAGACGATTTTAACCAAAACCTCTTCTATGGCGTTGCCACCTAAATCTAGTCCAAAGACAGGTTTTCATCAAGCCGGCCTTGAACTCTAGGAAGTCGAATGCCGTATAGAATTCAAGTGAACCCTTGACGGTTGTTTACATACTTTTTACAAACATATAAGGTAAAAAAATACCATTTGATTATGTTATTGTTATGTTTAACCCTAAACAATTTGTAAACTTAATTTAATCAAACTATATCCATTGAGAAAGGATGACAAATATAATTACTACCAAAATCTACTCATAATCACTATGTTTGATAAACATTCATAGATTCATAATATCGTAGAGTACATATATATATACCAAAAATCATGCACCATAATTCTAATCATAGACATAAACATTACATTTAAACCTAATGCAATAAGAAGCAACCACAAAATCAGAACAAAACTAGCTACCACCAAAAGTTACGAAAGTCATTCTTTTTTGATTCTCATAGATCGACTAAGCTCAGTAAACTACATGAAACTTCAATCTAGCTACATAGCCTACAAAATTAAATAAGATCATCAATCACTACCTCACAAATTTCACGCAATAAAGAGAAGGAGGGCTAACATGAGGCCGCAATGAAAGCAAAATCTCCTACTCATAATCTCCAAACATGGAAGCATCAACATACATCCCACGATTCCTCTTACTCCCCGATCTTCCTTGTATAATACTCACAAACCCTAATAACTCATTGTCACACCCCCAAAATCGGGTTCAGCGGAAGCTTACACATCGCTGGGGTGCAACTCAATTGGTATCATGACACAAGTGCAAAGAACGGTTTTCTTTTCAATTATTTAGAACAACATTGTTTAACAAAAATGTTGAATTTACATTGTAAAAGTAGTGCGGAAATAGGCCCTTTAAAATAAGTAAAACGGTCCCCAATGTTTATCAGAGTCTCCTATGACCATGCCATGCCCTGCCAAGAGCCTCCAGTAGCGTGCTATTGCTTTATACCTGAAAATACATGCTAAAAGTGTCAACACGAGGTTGGTGAGTTCATAGAGTTTAGTGCAAAATGTAAAGCCTTTGAATGAAGATTTTCCCAGCAAAGGCATTGTAAATCCACCCAGTTCCAAGTCCCGCCCATAACAAGACTTGCAACCTGTGTGTTTACAACCCATTGCCAAATATGATTTGGTTTATGTTACTGAAATGTTATACGAAAACCACAAGTATAAAGTGTATGACAAACTGCCACATAAAAATGATACAATATCTCTTAAGCTCATGACCTCGAAGCTAGACTGATGATATATATGCCCCAAAATGGAGTGTTTTGCCTAACACCCTGAATGAATGAAATGAAATGCGTTCGTATGACTAGTTGGTGCTACCAACCCGAACGGAGGCGTCACCCTCAATAGATCTATCCACCGCACCTTCGCTTGCTCACAATTAACGGTTCATGATAAATAACAGGGGACTTTAACTTGGCAATGATGTAACTTAAGCAATGTAATGAATTTATATACTTTGGTCCGTATAAAAATAATGGTACAATGTATTCTCCCCCGATAATTTTGAAATGATGTAATAACTTGAAAAGCGGGGCTATGAAAACTCACGTTAATCCTTAGAAGATTAAAGTGCTTGTGAAAAATAATTGAGCATGTATTCTCCCCCAAAACGTAATCCAAAACGTATAAAGGTAGGGGCTATGGAACTCACCTGATGCGATAACAACAATGATAACAATGGATATGCTGAAATGAGGCTCGGACTCTAACCGCGACCTAATATGAGGATATGATGTAATGTAAGCAAATGAAATGATGCTACACATGCAAATACGTATGTCAACGATACCACTCGTTAATTTTTGAAAATAATGTTTATCGTCGAAAAATACATTTTTGACGTCTCGTTAAGTCATAAACTACTTTTCGTGTAAATATGTTGAAATGATACTCTATGATCCTCGTTTGGTGTTCTATAGTCAAATATAATAGTTTCGTCGCAAAATAACTCTTTTTATAACTTGTGAAAATGTGACCAAACGGCCTCGCAAAACTAGCCGCAAAATATTGCACGTTAAGAGTTAGCGGTAAAACTCGACGTTTTTGAAAACCTTGTAACATGATCTTAATGCCGTCTCATTTGAGTTTTGGTCATACGTGCCTCGATCATAAAGAAAATCGGCTCTCAAAGTAGTGTAGTGCAAAAACTGTTTTTCTATACTTAGAAAATATTTCTAGTAGTGCTGAAGGAAAAATATTAAAATTGTCTATGTTCAAACGCTTGTATTTTTGTCGTTATAAGCCCGTTTTCTATGTTCTTTATATCCCCGGAATCATGGGACAACATAATAATATATTTTTGATAATTCGGGTCGGCTAGATTACGGCTAATGCCTCATTTTGTCCGTTGAAATTCGTGCAACAGCACGTATTATTTTCAGAAAATAGTTTTTCGTCGTTAAACTTTGAAAAATCATATCTCCTTCGTTATAGATCGGTTTTTAGTGATTCTTGCGACCACGGTTTCGTTATTGAAAGAACTTTCTGAATATTTAGCCCAATGTTACCCAGAAACCCCTGAGATTTCCACGTTTTGCAAAAATGGACAGCAACTTTCTAATAGTGTCTAAAAATAAATTTTCTAGTTTATAACTTGTTCAAGTCTACTCCAATCAACTTCAAAACATCCCTTAATCTACCATACACCTTCTCAAGGTGTCATGGGGTCCTAAACATCACCAAAATGATAGGGCTCACAAGATTACTAGTAAAATTTCATAAACCCATTTTTGTGCCAAAAATAAACAACAAGTGGTATATATAACATATGTATACTTGCAAAAGATGAAATAAATGATATGGACTTTGTAAAACCTTGTAAAAATGATGAAAAATAGTTTAGTATACTTACTTGAGTGATTATTAAAAGATGGTGATGAAAACCTAATTGATCTATAGATTTCTATTTCAAAATCTTGTAATAGATTACTAATAGAGATTAAATAAACACTTGAGCTTGACAAATTTTGATCTTTTCTTCTTGTTTTGATCTTTGGCCGAAACACTAGGATGGAAATGAGAGAGTTTTGCTTGCAACTTTTCTTTAAAAATGATATTATGTAAGAAAATGTGATATACTTGCAATCTTAAGCAAATATCTACTTCAAGGGTTTAATGGTAATTAAAGTGGTCAAATTGAAGTCAACATGGTGATAAGTCATATGTATATGTCGACATGTATATGTTTATAGAAGAGAAAATGAACTTTTCTTGTATAGAATCTTGTACATTTAGTTATTAAGTGAATAAATGTGTTGTATTATTTGTTTTGGGTATTGGGTTAACTAGAAATAAATTTTAACGGAACAAAATGAAGTATATCGAAGTCATAAAAATTATAAAATTATTTTTTCTCATAAGTATCGGGTGTTTAAATAATTATCGTATGGAAATTACGGAAACCGTCGTAATTATAAGCTTTTAACGATATATATACCAATTAAATTTAAAACACCGGATAAACTAATAATATAATTTTTATATCACTGTAATGAGTGTAAAAATATATTAGGATCATAATCGGGAGTATTTGGGTATAATATTAGTAGTAATGATTGAGTGGTAACGTTTAACAAATAAACAAACATACGTAAATGAAAAACACACAAACCCGTGCATGACTTAATATGATGATGATGTTACTGATGATATGTAGACTACTCTAGTCTATATGGCATGTCCTTACTGATGATGCATGAATTTCGCAGCTAAACCAAACTGGTTACGCGAATTTGAATACCCGTAAACTAGGTTTACGAATTAATGAATGCTGATGATGAACTGAAATTTTCTCCGGGAATGAATAGTGTCGCGTGAATAGTAAAATTTTCGAAAGTTTCTCAAAATCACAAATTGACCTCGAAAACGATGAATAGTGAAAAGTGAATAGTGATAGGTGAATAGTAACTCGTGAATAGTAAATTGTCAAGGTTCGGAAAATGGCCTGAAATTACGAGTTGTGACATTCTCCACCCGTTAAAGGAGCGACGTCCCGGCGCTCAATTTGTTTTAATGTTGTTATGGTTTACTTTGGTCTTCCAGGTATGTCTAGTTCGTCCTATACTCATTGGGATTCTCGGGTACCATAAAAGTACGGAATACATTATTTTATTATATATTTCCACACACATTACCATATACATCTATTATTACTTCCACCCCTTCACATCACCTTTTACCTCTATTATTACTTCCACTCCTTCACATCACCTTTACCTTTTCATCTTTCTTCTCTCCCATTTCAAAAATTCGACCGGCCATAATCAAGAAAAATAAAATTTTCCGGCCAACTACGGCGCACATTGTTTATTGTTTCAAGGTTATTTCTTGTTCTCTCGTCACCAATCCTTATCACTTTCTAATCACCACCACCTTTGGAGCTTCATTTTTCATCTTCGTTACTTCCCGTGTCGCTAACGTCGAAAATGGCACATTTCATCACCATCATTGCGATAGTTTTCATTGTGGTTGTCGTCATTCTCTTGACCTTCATTCCAGTTGAAGGTTATGAACTTTTGATTGGGCTCTTGGTGTTCACCATACCACTCACGGCCTTGTCATATGCGGTGGATAAGTTTTGGGGTCCATAGGTTTATGTTAGAAATGTTGGAATAAGTCGTGGTTAGGTTTCCATGTAATCCTTGTAATATTAGCACGTTCGATGCTAATTATGTTGCTATGTACTAATTTCCGTGATTTCTAATAAAATTCTCGTTGTTTGTGTTTTTCTTAGTTCGTCGTACCTTCTTAATGTTTGCACTTTTGTATATTTCTTATGGTTCTCTTGTTGTTTGTAACTGATTCTTGACTTGTACAATTTCCTTTGTTGTTTCACAATTGAGTTCTAGACTAGTGAATTGGACTTTCCGATTTTTGGTCGTTAATAGGTAATTGGTACTTCCACCACAGGGTGTCTTAAAGGGTATAGTCTTTGTATTGGTGTGATGGCTATTGTTGAAGGTGAAATCTGTCAATGTCAAAGGTTTACTCCAAACAATTTAAGGTTAATTCTATGGTGCTGAGCACGTCCTATAGGGATTGGATAGTTCTCTTCAATGTTCGTTGGTCTGAGGATGGTAGATCGTGCATACATCTGATTGGGTAAGGATAGCTTAAAGGGATTGTTAGAAGTTTGAAGTAAAGCGACTATCTCTGTCGGAAATGATGGAAATTGGTTCACCGTGCCTTGAAACTATTTCCTTGACGTAAAGTCTGGTAAGCTGTTCCATAGTATAAGTCTCTCCGATTGGAATGGAATGGACTGATTTGGTGGGACGATCGATGATCACCCAAATAGCTTCGAAACTGCCTGATGTCTTGGGAAGTTTAATGAAAATATCTATTGTAATGCGTTCTCATTTCCACTGAGGAATTTCTGGTTGCTAAAGTAATCCTAATGGTTTCTGGTACTCGGCTTTTTCTTTAGCGCAAGTAAGGCATTTGCTAACATACAAAGCTATGTTTGCTTTCACATTCGGCCACCAATAAAGTTTCTTGAGATCCTGATACATCTTATCAGAACTTGGATGAATGAAGTACTTCGACTTGTGCGACTCGTGCATAATCAACTCTCGTATTCCACCATAGAGAGATATCCGGTTTCTATCCTTGAAGCACAATACTCTGTCTGACCTCTTTACTAACCCATTTGCATTCTTTGGCATACCATAAGGTTTTATCATTCTGTCGGTTTTCTTCCTTGAGTGCCTCAACTTGAGTCTCGAGGATTCGTGATGGTAAAGGTGAAATGATTGTCATTCCCAATGATCTGACCCTCAACGGCTTGAGGTTGGGTTATGGTTAGCTGACGTGCTTCTAGACGGCGGTTCATAAGGTGATGTAGGTGTGGATGTTCTTGCAACGATTGTGTACACACACAAGAAGTTTTGAAACCTTTAGAAATCGAGTAGGAATGCAAACCGGACATAATTTTGTTATAACTGTTCTCAGTATTGCAAAATTCATCTCTGAGTCGGGCATAGGTGGTCAGCCTATGTCCCACTGTCCCGGGTCGAATATAGATGACCAGTCTATATTCTACCGAGGTTCAATGAATTTTAGAATAATCAGCTCAGTTATACTAATACCATGTCCTTTACATTTAGGGGATGTTCTGATAGGCTAAGGCAAAGGACCAAACTCGTGGTCGAATGATGAAACTATGTAAGAAAAAGGCGTAACGCTGAAACGTATACTATATATGTGCATGCCTATATGAAAGACATCTATAGTAATCAACTATAATAAGTGGGTATAAATGATTTGATAATAAGACACAAATCTTATTAAATATGTCAGCAACAAACCACAATTGAGACATCAGCTTGGCAGGCAGGCACGTGGCAGTCATAGGGTTAAGTTTTTGTAAATGTAGCTATAGTCTAGGTTTTAAAATCACCCAGTTCTCTATAGCCAAGGCTCTGATACCAATCTGTCACACCCCCAAAATCGGGTTCAGCGGAAGCTTACACATCGCTGGGGTGCAACTCAATTGGTATCATGACACAAGTGCAAAGAATGGTTTTCTTTTCAATTATTTAGAACAACATTGTTTAACAAAAATGTTGAATTTACATTGTAAAAGTAGTGCGGAAATAGGCCCTTTAAAATAAGTAAAACGGTCCCCAATGTTTATCAGAGTCTCCTATGACCATGCCATGCCCTGCCAAGAGCCTCCAGTAGCGTGCTATTGCTTTATACCTGAAAATACATGCTAAAAGTGTCAACACGAGGTTGGTGAGTTCATAGAGTTTAGTGCAAAATGTAAAGCCTTTGAATGAAGATTTTCCCAGCAAAGGCATTGTAAATCCACCCAGTTCCAAGTCCCGCCCATAACAAGACTTGCAACCTGTGTGTTTACAACCCATTGCCAAATATGATTTGGTTTATGTTACTGAAATGTTATACGGAAACCACAAGTATAAAGTGTATGACAAACTGCCACATAAAAATGATACAATATCTCTTAAGCTCATGACCTCGAAGCTAGACTGATGATATATATGCCCCAAAATGGAGTGTTTTGCCAAACACCCTGAATGAATGAAATGAAATGCGTTCGTATGACTAGTTGGTGCTACCAACCCGAACGGAGGCGTCACCCTCAATAGATCTATCCACCGCACCTTCGCTTGCTCACAATTAACGGTTCATGATAAATAACAGGGGACTTTAACTTGGCAATGATGTAACTTAAGCAATGTAATGAATTTATATACTTTGGTCCGTATAAAAATAATGGTACAATGTATTCTCCCCCGATAATTTTGAAATGATGTAATAACTTGAAAAGCGGGGCTATGAAAACTCACGTTAATCCTTAGAAGATTAAAGTGCTTGTGAAAAATAATTGAGCATGTATTCTCCCCCAAAACGTAATCCAAAACGTATAAAGGTAGGGGCTATGGAACTCACCTGATGCGATAACAACAATGATAATAATGGATATGCTGAAATGAGGCTCGGACTCTAACCGCGACCTAATATGAGGATATGATGTAATGTAAGCAAATGAAATGATGCTACACATGCAAATACGTATGTCAACGATACCACTCGTTAATTTTTGAAAATAATGTTTATCGTCGAAAAATACATTTTTGTCGTCTCGTTAAGTCATAAACTACTTTTCGTGTAAATATGTTGAAATGATACTCTAGGATCCTCGTTTGGTGTTCTATAGTCAAATATAATAGTTTCGTCGCAAAATAACTCTTTTTATAACTTGTGAAAATGTGACCAAACGGCCTCGCAAAACTAGCCGCAAAATATTGCACGTTAAGAGTTAGCGGCAAAACTCGACGTTTTTGAAAACCTTGTAACATGATCTTAATGCCGTCTCATTTGAGTTTTGGTCATACGTGCCTCGATCATAAAGAAAATCGGCTCTCAAAGTAGTGTAGTGCAAAAACTGTTTTTCTATACTTAGAAAATATTTCTAGTAGTGCTGAAGGAAAAATATTAAAATTGTCTATGTTCAAACGCTTGTATTTTTGTCGTTATAAGCCTGTTTTCTATGTTCTTTATATCCCCGGAATCATGGGACAACATAATAATATATTTTTGATAATTCGGGTCGGCTAGATTACGGCTAATGCCTCATTTTGTCCGTTGAAATTCGTGCAACAGCACGTATTATTTTCAGAAAATAGTTTTTCGTCGTTAAACTTTGAAAAATCATATCTCCTTCGTTATAGACTCTTTTTTGTTCATTCCAGCGGCCATAGTTTCGTTTTTGAAAGTATTTTCTGAATATTTAGCCCAATGTTACCCAGAAACCCCTGAGATTTCCACGTTTTGCAAAAATGGACAGCAACTTTCTAATAGTGTCTAAAAATAAATTTTCTAGTTTATAACTTGTTCAAGTCTACTCCAATCAACTTCAAAACATCCCTTAATCTACCATACACCTTCTCAAGGTGTCATGGAGTCCTAAACATCACCAAAATGATAGGGCTCACAAGATTACTAGTAAAATTTCATAAACCCATTTTTGTGCCAAAAATAAACAACAAGTGGTATATATAACATATGTATACTTGCAAAAGATGAAATAAATGATATGGACTTTGTAAAACCTTGTAAAAATGATGAAAAATAGTTTAGTATACTTACTTGAGTGATTATTAAAAGATGGTGATGAAAACCTAATTGATCTATAGATTTCTATTTCAAAATCTTGTAATAGATTACTAATAGAGATTAAATAAACACTTGAGCTTGACAAATTTTGATCTTTTCTTCTTGTTTTGATCTTTGGCCGAAACACTAGGATGGAAATGAGAGAGTTTTGCTTGCAACTTTTCTTTAAAAATGATATTATGTAAGAAAATGTGATATACTTGCAATCTTAAGCAAATATCTACTTCAAGGGTTTAAAGGTAATTAAAGTGGTCAAATTGAAGTCAACATGGTGATAAGTCATATGTATATGTCGACATGTATATGTTTATAGAAGAGAAAATGAACTTTTCTTGTATAGAATCTTGTACATTTAGTTATTAAGTGAATAAATGTGTTGTATTATTTGTTTTGGGTATTGGGTTAACTAGAAATAAATTTTAACGGAACAAAATGAAGTATATCGAAGTCATAAAAATTATAAAATTATTTTTTCTCATAAGTATCGGGTGTTTAAATAATTATCGTATGGAAATTACGGAAACCGTCGTAATTATAAGCTTTTAACGATATATATACCAATTAAATTTAAAACACCGGATAAACTAATAATATAATTTTTATATCACTGTAATGAGTGTAAAAATATATTAGGATCATAATCGGGAGTATTTGGGTATAATATTATTAGTAATGACTGAGTGGTAACGTTTAACAAATAATCGAACATACGTAAATGAAAAACACACGAACCCGTGCATGACTTAACATGATAATGATGTTACTGATGATATGTAGACTACTCTAGTCTAAATGACGTGTCCTTACTGATGATGCATGAATTTCGCAGCTAAACCAAACTGGTTACGCGAATTTGAATACCCGTAAACTAGGTTTACGAATTAATGAATGCTGATGATGAACTGAAATTTTCTCCGGGAATGAATAGTGTCGCGTGAATAGTAAAAGTGAATAATGATAGGTGAATAGTAACTCATGAATAGTAAATTGTCGAGGTTCGGAAAATGGCCTGAAATTACGAGTTGTGACATTCTCCACCCGTTAAAGGAGCGACGTCCCGGCGCTCAATTTGTTTTAATGTTGTTATGGTTTACTTTGGTCTTCCAGGTATGTCTAGTTCGTCCTATACTCATTGGGATTCTCGGGTACCATAAAAGTACGGAATACATTATTTTATTATATATTTCCACACACATTACCATATACATCTATTATTACTTCCACCCCTTCACATCACCTTTTACCTCTATTATTACTTCCACTCCTTCACATCACCTTTACCTTTTCATCTTTCTTCTCTCCCATTTCAAAAATTCGACCGGCCATAATCAAGAAAAATAAAATTTTCCGGCCAACTACGGCGCACATTGTTTATTGTTTCAAGGTTATTTCTTGTTCTCTCGTCACCAATCCTTATCACTTTCTAATCACCACCACCTTTGGAGCTTCATTTTTCATCTTCGTTACTTCCCGTGTCGCTAACGTCGAAAATGGCACATTTCATCACCATCATTGCGATAGTTTTCATTGTGGTTGTCGTCATTCTCTTGACCTTCATTCCAGTTGAAGGTTATGAACTTTTGATTGGGCTCTTGGTGTTCACCATACCACTCACGGCCTTGTCATATGCGGTGGATAAGTTTTGGGGTCCATAGGTTTATGTTAGAAATGTTGGAATAAGTCGTGGTTAGGTTTCCATGTAATCCTTGTAATATTAGCACGTTCGATGCTAATTATGTTGCTATGTACTAATTTCCGTGATTTCTAATAAAATTCTCGTTGTTTGTGTTTTTCTTAGTTCGTCGTACCTTCTTAATGTTTGCACTTTTGTATATTTCTTATTGTTCTCTTGTTGTTTGTAACTGATTCTTGACTTGTACAATTTCCTTTGTTGTTTCACAATTGAGTTCTAGACTAGTGAATTGGACTTTCCGATTTTTGGTCGTTAATAGGTAAATTGGTACTTCCACCACAGGGTGTCTTAAAGGGTATAGTCTTTGTATTGGTGTGATGGCTATTGTTGAAGGTGAAATCTGTCAATGTCAAAGGTTTACTCCAAACAATTTAAGGTTAATTCTATGGTGCTGAGCACGTCCTATAGGGATTGGATAGTTCTCTTCAATGTTCGTTGGTCTGAGGATGGTAGATCGTGCATACATCTGATTGGGTAAGGATAGCTTAAAGGGATTGTTAGAAGTTTGAAGTAAAGCGACTATCTCTGTCGGAAATGATGGAAATTGGTTCACCGTGCCTTGAAACTATTTCCTTGACGTAAAGTCTGGTAAGCTGTTCCATAGTATAAGTCTCTCCGATTGGAATGGAATGGACTGATTTGGTGGGACGATCGATGATCACCCAAATAGCTTCGAAACTGCCTGATGTCTTGGGAAGTGTAATGAAAATATCTATTGTAATGCGTTCTCATTTCCACTGAGGAATTTCTGGTTGCTAAAGTAATCCTAATGGTTTCTGGTACTCGGCTTTTACTTTAGCGCAAGTAAGGCATTTGCTAACATACAAAGCTATGTTTGCTTTCACATTCGGCCACCAATAAAGTTTCTTGAAGTCCTGATACATCATATCGAAGTCATAAAAATTATAAAATTATTTTTTCTCATAAGTATCAGGTGTTTAAATAATTATCGTATGGAAATTACGGAAACCGTCGTAATTATAAGCTTTTAACGATATATATACCAATTAAATTTAAAACACCGGATAAACTAATAATATAATTTTTATATCACTGTAATGAGTGTAAAAATATATTAGGATCATAATCGGGAGTATTTGGGTATAATATTAGTAGTAATGATTGAGTGGTAACGTTTAACAAATAAACAAACATACGTAAATGAAAAACACACAAACCCGTGCATGACTTAATATGATGATGATGTTACTGATGATATGTAGACTACTCTAGTCTATATGGCATGTCCTTACTGATGATGCATGAATTTCGCAGCTAAACCAAACTGGTTACGCGAATTTGAATACCCGTAAACTAGGTTTACGAATTAATGAATGCTGATGATGAACTGAAATTTTCTCCGGGAATGAATAGTGTCGCGTGAATAGTAAAATTTTCGTAAGTTTCTCAAAATCACAAATTGACCTCGAAAACGATGAATAGTGAAAAGTGAATAGTGATCGGTGAATAGTAACTCATGAATAGTAAATTGTCGAGGTTCGGAAAATGGCCTGAAATTACGAGTTGTGACATACTCACAAACCCTAATAACTCATTCTCACTCACCAAACCCTCCGTCATCTCGATTAATTTATTTTCATATAAACTATCACCATTTCGCGCCAAATAATTCAAATCTAGCATCTTACCGTGTATTAGTAGCATCTTACCATGCAAATAATACACTTGTTGATGATTGTCGTTTAGTAGGTTGTTGTAGATGTGATTGTAAGGGCGATCGTGATTGATGTTTGTGATGACGCCAGGGAGGTGGAAGTGAAAGGAAGATGATGACGTCATTTTCATGGAGAGAGTGTGTGTATGTTTAGGTGTTTTTGTGTGTGTGAAATTGAGTTGAAAGGGTGACGAAGTGAATAGGTTTTGTATTTATAAGAAGAGAGGAGTTTAATGTAACGGTTGTATTTTTCCGCATGATTTACATGTGTCTTTGTCTTAGCTATGAATTCAAAAAGCATAAACGTATTTATATTCATCTAATCTTATTACTAATACAATTAAAAATTCTACTATTACCCATATTGTTCTATTATTATTTACTAGATTTCAGGCCCGCCCTGATGGGGCGGCTAGCTCCATTATATTGTTTGACTAAAATCTTTTTGCCTCCAATCTTTACATTTTATATGAAAAGATATTAAACCTAAACTGATAAAATTAGGACCTAATGGGCATATGGCATGTTATCACCACCCACAATACGAAATATATCACCAACGACTATACTAAATGTATTGATCCAAATTAATGTGTATAGGTCGGGTAACACTTTATGGGCCGGGCATAAAATATAGATGATAGTTTGATAAAAGCCCAATATAAAAAACTTAATCCTTACCTACTCACACATATAACTCTAATCTTATCTCTCAATCCTAAGAATCCCTAAATTTTCTCCCAAAAATCACTGCCAGTTGAAGTTTACAAAGATGGAATTTATAGTTTTATCGGTATTGTTATGTCATCCGAACACATATTTCGACTCTAATTTTACTTCAGCAAATGGACAGGTCAAAGCAGGTTTTGGGGCTAAACAAGTCTCGAGTCGGGTTGGTCCACCTGTGAATAATTTTGAGTAAAAAATGAAAAAGTAAAAATAGACGTTCTAACCTTGACAAGCTAGACCCATTGTGTTCTTTTTATACGATACAATTTAGATTGATTTTTGTTTAGTAAGACCCAACAATACTTATCACATTATTAATATTTACTCAACTTGACCCATATATAACCCGTGGGTCTTAAATAGCCACCTTTAGAGAGCACAAGCTAAAACAACCTCAGCTTAATCAAGAAATCTTAGCATACTTTTCATAAAAACTTGATGAACATCTTTACAGTCAGGTAAATTAAAAAAAGATATCAAAAAGATGCATGTTAGCCACTAAAACAAGACATACATACATACATACATACATACATACATACATACATACAATGACGCAAGATGTAGTTTATCATATAAGTTTATAACCATATAAGATCCAAAGGAAAACCACAGACTAAAAAGTAAATGTCAAATATAGTTCTGTAACTTTGTCCAGCAGAGTATGATCTTAAATTGAACAGTTACATGCATAAACATCATATGCGACCAACATGTGCTATCTTCCATTTTCCATAACTTCTTGAACTGAGACTGCAAAAGAAAGAAACTGATTTGAGTCATGAAACGTAACGAACTCATGTTAATACTATGACCATGATAAATATTATTTTCTTTTATAATGAACATTCTGAAATGCATAAAGGTTGTTGCCACAAAAGTTAAGTACCTCATTAGATAAAAAAAACTGCATCACTTGTTGGCATGCTGAATAAACTCAGAAGAAACATTTTTTAAATCTTGAGGACGCATCAACTTCTTTGCATTCTGGACATATAGATGAAGAGTAGGGAGTTTCTGCATCTGCAGGCTCATGAAAGAATTTACCAAGACAAAAGATACAGCTCGTTTTCAAGTCTCTCTTTGCATCTGATTTATCTTTAGGTTCATTCAAAGGCTTTGGCATACTTGACGACCCCTCTTCATTCATGGATATTTTTCTTGATCTATTACGACTGGTACCGGTTTCCTGGAGAAGGTAAAATGGTAACTTGTCATTCATGTTGGTCCCAATGGAATCAAGAACATGAAATATGTAATAATCTTTGTATATTGAATTGATGTTTGATTACAGAATTTGACCCCTATATATACTTAGGGAATTGGTACCTTCATGTCTGATGAACAAAGGGACATGTCGATCCCCTCAAAGTAAAAGATACGAACCTATTCTAAACGTTATAACCCTATATACTAAACGGTTTATGCCGTTATCTATGGCCCAGCCCAATACTAACTATCTTGGGTTTACAGAATTTACATAAACATACATATACTACCCTCTAATTACATGCTAATATAATTGTAACCTATAAGTCTCCATCTTTAACTAAGTCAATGGTTAACTTCCAACATTCTCCCCCTTAACCATTGACGTTGTTTTGCGACCTTACAACAGGTTTTACCTCTCGAGGGATCTCAAGAGGCTTGCAATCCCCACCAGGCAGTGTACCTGACCGATGTAGTATAGTGAAGTGGCAAGTACCGGGGGAGTGATCGTTCTCTAGGGGAATAGTGTCGTTAGGATTGAAAAATTACTCTAATAGGTCTAAGGGTGAGGGAAGATTCTTTTTTGTATTTTTATATTTTTTATAAAAGCAAGTAAAATCTCGGGTTTGAAAGAGTGGGCGGAATTAGTTGCTAGTCAACTAACCCAAATGACTACAAGTGCAAATAAAATAAAATAACTGAAAATGAAAAGTCGTGGAACTTATATGGAGAGAAATGTGTTTACTTAGATTTCCTTACTCCCTAACTATCTTTTACCGGTTGATTAGTGTGTATTAATTACGTGGATGGCGGGTGTATTCCTTAATACCAATCGTGGTGTGGCGTACGTACTTCCCCAACTCTACAAGCTCCTACTTCACTCCTATGTCGAGCCGGCTAAGAAGATCCTAACATGGGATCACTAGAATTCGCTCATGCATTAAATACAACCATAAAAACCTTAGTACGCATTGGTTCATGTTTCTTAAGACGTTCAAGCAAGTTACCGTATAGGAGGTTAGCCAGTTTTCTTAAGCCTAACGTCGATAAACAATCATCCAATACAATTTATAACACACTAATAACCAATAATCAATAGTTAGGTTTCATTAGATCTAAGCAAACACAAGATAAATCTAGCCTAGCATGTTAATTAAAAGACAAGAACAAGATATAATCAAACAACACATAGACATATTGATTGATTAAATGATTACTTATCTTCAATTAAACATGGGAGATCCAAGGGTATAAAACCCTTAAAAATGGCAGAAAAATCGTCTAGGGTTTCTCCTCACAAAGTTGCACACTAATGAATAAAAATTGCAAAACTATATATAGAGTTTAGTGGCTGACGGCGTCACGTTGTAGGAGGTGACGCCGTCACCTCGCCGTCGCTAGGGTTCCCGAATGGTCTTCCTGACGCCGTCCCTTTTTAATCCTCCAAAATCCGCTCTGGCCTATCAGGGGTTGACGCCGTCAGAATAAAGCTTGACGCCGTCTCTCTTTAACTTAAACCGTGATGGCCTTGATCACCTTAAAGGGTGACGCCGTCAGACTTTCCATTGTAAAACTCTCTAGCGCGTCACGTGTATTTTTCATATCCACCTCTTTTGCCAAGCCATGACGCCGTCTGGAACAATTCTTGACGCCGTCAAGTGTACTTTTCCAGCAACTTTGAAGACTTTGTCGTTTTCTTCACTTTTATGCTCCAAAAACGTCCAAAATGCTTCCTTTTCCAGATTTCTTCTCCAAAGTACCTAAAATGACAAAAGGAACGATTTAGGGCAATATTTGATCAAATAAATACGATTTAGGGCTTAAATGACCCCTTAAAAGCGGTACACTTTTCGCTTCATCAAATACCCTTACACTTGAGATTTGCTTGTCCTCAAGCAAATGCGCTTTTATTCTAATCAAAATACAAGTTAGGGGTCATTTAACGCTAATATTGTAACACCCTAGGCAAATCCCACATCGGCTGTGGCCTGGAGAGATGCTGGGTTCATAAGATAACATTCGCCTTACAATGACACAACGCGTTTTGTGGTCTACTGCGAGTGGGGTTCTTAGGAACTGGCAGTTAAGCGTGCTCATGTGAGAGTAGTACTAGCTTGGGTGACCTGCCGGGAAGTCTTCACATGAGGCCACAAAAACAAAGCCGTGAGCCTGCGGGCAAAGCGGACAATATTGTGGTTTGAGTAGGCGGGATGTTACAAGTGGTATCAGAGCCACTCCAGAGCCGTTCAAGATGGTGGGGCAAACCTCATCGAGGACGATGAGTCCCTGAGGGGGGGGGGGTGATTGTAACACCCTAGGCAAATCCCACATCGGCTGTGGCCTGGAGAGATGCTGGGTTCATAAGATAACATTCGCCTTACAATGACACAACGCGTTTTGTGGTCTACTGCGAGTGGGGTTATTAGGAACTGGCAGTTAAGCGTGCTCATGTGAGAGTAGTACTAGCTTGGGTGACCTGCCGGGAAGTCTTCACATGAGGCCACAAAAACAAAGCCGTGAGCCTGCGGGCAAAGCGGACAATATTGTGGTTTGAGTAGGCGGGATGTTACAAATATAAAAGTAATTACAACAAATAGTCGTTCCACTTTAATCATAATAAGCACGGAGATTACAAACTAGCACCTCACAAGTAGTGTTTAGATACTCACATCTCTCAGGTGTCATAAAAGTGTATCTCATAAATGAAAATGGATAATATCTCTCACTACCTGTCATAGCAAATAGATTACCATAGGCTTGGGAAAGGATCAAAAACCTTCTCCACTAGGCGTAAGCACATAAGATAAACTATCAAAGAGGGCTTTTAAACGGGTTATTACGTTAGGTGTAGGGATATGATAAACACGGATTTGTTGGATAAGGGATATTTTACTGGTGGCGAGTTAACGATCTTGATTAATTACATGTACAATATGGCGTTGCTAAGCCAAGACTAGACTCGACTTAAGCTAAAAACAAAATAACAAAAACATAAAATAAACATAAAATGAAACGGGATGGTAGTCCGTATGTTTTTTCTACTTTTCTTTTTCTCATTTTTTTTGTATTTTTCTTGATTTTTTTTTTCCGCATACAATTTTGCCCTACCATCCAAAATAATACATCATAGGGGCGTTGCATTCCCCTTACACTTGAACTTTTACATAACTTTACAAATAACTATTCTAATGACTCAAATTAAGATAATCGAAACACTTGGAGTACTTTTAAAATATTTAGCACATATGGGGGTAATAATGTTGTTCTTCCCCATTACTCCATTACACTAGTACTTTACCCATGAGTCCCAATCGTCCCAAAACAATATGTACAAGGATATGACTCGACTTAGCAACCATGTAATCAATTAGATAATTAACTTGGGGTTTAAACAAATGTTGTCACAATAATGCACTAAAAATGAGTGCATACAAGGTAGGCTAAGGCGATTTAGGTGTACATTTAAGTGGGGTGTAAACAAATTCTTACTTTAAGTAAAATGCTTAAAGTTAGAAATGAAAAGATAGGCTCTGAGGGGTGTACTAGGGGTATCGTGTACTAAAAATGAGTACAACGCAAAGGGTGTGGGAGAATTACTTGACCAATGTAGCCAATGTAATTATAACAAAAACACAGGTGTAAAACAATGGGTTAATCCTAATGCCTCTTATCATGTAGTAAATCTAACTACACGAATGTAGTCTCACTTGTGGCCTCGGAATGGTCCTAACGCAAGTTCTAGAATCTAAGTGCTACCGGTACACACATCATAGCATAAATGCTTTTCCTACCAATTCTAGGGGCGAACCTCACATATTTGGGGGTGGAAAATTTTTTTAGTGGTACGGTTTTGTGCTAGTCATATAACTCCTATCCGTGAGACGCTCATTAAGATCAAAGTTTCACTCCTATATGTTGTAAAAAATTTTAAATTTGGCACTAAAATTGCCTTAACAGGTATTTCTCTCAGTTTTATTACACATCTACCATTAAACAAACAAAAATCAAGCATAATTGCATTCTCTAAAGTATCGTACTTTACCCCCCCTTACACTTAAGATGAACATTGTCCCCAATGGTCAAATAACAAGATGTAAAAGTAAATAAGGTAAAAGAATGAAATCAAATACTCCCCTGATTCGTTCGGTGGATAAAGAGGTAACATGGTTAGATCTTCTTCCAAGAGAATGTAGAAGCTCCAAGACTAATGTATCGCCAAAAGCTTGATTCCACATACATCTCCTTGTCCAAAATAACCTGTTAAACCTGAGAAAACAAACACGAAAACCTGCATAACAACGGCGGGATAAATCTATATAGGGATATAATGCTTGTGGAATGATAATTTTGCAGATTCCTGGAGTTTATAAGTTGGAGATTTAATAAAAACTTTTTATGAAAACAAAACTTTCAAAAATTTCAGAAAATTAAAACCTGACGCCGTCAGGTTGTAATGCCCGACGCCGTCAGAAATGATCTGACAGAATTCTCATGTTAAGTTTCTGGAAAATTTCAGGAAAAACCTATACCTTACTTCCTGGAATTCCTGCAAAATATCATTATGACTCGATACAAGCATTTGACTCAAACAAATACTAATATGTATGTTAATTTATTATTGTTACGATTCATGTTCATTTGTTCTAATAAACCGATTTAGATTTCCCTTACACTTACCTTTTGCAAAATACCTTTATATGTAGTTAAGACGAAGTTAAAAACAAGATAAAGCATTTTCACAATTTAGTTTTTAAACATGAATCAATAATAATAAAAATTAAACACACATACGGAAGCAAATAAAATCAAACAACCAAACAAATAAACACACAAAGCAATTCAAGCCTACATGCAATAAAGAAAACCAAGTGTCACAAGTGTTTAAAGGCCAAAAGATGCCTAATCCTAAACTATTACAGACCAAATTGTTCTGAAACATACAACCATAGATTAAATTGTTTAAACATCATAACATCAAATCAAATGATCACTGAGGTGGGGGACCGTGGCGATAGTCATAGTTTGGAGGGAGGTGCCTGTAGTACCCATATGGTGGGTAGTCCTGCTCACGTCCAGGGAAAGGGTCAATCTGCAGGTGTGGGTCCAACTGATCACGCGTAGATAAATGCTGCATCTGCCGAATAGTGTGATCATACATCCAGTCGAACCTCTCGTCAACCCGGGTTCTCCAAGTATCAACCTGGCCCATCCAGGCCCCCTGGTGGGCCTGCCAATCCCCTCTGCTCATGTGCCGGTAGTAATCTGCCGTACCAGCCTCATAACCCCCGTGTTGCTGCTGCTGATGCTCCTCCTCCTCATCATCCCCACCACCAACATTCTCAGCTCCGTCTGGATTATACCACATAAAGGTCCCATCATCCATCTCCATAACAACCTCCATCTGCTTCAGGGACCTAACCTTCACTGTCCTGCATGCATCACCACCACTCAAATACCTCGTGATCTCGGCCCTGAGGACTCCATAGGATCGGGCCAGCCGGGTGACAAACATCCCACCATAAATCCTATCTCCTTCCCTTTCCCCAACTCCACCATTCAGAAAGCTAGCTACCCAAAATGGGATGTTGCAATAAACCTCATTTGAGTAAATGGTGTACAAATAGAAGAGGTCTGAAGCAGTGACGCGGTGGTGAGAGCTGTGGCGCCCTGTCAAGCTGTAGGTGAGACATCTATGGGTCAACCTAACTCTAGGTTCCCTGATTTGAGATGCCACAGTAGTCGAGGTGTACACACCATTTCCAATAGTCGGCCAGAACATGGAACATCTAAAATCATTCCTCATTGTCTCTCCATGCAACAACCTAGGCATGAACCCTGCTTGAGTGGTTTCATGCTGACTGTACAACCCTAGTCTCCATCCAAACTCTGTAACCGAGCATGTCCTAAGCTCACCCCCAGCCTAAAATAGATTGTGGTTCTAGCCACATCGGTCCTTGCCTCGGCCATGTCAAAGTGAAAAGTGGCAAAGAATTCACGTACCAATTCGTCATAGACCGGCTCTTGAATTCTAAACAGGTTTTCCCACTGAGGACCGGTGAATTCATCAGTATGAAAGCTTTGGAGAAAGGTTTGCTCAAGACCTTCCTTCCTCAAAAAGCTCCAATCTACCACGGCCCCATTTTCAACTTTGTGTTGTAGCAATTGGGTGTATTTGGTTGTGGCAGCATCGTTATTGAAGACTCCCCAACTGAGGACCGTGTCGCCAAAGTTCTCTTGTTGGGATCTAGAGGAACTCCCTCTGCTAGGTCGTTGACGCTTACTCATTTTCTGCAACAAAGCAAGGAGGAACAAAAAAGGTTAATTTGTGAATCAAAGAATTGGTTGAGCATCAGACAAGTCTGACGCCGTCACCATTTGCGATGTGACGCAGTCAGGTTCGACCAATTTTAAATTCAAAATTACGAGGGAAAAATCAATATCCAAACTTCAAGTTCATAAACCAAACGCCCCTTTTTACAGCAAAATGGGTGATTGGATCATAGGTTATGGTTCAAATTCGGGGCCACCCAATTAGTGAATAGACCCATTTGATTGCCAATCATCAAATGCTTTAATCATTGCTAAATAACACTAATTAAAGGCATTATGAGTTCTAGGCATGAATCAATCCTAGGGTTTCATGAGTTGGGGGTTTTCGAAATTTAAGAATCCTATGAGTAATTAAAGCGAAAAGAATGAATAAGAATTACTTACCACGTAGAGATTGGTAATGGAAGTCGGTGAATTGGACCTTGGAGATTCGTAGGTGGGGTAGGAGTGGATATGGTTTGTGGGGTTTGTGATGAAAGTGATGGAAATAAGGTTATTATTGTTGTGCAAACGGGGTGACGGCGTCACGTTCATAGTCTGACGCCGTCAGACCAGCGTAATTTACCACTTTGTGCCAGTTTACAGATGAGCCCCTTGTATTTTAAGTGAGCAGCTTGTCAGGGTCAATAACCCTGATAGCTAGTCTCGTTAACAAGTTCCTCCTGGGTCAAATGTTTTGTTACTGTCACGGGATGTAGTAAAATATTGGAAAGGGTCGGTTGACGTCTCATTCAGGTTCCAATTTCCATCACGGCAGGTATTCAGGGAGTGAGGAGAACTTTTCCAGGGGGTTTTCGAAATGAGGGTGTGCTTTAATTGAGTTCTTCTCACACCTGGCTTAAAGCCAAAAGATCGTTTCCTAGCTTCATGAAAGTTAGGGAGCGTGACAACCATGCTTCCCACGAAAATGCTAAGATCTCGAGAATTCTTTTTCTCGCGAGGAGATCCAAATGGATAAGAGGGTTTTAAAGGTGAAGGCTCGGGGAGAGGGGTTTCATCATCCCATTCGTTGTATGGTTCATTAGGGATCGGGAGTTCAAAGATCTTCTCGATCTTTTTGTATGAAGCTTCTTGATGCGTGGTTTTGCAACCTTACAACAGGTTTTACCTCTCGAGGGATCTCAAGAGGCTTACAACCCCACCAGGCAGTGTACCTGACCGATGTAGTATAGTGTAGTGGTAAGTACGGGGGATTGATCGTTCTCCACAGGGAATAGTGTTCGTTAGGTATGAAAGACTACTCTAATAGGTCTAAGGGTTGAGGAAGATTCTTTTTTTATGTTTTTATATTTTTATGAAAGCAAGTAAAATCTCGGGTTTGAAAGAGTGGGCGAAATTAGTTGCTAGTCAACTAACCCAAATTACTACAAATGCAAATAAAATAAATAACTGAAAATAAAAAGTTGGTGAAAACTTATGTGTAGAGAAAAATGTTTACTTAGATTTCCTTACTCCCTAACTATCTTTTACTGGTTGATTAGTGTGTATTAGTTGCGTGGATGACGGGTGTATTCCTTAATACCATTCGTGGGGTGGCGTACGTACTTCCCCAACTCTACAAGCTCCTACTTCACTCCTATGTCGAGCCGGCTAGGAAGCTCCTAACATGGGATCACTAGAATTCGCTTGTGCATTAAATACAACCATAAAAACCTTTAGTACGCATTTGGTTCATGTTTCTTAAGACGTTCAAGCAAGTTACCGAATAGGAAGTTAGCCAGTTTTCTTAAGCCTAACATAGATAAACAATCATCCAATACAACTAATAACACACCAATAACCAATAATCAATAGCTAGGTTTCATTAGATCTAAGCAAACACAAGATAAATCTAGCCTAACATATTAAACCAAAGACAAGAACAAGATAGAATCAAACAACACATAGACATATTGAATGATTAATTGATAACTTATCTTCAATGTAACATGGAAGATCTCAAGGCAAAAGCCTTGAAAAAGAAGCTAAATTCGTCTTAGGGTTTTCTCCCAAAAATTCCACACTAAGTTCCACACTAATGACAAAAAATTAGAAAACTATATATAGACTTTTGGATCTGACGGCGTCACGTTATGGAGTGTGACGCCGTCACCTCGCCGCTTCTAGGGTTCCCGGATGACCTTCTTGACGCCGTCCCTCTTTAGCTCTCCAAAATCCGTTCTGGCTTATCAAGGCTTGACGCCGTCAGACCTTGAACGTGACGCCGTCCCTCTTTGAATTAAGCCGTGACGCCCTTGATCAGGTTAAAGCGTGATGCCGTCAGAATTCACATGCAATTTTCACTGGCTTATCATGAGTAAATTTCACATCCACCTTTTCTTGCCAAGCCATGACGCCGTCTGGAGTAAATCCTGACGCCGTCAAAGGTAACTTCCAGCACAATTTTGAGACTTTGTCGTTTTCTTCACTTTAATGCTCCAAAAACGTCCAAAATGCTTCCTTTTCCAGATTTCTCCTCAAAAGTACCTAAAATGACAAAAGGAACGATTTAGGGCAATATTTGATCAAATAAATACGATTTAGGGCTTAAATGACCCCTTAAAAGCGGTACACTTTTCGCTTCATCAAATACCCTTACACTTGAGATTTGCTTGTCCTCAAGCAAATGCGCTTTTATTCTAATCAAAATACAAGTTAGGGGTCATTTAATGCTAACATAAAAGTAATTACAACAAATATTCGTTCCTCTTTAATCATAATAAGCACGGAGATTATAAACTAGCACCTCACAAGTAGTGTTTAGATACTCACATCTCTCAAGTGTCATCAAAATAAGTCTCATAAATGAAAACGGATAATATCTCTCACTACCTGTCATAGCAAATAGATTACCATAGGCTTGGGAAAGGATCGAAAACCTCCTCCACTAGGCGTAAGCACCTAAGATAAGATATCAAAGAGGGATTTTACATGGGTTATAACGTTAGGTGTAGGGAAAAGGAAAACACGGTTTTGTTGGATAAGGGATATTTTACTGGTGGCGAGTTAAAGATCTTGATCAATTACATGTACTATACAATGTTGCTAAGCCAAGACTCGACTCAATCTTAAGCTAATGAAAGAAAATAACAAAAACATAAAATAAACATAAAATGAAACGGGATGGTAGTCCGTATGTTTTTTTCTCTTTTTCTTTTTCTCATTTTTTTTTTGTATTTTTCTTGATTTTTTCGATTTTTTTTTTTTTTTTTTTTTTTTTTTTATTTTTTATTTTTTTTATACACTTTTGCCCTACCATCCAAAATAATACATCATAGGGGCATTGCATTCCCCTTACACTTGAACTTTTACATAACTTTACAAATAACTATTCTAATGACTCGAATTAAGATAATTAAAACACTTGGAGTACTTTTAAAACATTTAGCACATATGGGGGTAATAAATGATGTTCTTCCCCATTACTCCATTACACTAGTACTTTACCCATGAGTCCCAATCGTCCCAAAACAATATGTACAAGGATATGACTTGACTTAGCAACCATGTAATCAACTAGATAATTAACTTGGGTTTAAACAAATGTTGTAACAATAATGCACTAAAAATGAGTGCATACAAGGTAGGCTAAGGCGATTTGGGTGTACATTTAAGTGGGGTGTAACAAATTCTTCCTTTAAGTAAAATGCTTAAAGGTCGAAACGAAACGATAGGCTCTGAGGGGTGTACTAGGGGTATCGTGTACTAAAAATGAGTACAACGCAAAGGGTGTGGGAGAATTACTTGACCAATGTAGCCAATGTAATTATAACAAAAACACAGGTGTAAAACAATGGGTTAATCCTAATGCCTCTTATCATGTAGTAAATCTAACTACACGAATGTAGTCTCACTTGTGGCCTTGGAATGGTCCTAACGCAAGTTCTAGAATCTAAGTGCTACCGGTACACACATCATAGCATAAATGCTTTTCCTACCAATTCTAGGGGCGAACCTCACATATTTGGGGGTGGAAAATTTTTTAGTGGTACGGTTTTTGTGCTAGTCATATAACTCCTATCCGTGAGACGCTCATTAAGATCAAAGTTTCACTCCTATATGTTGTAAAAAATTTTAAATTTGGCACTAAAATTACCCTAACAGGTATTTATCTCAGTTTTATTACACATCTACTATCAAATAAACAAAAATCAAGCGTAATAGCATTCTCTAAAAATCGTATTTTTACCCTCCCCTTACACTTAAGATGAACATTGTCCCCAATGTTCAAATAACAAATGTAAAAGCATAAAGTAAAAGAATGAAATCAAATACTTCCCTGATTCGCTCGGTGGATAATGAAATAATACGGTTAAATCTTCTTCCAAGGTAATGTAGAAGCTCCATGACTAATGCATCGCCATAAGCTTGATTCCATATACATCTCCTTGTCCAAAATAACCTGTTAAACCTGAGAAAACAAACACGAAAACCTGCATAACATCGGCGGGATAAATCTATATATATAAGGATATAATGCTTGTGGAATGATAATTTTGCAGATTCCTGGAGATTATAAGTTATAGATTTAATAAAAACTTTTTATGAAAACAAAACTTTCAAAAATTTCTGAAAATTAAATCTGACGCCGTCGGGTTATAAACCCTGACGCCGTCAGAAATGACCTGACAAAAATTCTCATGTTAAGTTTCCGGAAAATTTCTGGAAAAACCTTTACCTTACTTCCTGGAAATCCTGCAAAACATCATTATGACTCGATACAAGCATTTGACTCTAACAAATACTAATATGTATGTTAATTTATTATCGTTACGATTCATGTTCATTTGTGTTCTAATAAACCGATTTAGATTTCCCTTACACTTATCTTTTGCAAAATACCTTTATATGTAGTTAAGACGAAGTTAAAAACAAGATAAAGCATTTTCACAATTTAGTTTTGAACATGAATCAATAAGAATAAAAATTAAACACACATACGGAAACAAATAAAAACAAACAAACAAACAAATAAACACAAAAAGCAAATAAAGATTGGGTTGCCTCCCAAGAAGCGCTTTTCTTTATTAACGAGTCTTGTAGCTAGACTCAAAGTCACGTACATTACGTGATTCCATCATTGGTCACGGTTCCTAGGCCATTTTCATTCCCGGTTTTATATTCCGGTCCCAATTTCAAACAATCCTTGTAGAAACCGAATATCCTTTCCATAACATAGTCTACTCCTTTATTTCTATCCTCATCATTCCTATAGTAAACCGCTTGCTTGAGCTCCTTCTCAACATTTGACAAGTGTTGGAATTGTTCTATCTTATATGGCATTTGGTAGTTTACCTCATCGGTCTCATCCTTAAATCTAACTATCCCTAAGGAAGGTTCATAAGTCATTCTAGAGACCTCAACAAATGGTTTTCCAAAAACCACTTGAGTTAAGGATGCATCGACTATTGGGCGGATATCTTCTACAATTACAAAGTCGGTGACATAGGTGAAGTTTCCTACATAAACCGGTAATCCCCTAACTCTTCCCGTGAAGTTACTCATCCATCCCTTGTCAGGGAACATCCTATACCCAAGTTGATTTTTCATTATCAAGTTGTAGTGGGCTCTAGTCATGATGTTTATGGGTGATCTAAGGTCGATGTAGGCTTTCCACACATGCAAATGTCCGATGTTGCATGGTATGTTGAGATTAGAAGGGTCGCCTATTTCTATAATTGGTCTACCTAGGAAGTATGGTGTCTCGGGGTCATCGAATAAGTTTGTATGATATGCGCGCTCTTCCTTAGTGGGTAGCCTATTGAAGTAGTCCTTATCATCATCTACTTCTTCAATCTCACTTGTCCTAACTTCCTTATCACCCTCGACTTTCTTATCCTCATCCTTAGGTTCACTATTATCCTCATTCCTTTCAATTGGTTTAATAGTGACAATGTTGACAAAGTGGACGTGTTTGGATGAAGAGGGGTCTTTTACTTGGGGTCCGCTATTTGTGTTCCTAGCGTCCTTATGTGGAGGTGATAACACTTGGTTATTGAGAGCTTTCAACAAGTTGTCAATTTTATTGGTCATCTCCGTTTGTTGTTGATTGAATTCGGATTCGAATCTAGCTATCCGAGCTTCTTGAGATGCCATAAATTGGGACATCAATCCTTCAAAGTTATTGGTACTACCATTGCCGGAAGGATTGTTGTTGAAAGTACGGTTCGAGTTGGAACCGCTTGATTGAAAACGATTAGGTGGGTTGGAAGAATTGGTTTGTTGTGCGTTTTGGTTTTGTTTCCACCTAAGGTTCGGGTGATTTTTCCATGAGGGATTGTATGAATCACCATAGGGGTTTGGCTCGGGTTTGAAAGTGTACCACTTGTCTCCCGCTCTGTCGGTACGCGAGGATGCGTAGTCCACAAAAGCTTGTTCGGGGAGTTCCATGCAATCACGAGTGTCGTGGGGACCACTACATAATTCACATGAAGAAGTGATTTTGTTCACTTGGCTTGAAGGTTTAGGAGCCTCGTAAGATTTCATGAGAAACTTGACTTGGTCTTCAAGTTCTATGATCCTACGGTCGGAAGTGCTTGAATGGTTCGAAGGCAAAGATATTGCCTTGACCGTTTTATTCAAATCACGGGGATCACTCCAACTTTCGTTGTCATAAAGAGCAAGATCCTCTAGGAGAGCCCATGATTGTTCCGCACTTAGATCACATAGCTTGCCACCGGCCGATTGGTCAATGGTTTGCCTTGTGGAGAGATTGATATGGTCATAGAAGATTTGGACTTGGAGCCAAAGTTCTATGCCATGGTGAGGGACTTTTTGGAGTAAGTCCTTGAATCGAGTCCATGCCTCGTAGAGAGTTTCGCCTTGACGTTGTTGGAACATCAAGATATCATTCCTTAGCTTGGTAGTTCTTCCCGGTGGGAAAAACTGAGCAAGGAAACGAGTGGTGAGATCATCCCAAGAGGTGATGGATCCTGCGGGTTGACGTTCTAGCCACTGACTAGCTTGGTCCCGCAGAGAGAATTGAAAGAGACGCAATCGGGTCGTCTCTCGGGTGGCAACATCAAGGTCTATAGAATCAACAATTTTGAGAAAGTCCTTGAGATGTTGATTAGGATCTTCAGAACGAAGTCCATGGAATGCGCATCCGCTTTGCACCAACCGGATGGTGTCGGATCGCAAGGGTGTGACATTGGCTCCTTGAGTGAGCTCAATGGAGTTTCGATAGCCATGGTGGCTAGGACGGGAATACTCTCCTAAAGTACGGGCTCTAGGAGGTGGTGGTGGTTGTTGTGGTGGGTTGTTGGGATCGAGGATATTACCACCTTCCATGATGTCGGATGGTAATGGTTACGAACAAAGACACGAAGAAAATAGATAGACTAAAGAAAACCTAGAAAAATAAAAATAAAAATCTCACTAGAAAGGAATCTAGTGAGTAGACCTAATAGAAATAACAATTCAACCTAAACAATAACTATTCCCCGGCAACGGCGCCAAAAACTTGATGCGTGGTTTTGCAACCTTACAACAGGTTTTACCTCTCGAGGGATCTCAAGAGGCTTACAACCCCACCAGGCAGTGTACCTGACCGATGTAGTATAGTGTAGTGGTAAGTACGGGGGATTGATCGTTCTCCACAGGGAATAGTGTTTGTTAGGTATGAAAGACTACTCTAATAGGTCTAAGGGTTGAGGAAGATTCTTTTTTTATGTTTTTATATTTTTATGAAAGCAAGTAAAATCTCGGGTTTGAAAGAGTGGGCGGAATTAGTTGCTAGTCAACTAACCCAAATTACTACAAATGCAAATAAAATAAATAACTGAAAATAAAAAGTTGGTGAAAACTTATGTGTAGAGAAATGTGTTTACTTAGATTTCCTTACTCCCTAACTATCTTTTACCGGTTGATTAGTGTGTATTAGTTGCGTGGATGACGGGTGTATTCCTTAATACCATTCGTGGGGTGGCGTACGTACTTCCCCAACTCTACAAGCTCCTACTTCACTCCCATGTCGAGCCGGCTAGGAAGCTCCTAACATGGGATCACTAGAATTCGCTTGTGCATTAAATACAACCATAAAAACCTTTAGTACGCATTTGGTTCATGTTTCTTAAGACGTTCAAGTAAGTTACCGAATAGGAAGTTAGCCAGTTTTCTTAAGCCTAACATAGATAAACAATCATCCGATACAACTAATAACACACCAATAACCAATAATCAATAGCTAGGTTTCATTAGATCTAAGCAAACACAAGATAAATCTAGCCTAACATATTAAACCAAAGACAAGAACAAGATATAATCAAACAACACATAGACATATTGAATGATTATTTGATAACTTATCTTCAATGTAACATGGAAGATCTCAAGGCAAAAGCCTTGAAAAAGAAGCTAAATTCGTCTTAGGGTTTTCTCCCAAAAATTCCACACTAAGTTCCACACTAATGACAAAAAATTAGAAAACTATATATAGACTTTTGGATCTGACGGCGTCACGTTATGGAGTGTGACGCCGTCACCTCGCCGCTTCTAGGTTTCCCGGATGACCTTCTTGACGCCGTCCCTCTTTAGCTCTCCAAAATCCGTTCTGGCTTATCAAGGCTTGACGCCGTCAGACCTTGAACGTGACGCCGTCCCTCTTTGAATTAAGCCGTGACGCCCTTGATCAGGTTAAAGCGTGACGCCGTCAGAATTCACATGCAATTTTCACTGGCTTATCATGAGTAAATTTCACATCCACCTTTTCTTGCCAAGCCATGACGCCGTCTGGAGTAAATCCTGACGCCGTCAAAGGTAACTTCCAGCACAATTTTGAGACTTTGTCGTTTTCTTCACTTTAATGCTCCAAAAACGTCCAAAATGCCTCCTTTTCCAGATTTCTCCTCAAAAGTACCTAAAATGACAAAAGGAACGATTTAGGGCAATATTTGATCAAATAAATACGATTTAGGGCTTAAATGACCCCTTAAAAGCGGTACACTTTTCGCTTCATCACTTCTTCCCTAATTTTCTCCTTTATTCTCGCGATAAACTTTTCTGCTAGTTCCATGAACATATCTTGGGTGTTTTTCAAGTGAGTCTCTAATTCCTGGATCCGTCTCTCTTGGTTGTTCACGAAAGTTAGCATTATCCCTTCAAATTCATCTTGTCGTGAGAATTGATGAAACGTATGTTTACCAATTGTGTTCACACACTCATCGGGTTTTTCATCAGCCGTAGGTGTCTCGGCTTTCATTAATCTCTCAACCTGCCTTTTTATGTTTTCGAACAGCTGTTCTTGGGTTGCATTCATGCAATTTAAAATCCCTTCTTCCGAGAACGTTGAGTCTTTCCATTCTTCTTCTTCGTACTGTGCTAAGTCCTCAATGACTTCCCAGCACTTATCGACACTGAGCCTGCTCAGCCTTCCATTGGCATCGTAATCTATGGTTCTTCTAGTTTGATGGTTTACGCCATCATAAAATCGTTGGATTTGTAGCCAAGGATCCATGCCATGGTGAGGGACTTTTTGGAGTAAGTCCTTGAATCGAGTCCATGCCTCGTAGAGGGTTTCGCCTTGACGTTGTTGGAACATCAAGATATCATTCCTTAGCTTGGTAGTTCTTCCTGGTGGGAAAAACTGAGCGAGGAAACAAGTGGTGAGATCATCCCAAGAGGTGATGGATCCTGTGGGTAGGCGCTCTAGCCATTGACTAGCTTGGTCCCGCAGAGAGAATTGAAAGAGACGTAGTCGGGTCGTCTCTCGAGTGGCAACATCAAGGTCTATGGAATCAACGATTTTGAGAAAGTCCTTGAGATGTTGATTAGGATCTTCGGAACGAAGTCCATGGAATGCGCATCCGCTTTGCACCAACCGGATGGTGTCGGATCGCAAGGGAGTGACATTGGCTCCTTGAGTGAGCTCAATGGTGTTTCGATAGCCATGGTGGCTAGGACGGGAGTAGTCTCCTAAGGTACGGGCTCTAGGAGGTGGGTGTTGTTGTGGTGGTGGGTTGTTGGGATCGAGGATATTACCACCTTCCATGACGTCGGATGGTAATGGTTACGAACAAAGAAACGAAGAAAAAAGATAGACTAAAGAAAACCTAGAAAAATAAAATAAAAATCTCACTAGAAAGGAATCTAGTGAGTAGACCTAATAAAATAAAAATTCAACCTAAACAATAACTATTCCCCGGCATCGGCGCCAAAAACTTGATGCGTGGTTTTGCGACCTTACAACAGGTTTTACCTCTCGAGGGATCTCAAGAGGCTTGCAATCCCCACCAGGCAGTGTACCTGACCGATGTAGTATAGTGAAGTGGCAAGTACCGGGGGATTGATCGTTCTCTAGGGGAATAGTGTCGTTAGGATTGAAAAACTACTCTAATAGGTCTAAGGGTGAGGGAAGATTCTTTTTTGTATTTTTATATTTTTTATAAAAGCAAGCAAAATCTCGGGTTTGATAGAGTGGGCGGAATTAGTTGCTAGTCAACTAACCCAAATGAATACAAGTGCAAATAAAATAAAATAACTGAAAATGAAAAGTCGTGGAACTTATATGGAGAGAAATGTGTTTACTTAGATTTCCTTACTCCCTAACTATCTTTTACCGGTTGATTAGTGTGTATTAATTGCGTGGATGACGGGTGTATTCCTTAATACCAATCGTGGGGTGGCGTACGTACTTCCCCAACTCTACAAGCTCCTACTTCACTCCTATGTCGAGCCGGCTAAGAAGCTCCTAACATGGGATCACTAGAATTCGCTCATGCATTAAATACAACCATAAAAACCTTAGTACGCATTGGTTCATGTTTCTTAAGACGTTCAAGCAAGTTACCGTATAGGATGTTAGCCAGTTTTCTTAAGCCTAACATCGATAAACAATCATCCAATACAATTAATAACACACTAATAACCAATAATCAATAGTTAGGTTTCATTAGATCTAAGCAAACACAAGATAAATCTAGCCTAGCATGTTAATTAAAAGACAAGAACAAGATATAATCAAACAACACATAGACATATTGATTGATTAAATGATTACTTATCTTCAATTAAACATGGGAGATCCAAGGGTATAAAACCCTTAAAAATGGCAGAAAAATCGTCTAGGGTTTCTCCTCACAAAGTTGCACACTAATGAATAAAAATTGCAAAACTATATATAGAGTTTAGTGGCTGACGGCGTCACGTTGTAGGAGGTGACGCCGTCACCTCGCCGTGGCTAGGGTTCCCGGATGGTCTTCCTGACGCCGTCCCTTTTTAATCCTCCAAAATCCGCTCTGGCCTATCAGGGGTTGACGCCGTCAGAATAAAGCTTGACGCCGTCTCTCTTTAACTTAAACCGTGATGGCCTTGATCACCTTAAAGGGTGACGCCGTCAGACTTTCCATTGTAAAACTCTCTGGCGCGTCACGTGTATTTTTCATATCCACCTCTTTTGCCAAGCCATGAAGCCGTCTGGAACAATTCTTGACGCCGTCAAGTGTACTTTTCCAGCAACTTTGAAGACTTTGTCGTTTTCTTCACTTTTATGCTCCAAAAACGTCCAAAATGCTTCCTTTTCCAGATTTCTTCTCCAAAGTACCTAAAATGACAAAAGGAACGATTTAGGGAAATATTTGATCAAATAAATACGATTTAGGGCTTAAATGACCCCCTAAAAGCGGTACACTTTTCGCTTCATCAAATATTGACGTTGTTAATCTTCTATCTTGTCTTCATTATCTTCATTTTTACTTTGAATTTCCTTTCATCTTGTGATTGATCTTTTGAACCAATATTGAAGTAATAGTGCTCCAAAAATGTGTCTTGACTTTAGGCTTTCTACCTTCATAAATGTCATTGCTTTTTTCTTGTTGATCTTCCATACTTATTTCATCATAGTCCTCTTTAGTCTCTTGCTCTTCATTATCTCATCTTCATTTAGTATAATTTTTCTCCACTTTGAGTCTTCATCATCATTGAATTTTGCAAATGAATTGCTTTCATTCGTTGGCGTAGTCTTGTTGAAGCTTGTAGATGCCATTAACAACTGTGGTTCTAAATCTTATTCCACAAGGTTCGATCCTTCTTGTCTTTGTTGTCTTTGAGGTCTTCGTCGACAATTTGATGCATAGTGTTCAAGCTTGTTGCAATTATAACATCTTACTTCATTTATATTCCTTGTAAATTGTTGGCGTATGTGTCCGGACGTCATAGTCCGTCCGGACCACGCCCACTCATCCGAACGTGGTATTTTGTCCGGACTATCTTCTCACCTCCGGAAAAGCCTACTGAAAGGCCCGCCGCCATTTACGCTAAGCAGCCCCATCAACCGCCGCCTTCCCAGATTTCCCGGGATTGTGTTCCCCACGTGATCTTGACACCTACTTACTATGTTAGGCGTAGGTCAACTCGCTTAGTCCCGAGGTAAACAGGTACAATAGGTGTGTGTAGTATAAATAACGCTCAAATCTAACATGTTTTTAGGAGCGTTATTGTGGATTTTATGCATATATATTGGTCACTTTTATGAACTTATGGTACTTAATTGAGTATAATTTATGTTTTAGGTTCATGGAAGCTCAAGTACAAGAAAACGAAGAAAAAGACGCATAAATGATCAATAAACGAAGATTTATGCATGTACGAAGAATTCCCGACAAATGAGAGTCTCTTGGAGTATATTCGAGAAGATAAAGTCATGAAGTTGTCACTCCAAAGACTCAAGAATAAAGCACAAGAGGGAAAACGAGGAAAGAAATGAAGAAAAGAAGCTCAAACGAAGAATTATTGGAAGACTCGTTGTTCCCGACACACCTTCACCATTTTGGCCATAACTTGAGCATACGAACTCGGATTTAGTTGATTCAAGTGCCCACGGAAAGCTAAGAGAAAGATCTACAACTTTGGTTTTTATCATTTTTGGCCAAAATGCTCCATCCGATCGGTAGGAGCCCGCAACCGATTCGGATGGAGCTAACTTTTGCATCCATCCGATCGGTATTGCCCCGCATCCGATCGGTTGGCTGAAACTGCCTTCTCCAAGTTATTTTTAATGCTTCTTTAAGTGCCATTAAGTCCCAAGTCCGATCATGTGCCTCTATTAACTCCTAAACCTGCTACTTTATGACACTTTGTGCCCAAGTTACTTACTTGTTGGCTAAGGGTGGCTTCTACCTATAAATAAGACTACTTTGGCATGGTTTCAAGTGTGAAATTCTAGCCTCCACCCTTAAGGACGAATTTTCACCAACTATCATCAACCCCAAAAGACCACAACCCTCTGCCATTTCCAGAAGTAGTGCTCAAGTGCTTGAAGAAGTGTTCGGGTGTGATTTTCCGGCTTGGTTAGAAGTTGTAGTTGATTGGAGGCTTGAAGGTTGCTATAATCCTTCACCTTTACCTATTGTAATTGATACCTTGGGTAAACTCTTGTTACTTTTATATTTCATGATGCTTATGATTTCCATGATTGTTGAAGACTTATGTTTGGTTGAATACAATATGGTTTTGTTTTGTATACTTGTTTGGTTTATATGATAATTGGTGATGATAGGATGTTTGGATATAATTAGTGTTTGTTTGATAACATCATATTTGGTTAAATTGGATATTGTCTTGTTTATTGTTTTGATTAATCATTGTTGGGTCTACATGTCGACGGGATTCTCAATAGTGGTTGATTTCAATTCATTAGTCGACGAATGTTTTGGTCTTGTACTTTGTGACGATTGTATAAGAAACTTAATAAACATGACAAGTGAATGTTTAATTTGGATTAAAGGTCGAAAGACATCTTTTGAATATGTGTTCATCAAGTAAATGGAACTTCACAAATTAATAACATCAAAGTTATGGGATCGAAAGAACATCTTTGGTTGTTGTTGGTTTAGGCATGAGTTTTATGACATGACCAATTGATTAAGACTTATGTATATTTGATTTATAAAACACTAAATTATTATTGGTTCTATAGTTCGAAAGGATTACCAATGATAATATGTTTTCCAAACTAGTAAAGGCTTACACCAAGTCCTAGTAAAGGCTTACACCAAGTTCTTGCTCACTTATTATCATTGCCAAACATGTATGTTCTTTGTGTGCTTGTTCTCATATTGCTTTTCTTGTTGGTTTGATCCGTGACAATCATAACCATCAACTTGTTACTTGCTTAAACAAACAAACGACACTTGAGTGCAACCAAGTCTCTTGGGACGACCTTGACTTACCAACTACTATACTACAATTGACTAGGGTATACTTGCCCGAATGTGTTCCTAGTTAACCGGTAATTCTTGTTTATAAATTTAAAGCTCGGTGAACGCACATCAGTGTGGGTAGTATAAATACCCACACCTCATTTATGATTTGCATTCAATTTTACACCTACTATATTTACTCTTGCTCTACTGTTCACTCCCTCGTAATCGGATACTAACTCTTACGATGGAGGTTGGTCTTGGGATAAAACCCGGGACGAGCCTAATGCGTGTACTTCTTGTGTGTAGGAGATCGTAAAGTCCGAAGGAGCCATTCCGAAGGACATTGTATAGAAGTGAGACCTATCTGCAAAGTTTTACTTCAACAAATTGGCGCCATCCGTGGGACCCGCTATTCAATCTACCAAGACATTGAAATGGCGGGTTCTTCCCTTCGTTCCCCACGTCTCGACGACAGAGAGGATGAAACCAACAACAATAACCGATACGAAACTGATAACAATAACCGGTATGAAACCGATAACAATAACGACCAGTACGAAACCAATGACAATAACAACCGATACGAGACTGATAACAGCCCCAACCAATACGAGGCAAGCTACATCAGCGGTGTACCGGAAATCATGAGGATCTCCGCTTTCATGAGCGCACATAAATGTCCGGCCCTTGCCAAAAAAAAAAAATTCGATAGGGTACCACAAACAGTTACGGAGATGTTTACCAGGGTAGACGATTTCATAAGGTCGGAGGAAGCGTATCGCAATACGGAATTACCAAAGGGTGAGGGTTTTGATTCAAACAGGAAGGGAAGCCAGGCGTTCAGAAATGATAAGCCGCGAGGAGAACGCCGAAATAACTACCGGCAGTGGGATGTGTATCACCCTTATGTCGCTCCTAAAAACAATTACAACCGCAATGACCACCCCCTTCCGGAGTATCACCGAAACGACGCTCCTAAACCAGGTAATTATCGCACAGGTCTAATGTCGTTGGTAAAACCCCCTAGGGAAATATTGGCCACGGAGCATCATCTGAACCTACCAACCCCTCCGCCGACAGGAAGCAGGCCGAAAAAGGAAAATATGGATAAATACTGCGAGTACCATAGGGAAAAAGGGCATGTCACTGACGATTGCTTCCAGTTAAAGAGACAACTGGCAATAGCACTAGAATCCGGAAAACTAGAACATCTTCTGAAAGAATTCAGACAGCAAGATGGAGGAAAGGGTAAGGATCAACGAAGAAATGATACAAGAAAAGCCAAAGTAATCAACATGATAAGTTGCCTACCAGATAACCGGGAGAAAAGATCCGGAGGTCACGATAAGGGATGGATGAACGTCTCAATAGTTTTTCCCCCCATCAGGACAGGGGATTTTTCAGATGAACCTCTCATCATTGAAGGTAATGTCGAAGGGTACTTGATCCGAAGGATATATGTGGATGAAGGGTCGTCCGTAAACGTCATGTATGAACATTGCTTCGATCACCTCAGTGCAAAAATAAAAGCCAAGATCAAAACGACAAACGTTTCCCTGGTGAGTTTCTCCGGAGAAACAAGTAGTCCGATAGGGAAGATCGACTTAGACGTATGCTTCGATGATCATGGAATGTTCCGGAGGACAACTATGAGATTCTGTGTGGTACCTTCTCCGTCACCCTATGACGTCATATTGGGAAGATCTAGTCTGGAAGAACTAAGGGCCATCCCTTCGACCATACATGCCATGATCAAGTTCCCTACGCCCAAAGGGGTAGCAACCTTGTCAACACGACCGGCCACGATGTTAGAATGCCAAAAATTAGAGAAAGAGGAAGAAGTCATTAATCCGATGGTAGACAAGACGGAGGGAATTCTGGTAAGCTCCACACATCCCGAACAATCGGATACTATAGGGACAAGATTCTCAGGGAAAAGACCACAGAGTCTGATCGGACGCCATCTAGATATTGATGTTGCAGACACACCCATAGACCAAAAGAAGCATAACTCAAACGAACAGATGAAAGCCGAAACTGTCGGACCAGTCCGATACCCCACTCGGATCTCCAACCCTGCACTCGCAATGAAGAATGATGAAATAAAGCACGAGTGCATTGACCCCAAAAATGTGAACTTAACAGAAATAGTCCGTACCGAGCAGTCGAATCTTACTACAACAGCTCACGCACGCTTCGTGCAATGAGCCAAGAAGTCCCCCGGACTCAGAATGTAATAAATTTACGAAATAGTTTTTTGTGAAAGTTGTAAACCGGAACTCGGTAGTATTTATGGCAAGTTGTAATTCTCCAATGACCGGGGGAATAATTCTCCAATTTAAATGAATATGATTATACCACGAACAAAATTCAAACGGATCGTGGAAAACACTCCGTCTCTTAGGAGCGGATCGTGGCAAACACTCCGTCCGAAACATCAAACGGATCGTGGAAAACACTCCGTCTCTTAGGAGCGGATCGTGGCAAACACTCCGTCCGAAACATCAAACGGATCGTGGAAAACACTCCGTCTCTTAGGAGCGGATCGTGGCAAACACTCCGACCGAAACATCAAACGGATCGTGAAAAACACTCCGTCTCTTAGGAGCGGATCGTGGCAAACACTCCGTCCGAAACATCAAACAGATCGTGGAAAACACTTTGTCTCTTAGGAGCGGATCGTGGCAAACACTCCATCCGAAACATCAAACGAATCGTGGAAAACACTCCATCTCTTAGGAGCGAATCGTGGCAAACACTCCGTCCGAAACATCAAACGGATCGTGGAAAACACTCCGTATTTTAGGAGCGGATCGTGGCAAACACTCCGTCCGAAACATCAAATGGATCGTGGAAAACACTCCGTCTCTTAGGAGCGGATCGTGGCAAACACTCCGTCCGAAACATCAAACGGATCGTGGAAAACACTCCGTCTCTTAGGAGCGGATCGTGGCAAACACTCCGTCCGAAACATCAAACGGATCGTGGAAAACACTCCGTCCGAAACATCAAACGGATCGTGGAAAACACTCCGTCTCTTAGGAGCGGATCGTGGCAAACACTCCTTCCGAAACATCAAACGGATCGTGGAAAACACTCCGTCTCTTAGGAGCGGATCTTGGCAAACACTCCGTCCGAAACATCAAACGGATCGTGGAAAACACCCGGTCGACAAAACCTAGCGGATCCCGAAAACGCTACGGCTCTAATGAACGGATTGTAAAAACACTCCGTCAAAACAAAATTAAGCGAATGACGAAAGGCACTCCGCCTCCAAAGCATAGATTGAGAAAATAGTCAAAACAAAATTAAATGGACGTTGGAAAATGTTTCGGCTCCAAGGCGCGGACCGGGATAACACTCCGAAGCCAAAAAGACAAGCAACACAACAACATTCTCAATAGTATAAATAACGAATTAACACTTGACTAAATCGTCAGACAATACAAGAGCGTGGCAACATCAGTCACAGACAAATGGATACATACAATATTTTATCCTAGCATTTATTTTTATTACATTCATCCGACAAGAAAAGTAAAAGAGTCAAGGGCCTTTATCAGTAACGTCCTTCACTCCGGAAGAAATCCCGATCTGCTTGTCCTTCATCCCAGAAGAAGTTCCGATCTGCTGGGGTGGAGTCTCTGCTGTGGTCTTGGGTTTAGGAACGTCGGGGAAGAGGTTCGTGAGATCACCCAATGGAAGACGGTACGAGTCCGCATGCTTTTGAATGTACGGGTACTGGGCTTCGAACAACTTCCGATACTCCGCCTTCCAGATAGCAGGAGCTTCCATTTCAATATTCTTGAACCTACCCAGAAGTCTTACATAATCATCTTCTTTACGCTCATACTTGAGACCGTCCAGAAACCCAGCGTTATATGACAAACTGTAAACCCTCCCCATGATCTTTTTATACTCAGAGCTGTCAAACAACCGGCGGCAAGCGGTCGGAAGCAAGTCTTTGACAACATTATGGCGGATAATTTCTGACCGGCCTACATCCACAACCAATTGTTTGTTCTCCCGCTCTAGCCTCTCAATGACCTTGTCTTTCTCACCCATCCCCTGTTCCAACGTCCTAATCCTTTCAGCCTGAGACTCAGCTGTTTTCTTCCAGTCATTCATATCCCTCTCCATCTCATATAACTGATCAGTCAAACCCTGCTCTCGGACCGACGTCGCGGAACGTGCATCATTCAGCTCCTGCTTGAGAACATTAGCCTCCTCCACCAATCGCTCATACCTACCAAGCTCTGAACTACGCTCCTGTATAGCAATCTTGCGAGCGTTATCCAACTCCCTATATTCATTTATCAACTGGGTAAACCGTCGTAGTAGCTCGGCCTGCAAGGAAATCCCGCCTCCGGCTTGAACATAGGCCGGATGGACCAGCTAGCTAGTGGATAACTCCTCGAGTGCAGCTTGGTCGGCTGAAGGTCTGAGATGTGTCAACAACTCACGACAGGCCCGATAAGAGTCCAACCGAACATCATTGGGGAGAGACCAACCTGGAATGAAACGATCCTTCCCGGACAAATTCTCATTCGCAGCAAAATTAAATAAGTTAGAGAAAGGAAGGTCATAACAAGGGGTGTTCCAAGACAAAAAATCTTTTTACCTCCTCCAGCCAAATGAGGCTCTATGGAGGGTCCTCTGGAATCATGGGAAGGGTGCTCGAAATGTATAGAATAATCTTAATTAGCCGAATGATCTGTAAAGAAAAGAGATGAGTATATATGTACAAAAAAAAAGTATATATATATATATATATATATATATATATATAATATATATATATATATATATATATATATATATACATATATATATATATCTAAAATGATGAACCGGAAGAAAGATATTCCTCACCATTGGAAGGAGGCTCTTGGTTTTCCGTCTGAGTTTCCTGAACAGTCTCCCCCTCCGGATTTGTCTCAGCGTATGTTCCGTCTCAGCCGTATGTTCCTTCGGGATTAATGGTTGCCTCCTCAATTCCGGCTCATGCCTCGTCACCACCAGATTCTCTCCAGTGATTATCAACCGCTGCGGCCTCAGCTTGGGAATGGAGTATGCATCGACGTGCATCCCTCACCCGTTTGCTCTCCTTTTCTCCTCCTCTTCTCGAGCCGGATGCACATGACCAACCCTGCTCTACCCCCCCCGTTAGCAATTTTTTTTCTTCTCCTCTTTCCCTGGCTGCGACCACATTTGATCAGGTCTTTCAACTACCTTCTGAGCAGCACTTCTTTCCAGAACTCTCCTCTCGTGCCAATGGCTCGAGTCCTACCAGCCTCTCACTTCCCTCCCTTAGAGATCTCCCTGCTAAATTAACCTCTCACCCCCCTATTCTCAAACCGGCAGCTCCAAACATTCCGACATCGTAAGAACTACAAAAAAAAAAAAAAAAAAAAAAAAAAAAAAAAAAAAAAAAAAAAAAAAAAAGCGGAAGAAGGGTAAAATCAAAACGAAAGAAAACAGACACTATACAATGATTAGTCAAGAATAATTTATATTACCATGCCCATCGGCATCCTTTAGAGCGCCTTCATATCAGGATACTCAAAAACTTTACTAAGACCAGTCATCCATAGAAGGACAGCTGAGGGCTTCCTGAGGGGAATCACTTTGTTAGCAATCACCTCAGCGTCCCTATCAGAATATGTCTCCGGAAAATCATCAGTAACCTTCGAATCATTATGCCTCCACGGCATGGCATATGGAATCGCCCTCCGGTCTATAAAAAATAAGTGATCTTTCCAGTGTTTTAACCCGGTCAACACCTCCTCAAAACATTTCTTGGCTCTCCTCCCTGTTCGGTTTTCAAACGAAAACCAATGGCCTTGCTTGCACAGTCTATAGAAAACCCTGAACAAGGGAACGGTCGGCCGTACATCCAAACTATAACAGCGGATCTCAAACATAGTTACCCTATTCAAACCTATCGGTACCAGCTGCGAGATGTGCACCAAAAAATATCCAATCGCCGCTAGTAAAAAAGTGGAAAAAGGAACCCTAACACCCCCCGTCCTCAACTGGTGAACATAAATCCCTATTTTATCACTCGGCAATTTATCCATAGTCATTCCATCTGGAGGAAGTATGGGACGTAAATCCAAAGGGATGCCAAACTCCCCGACCAGATGGTCTAATTCCTCTTGCGTCATCTTAGAAGCATGTATATGCATATCAAACTTAAGGACGACCCTACCGGACTGAGGGTCAAGTCTACTAACTATGGCAGGATTCTCCGAAACATTCATCTCACCGGTCATACTAAAAGGATGCCGAGGGCTAAATAGGAAAAATAATTACAAGTAAAAAATGGAGCGCACCTCTCAAGAACTCGCGGAGATATCACAAAGAACGTCTGGTAATAGAAGATGTAAAACTCCGAAGATAAGGAAAATAAACACACAGTAAAAGCGAAAAAATGAAGAACAACAAAGGGGTATATATAGGGAAAACCTAGGAAGAAGTGAAGATGTCACGTCATGCTGTCATTTGCTGACATGGCAGATTCTGGGACATTGGATCTCTACGGTAAAAATCATGCGTGGCATACAGCTGTCGGGTATATAGGTAAAATATTATAATATTAGGCCCATGGGCCTAGAACACAACCAGCCCATGAAGGTTTAACAAGCCCCACCTCTTTTACCCGGACAAATGCTCATATGACCCGATTATGCGAAAAGGACAGACGAACACCGGAAGACCCAAATTCTTAAAGTATTGCACTATCAGCTCAAGGCCGATACTACAATACTGGGGGGGGGGGGGGACATGTTGCCGTATGTGTCCAAGCGAAGTGCTTCAACAACCAGAGTAAAATAAAGATAGCACAGTTGTTACCTCGCAAATTATTTATATCAATGTCAGTCGCCACATGTGTCCGAATTTTTTAAGTATTGCACTATCACCTCGGGACCGATACTACAATACTGGGGGGGACATGTTGGCGTATGTGTCCGGACGTCATAGTCCGTCCGGACCACGCCCACTCATCCGGACGTAATATTTCATCCGAACTATCTTCTCACCTCCGGAAAAGCCTACTAAAAGGCCCGCCGCCATTTACGCTGAGCAGCCCCATCAACCGCCGCCTTCCCAGATTTCCCGGGATTGTTATCCCCACGTGATCTGACACCTACTTACTATGTCAGGCGTAGGTAAACTCGCTTAGTCCCGAGGTAAATAAGTACAGTAGGTGTGGGTAGTATAAATATCCACACCTCATTTATAATTTGCATTCAATTTTACACCTACTATATTTACTTTTGCTCTACTGTTCACTCCCTCGTAATCGGATACTTACTCTTACGCTGGAGGTTGGTCTTGGGATAAAACTCGGGACGAGCCTAACGCGTGTACTTCTTGTGTGTAGGAGATCGTAAAGTCCGAAGGAGCCATTCCGAAGGACATTGTATAGAAGTGTGACCTATCTGCAAGGTTTTACTTCAACATAAATCCTTCTTGATCTGGAGGGAATTTCTTTTCTTCATTAAATGTATCTTTCGAGTGATTCTCGTTTCTTCCATGTTGTTTAGCATTGTCATAACCTCGGTTATGTAGTGGAACATATCTTCCCCTTCCTTGATTATCATAGTGATGTCTTCGACCATTATTGTTGTCATGTCTTGTAAATAATAGTTTATCTTGATGATCGACGATCTTTCCTTTCTTAACCTTTATCCTTTCTTCGAAGGTCTTTAATCTTCCAATAGCTTCGTCTAGAGTCAATGTATCTAGATCGGAGTATTGCTCAATTGATGCTACAATTTGAATGAACCTCTCAGGTACAGAATTTAACAATTTTCGTACACGGGTTGAGTCATCGAGTGTTGATCCAACACTTGTCATGTTTGATGTAATACTTGTCATTTTCGCGGTGAATGAATCAATAGTTTCATTTTCCTCCATTTGTAACATCTCAAATTCGGATTAGAGAGTTTGTAATTTTGCCTTTTGTCCTCGATCTACTCCAACAGTTCGAGTCTTTAATGTATCCCAAACTTCTTTTGCATTTTTGCTATTTGCTACTTGCAATATCATATCTTCGGGTAATCCTTGAAATAGATACCCAATTGCGGTCTTATCTCGCTTTTCATCAACTTGAGTTTTATCGGTGGATTCGACCATTTCCCATAGACCATTTGCTTGTTAAATGATCTTCATTAACCATATCGTATAGTTTGTTGTTGTCAACAAGGGGCATTGGAAATAGGGTGTCGATCCTATTCCCTTATTGTTATTCTAAAAACGGGTTTAAAACTAAGATATATGGAAATCTAATTCTACAAGTGTAATTTTATTTTTCCTATGTTATAAATAACAAAAGAAAATTTTAGAAAAAAGATTTATATTTTTTTGAGTTTTATATTTTTTATTATGAATTAAAAATTGTTTTAAAAAGAAAAATGCATAAAAAAAAATTAAAACTATTCTAAAAATTCTGGAAATTTTTGTGAAATTACTTTATGCTAAAACAATCATAGGAAAAATATAAAAAAGATTCCAGCTTCTTGGGATAAGCTGGTAATAAGCTAAAAGGTTCGGATAGCTTAAAAGGGAAAAATGGTATAAGAATTAATGGATGCAAGCTATCACCAGAGAAGTCCCAAGGGCACAATGGTAAGGTGTGTGTGTGATGAGCTGGGTGGCCAGGGTTCGAATCCCAGCATGCACTTTTTTGCTTTTTATTTTATTTTTTGATTTTTATTGTTGAAAATGATTAAGCACAAGGTGATAAGCAATTTTTAAAACTGGAACTATTTTTGAAAATCACAAATAAGCTCTGAATGAGCCAATTTTTTTTCTGATCAGCTGGATAAAAAAAAAGAAAATAAGCCCAAGGTTTGATCAATATGGCTGATAAGCTATTAAATAAGCTAAAGGAAACTTGAAACAAGCTAAGCAACCAATAGTATGCTAGAATGAAACTGAAAAAGCAACAAGAAAAGAGAAATAAGCACTGATCAAAGCTAATAAGCAAACCAAAGGGCTGCTATGCACAGGGCATCTCAGTCAATTCTAGGCAAGTTCAAGCTTAATTTTAAGCACTTAAATGACAACTAAACACCATAAAAACTGATTCCACTTAAAGTTCAAATATTGAGGGTCTCAGAAACCAATTTTTAGACCTAGAGAAGCTTATTTGTTTCTTAAAAATAAGCTGGGAAAGTGGCTCAGTTCACTCAATTAACCACTGATGACTTAGTGTAAGTTTGAGTGAATTGAGCATTTTTGAGCTTAATTTAAAGCTTTAATAAGCTACACTAAGGACTGGAAATATGGAATAAGCCAAGAACACCTAGAAAACTACTGAGAAACAAGGAATTAAGCACTGATGAACACAATTAAGCACCTAAATGGGATCTAGAAAACCTGATGTAGACTGCATATATGGATTTGGTTGTGCAGACTTGCACAAAATGGCATAAACCAAATGGACACTTAACTAACTCTTGCAATTACACTAAATGGATTCAAAGGACCTCAGAAAAGCCACAAGAAAAGGTCAAATGAGCTGAAGCTTATGGGAAGCTTATTTGATCAGTTGAGGTTCTAAGATTGTCACAGTCCACTCAAAACTTCAAAATGGCTCAAAACAGCTTAAAGGCTTTTACTAACAACTAAAATATGCTTAATTAACCAAGATCAAACTTAGGATAAGTGCAAATGAATAGTGAATAACCATTTTGACCCATTTGCGTTTTAAACCAAACAGCCCTTTTGAAGGGACTGATTTGGATTTAACACTAGACCAAGCTATTTTAAAATGAAGTTTCTGAACAAACTTGATTATCTAGAAATTTAAGCACTAAAAATCATTTTTACATGGAAATTAAGCACTTAAATAAGCTATCCTAGTATTAAGCTATTTTTGGCTTTTTAGAGTTTTTAAGGAAAATAGAGCAACTGCTATTCTAAACTTTAAAAACAGATAATAAATACTTTTAAACTACCAATAAGCAGATAAGTTATGAAATAAGCTATAAATAAGCTATAGAACAGTAAACTAGAAACTAATACAAAAATTTGGAAAATTCTTACAACTGATAGGATATGAAACAGTGGAACTAAATGATCAGTAACACACAACAAGCTAGAAAACCCAATTCAGCTTTCCAAAATAGCTTATTTCATTTGGTCCAGGTTTGACTTTCTGTTGACTTTTCTTGGATTTCTTGAATGTAACTGATTCTATCTAATATAAGCTTATAAAAAGCTATATTAAGCTTATATAAACTTATATGAATGGGTAGGAAGCTTTGTGATTGATTTCTAGTGACTAAACAACTTAATTCGAATTAACAATAACACTTGAACTTCTATTAAACTTGAAACTGAGTACAATGCTTGATCAATTTAGAACACTTGAACTTAAGAAGACTTGAATTAATAACTAATAACTTAAAATTACAACTTCTAATGATTAAGCTAAAAATTACGACTACTGATAATTAACTAGGTACCTTAAAGGCTTACAATTGATGCCTATTTATACTAAAAAGATCTGGGAACTTCTTGTCTTCAACCTCTGATCACTTCTGAACCCTTGGATTGGTGTGAATCAATCTCAGCCTTTAAAACCCATTTTGGCGCCAAAATGGAGATAGTGGAAAAATCCCACCTGGTCTAGTAACTTGTGTTGGGGAAGAAACATTAAATGCTTTTGGCTTGTTAGGTGGAGTGGGATAGGAGGAGGGGTGAGGTGATTGGTGGTTTTGCAGGGATAAGGGGTGGTTTTGGGTTTAGGCAGCAAGTGGGGAAGAAGGCGGTTTGACTGAGTGTTTGACCCCGTATTTAGTTTAAGGGAAAGGTCTGGTCATGGGATTAGGCTTGGGTTTATGTTTTGGTGAGTGGGCTGGGTTTATGTTTTGGTGAGTGGGCTGGGTTTAGTTGTTGGGTTATTTTATTTTTGGGTTTAATGGGATTGGCTGGAATTAGATTTAGGATAGAAATGGATTTTAGTTTTAATCATAGGGACTAAAGTTGTAAAATCTGAAAATCCAAGGACCATTTGTGTCATTTTGGTATTTTTGGGGGTTGACTTTGACTTTGTCTTTGACTTTTGTCTTCACTTGAACAATTGTTGTTGAGTCGATCCAAAAATATTCGTTTTTGTTCCATTTTCAATCCTTCAGTACCTGAAACACATAAAACACAAACCAAGGATATCTGCAATATATATTGGGTGTTTTAGGTCATTTTAGTGTCTATTATGGGTATAAAATGATGAGTATTTACACACTCATCAATCACCCCGTCCACTTGAATCTTCACCCAATCCATGTCTTCACGGACCTTCACTCGGTCCTAGTCTTCATGCACAGACTCATACCAAGTCCAAGTCTTCATACACCGACACGGGAACTTACACAAAGTCCTAATCTAAACACAATCACCTACGGATGTACACACCATCCTAATCTACACAATCACCCACGGACTTATACATTGTTAAGATTTACACTTATACACCTAATCACGACTCACACACAAGTCGGATACACTAATGTATAAATGAGAGAGTTTGGATGAAGAAGACAATCGTAACACAAGTTACGTGTGTGTGGACTACATTATAACACTTCATTTCTTGATGACTTCGAGTGTTCTTCTTTTGCACTTGAGATAGAGGATGACGGGATCACTTATAAACACATACCAAAGAGTTATAGTGATCAAAGAAGAAGAAGGAAAGAACAGACAATTTTTGTGCCAAGAGGATTGGTTTTTCTGAGAAAACAGTGCAATATTTATATGCACCAGGAGGAGCGGGGACGGTCCCTTATATACAAGGGACCGTCACCTATTTACGGGACCATCCCGACAGACGCTCCTCTTTTTGTCCTTTAGTTGTGAAAAGTTATCTAATTTAGGCGGGAAAAATAGCTGTGGGGAATTTGAAATTCAAATTTCAAATTCAAATTTATTTATCTTTAAAACATTTCTTTATAAATACAAAAATAATTTGTCTAGTTTATTTTTGTAAAAATGTTTTGTCACATTTATAAAAATGTGAGGTTTAAGGACAAAAATATTTTCTTTGATCACTTAAAAAATTTGGTATAGAGTTTGTTCATACCTTAATTGATGTAGACTTGAGCCGTCGAAAGATGTTGATGCGTTCCGGCAGTGATGATTTGTGTAAACGAGTAATGATGTGCGTTTTAATACTTGTAGAGTAAACTTTGGAAATTTGTGGAAAACTAGAAGGGGGGATTGAATAGTTTTACCGGTTTTTAAGTTCTTTTAATTCTTTTAAGACTTCTTAAAAACTTTACTATTGGAAACCTTTGATTCGATTCTTATGTGCAATCAATCAACACCAATATGAACTACACACTAAACTAACTAATAATAAGTAATGAAAGTAAAGAGTAGAGATGGAAAGATCAAACCGGGACAAAGGATTTATAGTGGTTCGGCTACGAAGCTCTTCTTCGCCCTACTCCACTCCCCGAGTACCACACTCGAGAGTTTCAAGCCCTATGTCAACAACCTCCCTTTAGGTGGAGAAAACCGTACACGTCGCTTATCCTATTTCCGAAACTAAGCTAGATGTCAAGTGCTAATCTTAGCTAGCACCAATCTATCATGATCCACTTGATCCTTTACTACTTCACACAAGACTCGATCTACCCGATCTACCTATGATCCACTTGATCAATCACACAAGCCCAATGGCTTCAAGAGATCTCCAAGATCTCGACACGATCACAATGATCAACTCTCACTTCACTCAACCTATTCTATCTTCCTTTGATCAACTTGATCAATCACACTAGCCCAATGGCTTCAAGAGATAATCAATATCTCTATAAGATCACAATGATCTTCACTCACTCTCACACAAAAGAAAAATGATCTTGATGTATGCTATGATACAACAAGTGTGTAACAAATGTTACAAGAACCCTAACTAAAACTACAACTCTTGTATCTTCTTGGATACCTTGAGTTCTTCTCTTGCACTTGAAGAGGAATGACAACACTTTGTTTCTACTTGGATACTTTGTGTTCTTCTCTTGCTATTGAAGAGGAATGAAGAGGATCACTTGAATGGATGATTGGATCACTCTTGAACAAAAGAAAATCTAACTAAATGATCAAAAAGAAAAGATGTGAAGAGAGTATCAAACTCAAAAAGTTTTGTGTGAAAAAGGATGCCCAAGAACTGTGAACAGGGCTGGTATTTATAGGCAGAAAAAATATGGCCGTTATAGAGGGACGGCTCCACTAAATCACCCACGGCTCCACTAAATTTAGTGGAACCGTGCAGCCGTGTCAGACAAAGACACTCCATTTTTTGTCTTTTCTGGTGAAAACTTATTTGGGGAAGTTTGGAGCTGATTTTGGGGGGGAAAATAGCTGTTATGTATTTTAAACTTATTTTTCCGTTAAAACATTTCTTAATTATTCAAAAATAATTTGTAAAGTATATTTTGAAAGAAATGTTTTGTCACATAAAAATGTGATGTCTAATACTCAAATTCACTTCTTTGATCATTAGTTAAGTTGTAACTTTGTTCTAGAGTGATTTGTGTAGAAACGGGATCTTCCGATTAAAAACTCGTTTACGTTAATTTTATCGTAACGTGATTTCACATTTTGTCATCCTCAAAACGTGAAGTTATCGAAAGATAGAAATAACGTTTTTAGAACATTATTTGCATCAACAATCTCCCCTTTTTGATGATGACAAAACATAAACTCATTTTAGGTTAAAATTAATTTTAACAAGTTTTTAATGAGTTTACTCCCATTTCTCACCCTTTTTGTCGAAGCAAAAAGGTTGCTAAGGCTCCCCCTTGATGTATATTCCCCCTCGTTTGGAGGACACCAAGGAATCGAGCAATGATTCGTGCTACAAAACAAGGTTAGATAACACATATACAAAATCTAACATGTAGCACTTATGACAAATATCTAGCCTCCCAAAAAAAATTGACTAAGTAGCCAAGCCCCCAAAGATAAAACAACCACATAAAGAGAACATCCATTCATAAAAGAAAATTGTCATACATAGGTATGACTACATAATAAACATGAAAAGAAACAACAAGAAGCATAAATCCCTAATGACTAGAGGCAAGCTTCATTTCCAAGAGGGGTCCTAAAGATTTATTGTTGAAAAACTAAACATGAACATGTTTAGTTTTGTGGGCTAGGAGGTGGTGGAGATGGTGACATCATTTGGGGTGGTGGTGGTGTAAAGAGGTGCTTCACATAGGAGAACATGAAATGAATCTCATCTCTCAAAAAGAAGATGAGGTTGCGGTTGTGGAGGCAACATAGGCAATTAGCACTGTAAAACCCAAAATTTGAAATCTTGAATAATGACCAAATTGCCCCTGAAAACTTTAAAATTAAATTAAAACACTTATAAAGCACCAAATTAATTCCAAACTCTGGTAATGAACTACCTATGAAGTAAAATAATTTTGAGGCAACATCCTAACATTTTTGCATGTCCAAAAATTATATTTGCACACAAATATATATACAATACCGAAAGTTTATATAATTTAATTTATTTACATTCATAAAATCATTATGAAAAGATAATTGACATATAATTTGGAAATAAAAATTTTGCATTCAAAAATATGATTTTGTCAAATCATGGATCGGATCTTCAGCCCATTTACCCCCCCCCCCCCCCAATCTCAGCAATAACAATTATTTAGTTGCCTTCCTATTTCTTTTCACACCAAAAACCCTAAATCGACACCAAAAATCCTCTCTTCTCCATCCGATTTTTTTGGAGCTATTGGGTATTTTTCTGGTGATCTTTAAGGCCTAAGGGAGCTAGGAAAAATAAGCATAGGGTTGTGGATTCGCTGGTTTGATCGTGGGATATTTTCTTAGTCGAATTTTTCATCCGAGAGGTAATAATTCATGCGCCTAAATCTACACGTCCTAAAATCGATTTGGTATTTTTTTTGATGTTACTTAGATCATATATGACTCATATAAATTGGTAGAATCGAATCATGCAAGTTAATATAATCGTACGAAATTTTGAGATAAAAAGCACACATAAAATGCAAATCGAGTCATACGAATTTTTTGGGTGATATGTTTATTTTATTTGGACCTCATATGAAGTATATGATCTGGGAAAAATGATGGAACGAATTTTAGAGGCCTAAATATGTCGTGGTAATTATTGATATCAAAAACATATATAAAATCTAAAATATGCTATACGATTTTTTTGAGCTTTTTATATAATTTTTATGAGTTCCTTATGCATCATATAACCTGAGAAAAATATTGGTTCGAATTTTGGAAGCTTAAATAAAGTGTGGCTAATTTTTGTACAAACCGGATTTTATAGAAAATAAAGAAAAAAATAAAAACCCAATCGTAGGAGCTAGGGTTAGGGTTTCAATGATTGGATCTGGTCATTTAATATCATTTTAAGGTTGTTCCAATGATTTGATATGATGGGAAAATTTAGGGTTTTGTTTTGTGTATTTTTGAAAGTATACCGATTGGATTTTAAAAGTAAAAGGGTATATTTTGTAATTATTCAAACTTGTGGGACATTTTTGTAAGTCATTTTGGACCAGGTTAAATTCGTATAAAATATAAAGTAAGGGTCTCATGTGTAAATTTTGTAATTAAAAGGTTTATTTGGTAATTATTAATTCGATTTGAAAAATAATAAAATGGAGGGGCTAAAAGTGAAAATTCTGGAAACTCATGGTTATTCTGTGAAAATAATGATATTAGAGGTGTAATGTGTAAATTTGAGGATTTGTGGGCTTAATATATAATTGTTATTAAATTATGATTTGAATTATAAGTTTTGTAAAGTTAAGGGACCAAATGTGTAATTTCTGAATTCTGAGGGTCTGATTCGTACTATACTTAATTCTGAGGTTACATTCTGTAATTTTGTAAAATAATATGCTTGTTTGGTAAATATGGATATTACAGGGATTAAATCATGAATTATGTAAATCTAGGGTTTGTTTTGTAAATATTGAAACTAGAGGGGTATAAACTGTAATCTGTGAAACTAAAGGGATTAGGATGTCATTCTGAATAAAATGAGTATTTAAATCAGTAACTTAAAGTATTTTCATGTTAGACCTTTGAATTTAGAATATTTGCATTTAAAACCCTAAATTATGGAAACCTGCCAAAAATAGAAAGTTACTAAAACTGGAAAGCCGACTAAAATAAGTAATCTGAATTAAATAAGCTTTTAATAAGACAGTCATGATTCGTGTAGATTCGCTGAAGATGGAGTTTACGTCCGACCTCTATATTTTCTGTTGTGTTTGTCACTTGCGGTATAAGGTACAGATATTCTGAACCTTCTCACAGGTTTCTCATGATCTCTTTCATTTTTCTGATCTGTCAGTTTCAGTATTTATGCCATTGCTATGATCCCCTTTGTTATAATCTTCTGATATTGAACCTTCTGATATTGAATCTTCTGATATTGAACCTTCTGATATTGAACCTTCTGATATTGAACCCTCTGATACGAACTTCTAATATGGACCTTTTGATATTGAAATTGAAATGGGAAAACCTTTCTTAATTATATCTGAAAATGTTTTGAGAAAAACTATCTTAAAACGAGGTTATACCTCTTCTAAATGAAATTGTACAAACGGTTTTATGAAAATTCCTTTTTAAGAACTTTCTCGATAAAAAGGTTTTATTAATCATCATTTTGTGAAAGTCACTGAAGGATTATTTTAAATACAAGTTTAATATGAAACTATTGAATTAAATCTTTTCTATGAACCTGTAAACCTTTTGATTGTGAACCTTAATTTCTGAACCCTGATTTGAACCTTGACCTGATATACTGTTTCTGAACCTGGACTTGGGCATTATTTATTAAACTCTGATTCTGATAAACTCTGATGTAACCAATCTGATTTCTGAACCAATGATATACATTTCTGTAACATCTGACATGGACCTTATAATCTGAACCTTTCGATATGATACCCTGATTATGACTTGATACATGATACTTGACCTTTGACCCACGGTTTGATACCCGAGCCACCTCACTAGGCATGAGGTTTTCATGTCCATGTCATTGATGCACCGATGGCATGACTCTAGGGCAGGAGAGTGATGACCTGTCCCGTCCCTGACTTTATTTTATCTGGTGTTTGTTGGTAGACTCTGGCCACTTGGGGCGTATGGATGCATCCTAGATTTGTTCTATTTCTGTTATCTGTTTATATTATCTGTTATATCTCTGGTGACTGATGGTGTGTGCGATACACGTCTTTCACAACCTCTGGGAGCTAGCTACTCCATTTGATACATGAGGACACCCCTCATATTATCTGGTTACTTGAGAGGCATCCCCTCTGGATTACTGATATGGTTACATGGTTATGATACTTCTGTTTCTGGGCTCGTGGTGGATTACTGTTTACCTTTACCATATACATTACTTACCTTTGACCATTATTATACCTTTCACTATTTCCTTTTACCTTTACCTACTTATTATTCCCTATCCTTTATCCTTACTCCTTTATTTATCCTTTAATTCTGATTATATCTGCATGACATATATTTCTGACACTCTGTACTATTCTTTATTACTGCTTGTTACCGTTATATCTGTTCACTGAGCTCTCGTAGCTCAGCCGCATTTCTTTTCCTGCGGCAGGTTTTAGTAGGAAGCTGGGTATGAGTGGAGAGTATCATTGGACTTAGAAGACTACACTGTGATAGATATTTTGTTATAGAGATGACTTGAAGAATTTATATTTTCAGACTTAGTATTTATTCCTCTGTAAATTTAGTATTTCCTTGTAAATTCTTGTAACCTTTGTATTCCTTTGTATTATTGAAGATGTATGCTTGTGTATGTTTCTGATATGTCACCATTGTTGTGACATCTCTACCCTTGTCGGGTCGGGGTGTTACAAGCACTATTTAAATCATAGGGATGAGGTTGAATGGGTTGACCCATGATTGGGGAAGGAGGTGGTGGTGAGTTTGTTGGTGATGGGGTTGGCATGCCATAATCCAATGGAGTGATGGGTGATAAGGTGTAGTCCATGGATGATGGCATGGTATTGAGAGATGGAGATGATGAAGATGTTGTGTAAGTAGAGGATGTTTTGGAGGGTGCATTAGGTGGTGATGGTGAGTTGGGAGTGGCTTGGGAAGGTGGTGTCATGGCTTCATCATCTTTTGTAAGATCCACAAAGAGAGGTTTGGTGGGTGGTCTTATGGTTATCCTAGGTTTCTTTGAGATGTGAGTTGTGGATCCTTGAGTAGAGGACATGGTGTATGTGTGATGTGAGGTTGAAGATGAAGTGCAAGATAGGCTTGCAAAGGTGAAGCCTTATATAGGCAAAATGGATGAAATTTGATTTAAAGTGGATGGGAGTGTCCTATGGTGTAGCAAGGGAATCTTAGGGTGTATGTGAGGTTGGAAAATTTGCAGGTTTGAGGTTAGGGTTGCAGGGATTTAGGAGGAACAGTGAAAATTCGTCAAACAGGTACACGGTTCCTCTAAACATCACACGGTACCGTTAAATTTAACGGTGCCGTGGACTATTTAACGGTACCGTGACACTGTTTTAACGGATTTTCCTGTGTAGGCTAGTTCTGGGCAGCTAGAGGGATGTTTTCTAGGGGAACTAGTTCCTGGAAATGATAGTGCCTCAAATCACTAAAGATTTATTTGCCTAATATGTCCCATATCAAGCTACTTCTAGCATATAAAGATTATCATGTAATTTTCCAAGATAATCATAAGCACGCAATCATAAGTGACAAAATAAGCTATCATCCAAATAATTCATGCAAGGGGATAGATTAAATATCAAGCATGCAAGATGACAAAGAGTATTAATCTCTAATATAATATATCATAGATAAATCCTAATATTAATGTTAATCCCCTCCTAACTACTTATGAATTGAGCTTTCTCCCGTTTTCATCACACTCTCGTCTTGAGCATGCATCTCATTCTCATGATTCGGATCATCAAAGGGTGCATAGTGGGTGGAAGATTCGGAAATGAGAATGGATGAGACATATGACTCATTTAGGGATTTCCTGACGGGTTTGAAGAGTGAATATTGAGGACTACGAAGGTAAGGGTGAGAGTTCATGAAGTGGTGATAGAGACGGGTTAGGAACATCCCATAGGGTATCAATTTATTTTTGTTACCCTTGAGATGTACAATTCGCTTAGCGAAGAAGTAGGCGAGATTGTAATGTTGTTGGGTGAGGAGACAGTAAATCATATGAGAACAACACGCCGGAAGTTGCTCACGATTTCCTGTTAGACTTAGAACATTTTCTCGCAGGATGACAGCCCAAGAAAGTAGTTCATGACGAACCTCATCCAGACGAATTTTCGTTGGATTTGGGTAAGAGGATGAGTACTTAAGAGTACGAATGAGTTTGGTAAGTTCGGTTGGAGAGGGTATGTAGGAACAATATGGACTATCCTCTTCACGAAAGTTGAAGAGGGACTCAAGGCACCAATCTTTAGTATAGGCACATTGCCCATGATTGGGAATTCGGAGAATTTGAGCAAATTGCTCAAGGGTTAGGACAAATTTGAAATTTCGGACCCAAAACCAAAGTGACAAAGAGTGATCCTCGTTACGTACGAGTTCAACTTGTCGAAAGAATTCTAACACAAAACAAGGACAAATGTGCTAGTTGATGTGTAGTAAGCAATCGAATCCTATAGCTCTAAATGAAGTGTTGATATCCCTATGATAAATTAAGGACGGATCAACGACTCGACCTTCATGAAACCGACGGGTTTCAAGATTGACATAGGCACGAATGTGTTTACCGGGTGTTGTGGGTTCATGAGATATTTCGGGTGTATAGGTATCGGTTAGAAGATGATCAAAATCATACTCATGAGACATTATTGTTTCCTATAAGAAAAATTTTAGGAAAAATTAGAATTTAGAGTAGTTACATTAGAGACACGTGACTAGTGTGTGCCTATATGCAAACTATGTGGAGGTGCGGTAATCTCGACTCTAGAATTAAAAATAATGAGATTACCCAAACACTCCTAATTTACTTTTGCTCAAGCAAATATGTCGAGAAGTACATATTCATTATGTAATTCGATCAATATTCGTGAGATCATGTATGCATGAGAAACTGTTTTTAGTTTGCATCAACAATGCATGAAAAGCTTTTCATGAACCTAATTTCGTGAAAATTTTTCGAAAACAATGGAATTGGGGTGTTTGGCACCTTCAATGTTTTGGTGCCAAAAGTTTTGAAAAATTTGAGTGTTGATGACTTCTAATTGCAAGTTTCCTAGACATGAATATGTGATTCAATTTGTTTTATGAAATTCCTATGTAAAGGGAATCACATATTGTCTAATCGTAGTATAAAGACTCAAAAATTGAAAAGCCCCAATTCAATTTTCATGTATGAACAAACCCTAGACTCAAAATTAAAGAAAATTAAAGTAAGATAACTTACAATTTATGTTGGAAGAGTGAAAGTGATTGATTATTTTGAAAATCAATGTCTTGAATATGATCTTGAAGGGGTGTAATTGAATTTTGGAGTGTGAGGTTTGGTTTTGACAGTAGTTGCAGAAGTTGGGAAGGTTTGAATTTGGTAATGTGGGAAAAAGGGGCCTAAAATACGGGATGTATCAGATACACGGTTCTACGGTACCATTAAATTTAACGGTGCCGTGCCAACTTTAGTGGAGCCGTGATCTGATGGGATGAAATTTCGTCCCATTTTGATTTTTGACGAATAAGTCTCGCTGATTTAGTGAGACTTTTTGACACGAGGAAATAATTTATACCTAATAAATTCTTTTGACGAGGGGAGCCTAGTCTAGACGAGATGACTTCAAAGAGTCATGAGATGAGACACACGAGATGACTTCAATATTTCCCGTGAAATATTGACATAGTCATGAGATTTATGGAATATGTTTCATCATTCCTAGACCTAGACGAAGGTAATTGAAGGATTCTTGTTTGAGAGGTTTGGTTAGGATGTCGGTGATATTGTCTTGAGAAGGAACTTTCTCAATAGAAATATTTCCTTTCTGAACATTATCGCGAAGGAAGTGGTGACGAATTTCGATGTGTTTAGTACGGGAGTGTTGAACGGGATTTTTGCTCAAGTCAATAGCACCTTTATTATCACACATAATGGGGACGTCATCTAAATGGATGTCATAGTCATTAAGGGCTTGTTTCATCCATAGTGCTTTTTGACATGCCTTTTCGGCGCTTACGTACTCGGCTTCGGTCGTGGAGATAGCAAGAGCCGTTTGATTCTTGGAGAACCAAGAAGTTAAGCAACAACCCATGAAGGTACAAACGCCACTCGTACTTTTTCTGTAACACCCCAACTCGACAAGGGTAGAGATGTCACAATAATGGTTTCATATCAGAACAAACACAAGCATATGACATAAATAATACAATTGAATTTCAAAGGTTACAATGGAAAATCTGAAGATACAAGGTTACAATAAAGATACAATAATTACAAAGTCTGAATATAAGCTCCTCTAGTCATCTGTCTCAAAATAGCTAATAAGGTCTTCTAAGTCCAAGGTACTCTACACTCACACCCAGCTTCCAAACTAAAACCTGCCGCAGGAAAAGAAATGCGGCTGAGCTACGAAAGCTCAGTGAACAGATATAACGATAACAAAGCAGTAATGATGGGATAGTGAAGTAAGTGAAACAATGCAAGCTATAACAAGAGTTAGGAAAGAAAAATAAAGGTTATGCAGGTATATCAGGAATTAAGAATCAGTTACCATAGTAAAGGGAACAGTAATCCCAACCCGAGCCCAAGTCATATCAAGTCAAGTCAAGTATCAAGTCAAGTATCCTGTAACACCCCGACCCGACAAGGGTAGAGATGTCACAATAATGGTGACATATCAGAAACATACACAAGCATACATCTTCAATAATACAAAGGAATACAAAGGTGACAAGAAATTTCAAGGAAATACAAAATTTACAAAGGAATAAATACTGAGTCTGAAAATATAAATTCTTCTAGTCATCTCTATAACAAGATAACTATCACAATGTAGTCTTCTAAGTCCAATGGTACTCTCCACTCATACCCAGCTTCCTACTAAAAACCTACCGCAGGAAAAGAAATGCGGCTGAGCTACGAGAGCTCAGTGAACAGATATAACGGTAACAAAGCAGTAATAAAAAATAGTACAGAGTGTCAGAAATATATGTCATGCAGATATAATCAGAATCAAAGGATAAATAAAGGAGTAAGGATAAAGGATAGGGAATAATAAGTAGGTAAAGGTAAAAGGAAATAGTGCAAGGTATAATAATGGTCAAAGTTAAGTAATGTATATGGTAAAGGTAAACAGTAATCCACCACGAGCCCAGAACAGAGATATAATATATATAACCATGCCATCATCATCAATCAGAGGGGTGTCCTCTCAGTAACAGAATAATATGAGGGGTGTCCTCATGTATCAAATGGAGTAGCTAGCTCCCAGAGGTTGTGAAAGACGTGTATCGCACACACCATCAGTCACCAGAGATATAACAGATAATATAAACAGATAACAGAAACAGAACAAATCTAGGATGCATCCATATGCCCTAGGTGGCCAGAGTCTACCAATACACACCAAATCAGATAAAGTCAGGGACGGGACAGGTCATCACTCTCCTGCCCTAGAGTCATGCCATCGGTGCATCAATGACATGGACATGAAACCCTCATGCCTAGTGAGTGGCTCGGGTATCAAACCGTGGGTCTTGGTCAAGTATCAAGTATCAAGTCATAATCAGAGTGTCATATCGAAAGGTTCAGATTATAAGGTCCATGTCAGATGTTACAGAAATGTATATCATTGGTTCAGAAATCAGATTGGTTACATCAGAGTTTATCAGAATCAGAGTTTAATAAATAAATGCCCAAGTCCAGGTTCAGAAACAGTATATCAGGTCAAGGTTCAAATCAGGGTTCAGAAATTAAGGTTCACAATCAAAAGGTTTACAGGTTCATAGAAAAGATTTAATTCAATAGTTTCATATTAAACTTGTATTTAAAATAATCTTTCAGTGACTTTCACAAAATGATGATTAGTAAAACCTTTTTATCGAGAAAGTTCTTAAAAGGAATTTTCATAAAACCGTTAGTACAATTTCATTTAGAAGAGGTATAACCTCGTTTTAAGATAGTTTTTCTCAAAACATTTTCAGATATAATTAAGAAAGGTTTTCCCATTTCAGTTTCAATATCAAAAGGTCCATATCAGAAGTTCATATCAGAGGGTTCAATATCAGAAGGTCCATTATCAGAAGGTTCAATATCAGAAGGTTCAATATCAGAAGATTATAACAAAGGGGATCATAGCAATGGCATAAATACTGAAACTGACAGATCAGAAAAATGAAAGAGATCATGAGAAACCTGTGAGAAGGTTCAGAATATCTGTACCTTATACCGAAAATGAAAACACAACAGAACAACAAGGTCGGAAGCAACTCCATCTTCAGCGGATCTACATGAATTCATGATCTGTTTTATTAATAGCTTGTTCAATTCAGATTACTTATTTTAGTCGGCTTTCCATTTTTAGTAACCTTTCCTTTTTAGGTAACTTTCCAGAAATAGCAACTTTCCTCTTTTTAGCAGGTTTCTATAATTAGCAGATTTCCATATTTAGCAAGATTCAATTATTTCAGAGTAGGTTAAGTTATCAGTAAATCAGTATTATGGACAATAGGGTTTATTTTGACAAGTTATAAAAGTCCAGGGTTAATTATGACAACTTCCCATAATTTAGGGTTTTAAATTTAAATTTGCCAAGATAAGGGTCTACAGTGAAAATATTACAAGTTACTCATTTAATATCGTAAGTTATCCAGAATTACACTTTTAACCCTTTAGGTTTACCAATTTAAAATTTATACCCCTTTAGTTAATTGAATTACAGATTAAACCCTATAATTATATAAATCACAATTTAACCCTTTACCATATTTAATTTACACATAGTGCCCTTCGTTTTACAAAACTACATAATTACTCATGAATTAAAAATATGGTACGAATTACTCTTTCATTTTAAATAATTACAAAACAAGTCCCTTAAGTTATAAAACTTTACAATTCGAATCACATTTATTCATAATTACACATTAAGCCCTTAAATATCCAAAATTACACATTACACCCTTTATATCATTATTTATATGAATCACCTTCAAGTTTCCAGAATTTACACTTTTAGTCCCTCTATTTTAAATAATTACAATTTGAAGCATATAAAACAATTTAAACCCTTTACTTACAAAATTTACACAAGATACCCCTCTAATATATTTTTCATGTTTCACCCCTGATCCAAAATGACTTACAAAAATATCCCACAAGTTTAAGTAATTACAAAACACACCCTTCTAGTTTTATTTTCCATTCGGTAAACATTTTAAATAACAAACCCTAACCCTAATTTATCCAATCATTATCAAATCATCAAAACATCATTAAAATACATTAATTCATCAGATCTAATCATAAAAATTCAAACCCTAATTTATTCAATCGGTTTTATATTTTTTTCTTTATTTCCTTTTTAGCCGATTATAACAAAAATTAACAAGACATGATCTAAGCTTCTAAAATTATAAGGGTTATTTTTTTGATGTCATATGATACATATGGAACCCAGAAAAAATATGTATGAAACCCAGAAAATTCGCATGAACAGATTAGAAATTATTTTTATTTTTAGGGTTTTAATACCATTAATTTTCATATGATCAAATGAGCATGCATGATTCAAATCTATCATTTTATATGAGTCATATATGTTGTAAAGAACACTAGAAAAATGCCACATGAATTTCAGAACAAAGGAACAAGCTGTGATAATTATTTACCTCTCGGATGAAAAATTCGACACCAATTAATTACCACTGATTAAACGAATGACCCAGAAGCCTTGCAGCTATTTTTCCTACCTTCCTAGGACTTAAATGATTGCCAGAAAAATTCCCAAAAGGCTCAGAAAAAATCAGATCAAGAGTGGATGATATTTGGAGTTTGTCGTGGGTTTTTAGGGTAGAAATTAGGGTTTTATGAAAAAAAACAGGAGAAGCCGTGTTTTAATTATGGAGGGGGGGGGGACATATGTCGATTTTTATGTGATAAGTAGAGATAACATTCAGATTTTAAAAGATCTCCATTTAATTTGTGTTTATCCCTTTTAAACTTTAAGAACAATTAATTAAAATACATATATATATATATATATATATATATTTTTGGTACAATGTAGTGTGACAAGTATTTTAGTACATTGTAAAATGTTAAAATGTAGCCTCAAAATTAATGTACTTCATCTGTAGCTCGTTTCCAGAGGTTTGGGATTTAATTTGGTGTTTTATATATGCTTTAATTGAATTTTAAAGTTTCAGGGGCATTTTGGTCATTTTGCATGTTTTGAAATTTCGGGTATTACAACTTCTTCCCCTCTAAAAGAAAATTTTCGTCCTTGAAATTTGAAGTCGCAAAGTTAAACAGAGTCGTAGTAAATCGTAAAAGATCGTCACGCACAACTCTCACGCCCGGGGAGGTTCTTCCAGAAGGATCTTCAAAACAAATGGTTTCTCATGACTTGATCAAACAAGGAGGGTTCAGATTCCTCAGAAAAGACAAATTGGGTTGATTCGGATCAAAAGAACCATACAATATAAAATGGATGGTAGGTGAATCTTCTGAAAAACTTGAACAGAATTTCAAATCAGATTAACTGCATTATCAGTAGAGAGTTCTACAAGGAGCTTAAGATATATAACTGAGGTCAACAGAATGCAATACGAGAGTTCAAACTCATCCAGATATTTAATGAACGGAAACAGAGTATACGCATAGGTAGAATGAACCTAATGTCTCACTAATCACGGATAAACCAACGGAGATCAGATTCTAAACTTCTTAGGTACTCCCCCAAGATATCCTATGGCCACAATGAGTGCACGTTATATGGTGTAAGTATTATCACGTTGATCAGGCGTCATAATACTAGCACCACATAAATATGCCTTCATGATGATCATACTTTATCTCGAGTCGTGAGTATAACAACCTATCTTAATCCACCTAGTACTTCTACAGTCTCAGAGTCAACCAGATCAAAGTCATAGTCAAGAGAGAAATAAGACTATTCGCAAGAGTATCAGAATTTCCAGACTGCCTAGCAGAGTAAGGCACGCCGTCACAAGCATCAGATTTTCCACAGTTCGCCAAAATTCCTCAGAACAAAACCATCATCGAACATACGAGAAATAAACACGGAACTAAAATGCTTCTAGGGAATTTTAAATCATTAGAGGATCTTGTTACTTCATAACGAAGCTCAAAGGAGTCAACGGAAAAGAAAATTTATCATCAATAACTTCGGTCTTCACATAATCAATTCTTCCAAACATAAAAGGTCTGTTTCAGAAATCCGTTCATTCAAAACATCAAATCTCTTCAAGTCCGGTTAATCTGTCTTCGTTTTTCCATCAATCTGGAAGTGAAGCAAAATCGTGATCTTGTGTCTGGTCCAGCAAGCCTCCTGCAGTTCTTCTTGGAATGTGATGGAGTAATGTGAATTTCTGGCACGATCTTTAAGTTCCTTCATCATCCAGTCTGCTTCCGCTCTCAATTCATCTTAGCACAACCAAGATGAATAGGGAAGTGAGACTGTACGTCTTCGTCAGCTCCAGGGTCGCCATCTTCCTTCTGTACCGCCAACACTTCCGCCTTGTAAGGAATGTCTTCACTCTTCGGGGTAGTCAACGCTGTTGTCAACTCCAGGTCAGGTAGCGAAGTAATTCTTTTGATGCGTTTCTAGTTGTCTTGATGCATACGCAAAACCTTCTGTGTTGCAAGGGAGCATAACCGAGTCTCTTTCTGAAATGTCCCAAAATTTGTTCCGTCTGAAGGTATGGAAATAAATTTCTATTTCAGCTTTTCCAAAACTCCATTCTCAATCAGACTAAGCTGTTTCTCTCTGGTCACGAAATTTATCAAGGGTAATGCAAGTTGTAAACGTCTTCAGAATTCTGATGCAAGGTTCAAAAGATTTCAGTTTACCATTATGTTATCGGTCTTGACCATTCGGTGATAGTTTCAAAATTTGCGGGATTTAAAGGGATATTCTCAAACAAGAAAACCGTTGTCTTAACAGATATCAATCTCTCAGAATGCACAAGTGATTGTCAAATTTCTTACAAAGTGCAAGAATGATTCTCATGTTCTTCTTCGTCTCCGAATGTACTATTAAGTCATACAATGACCATTTGCCCAAGTACTCACGAGAAAACATTCATTTATCAAATTTACAGAATAGTCAGAGCTTTAGCTAATACTATTAGCGTCACTAACCGTCATATCAGTCGTTACGAATACGGAAAGTGATTTCAAGAATAACCTCAATTCATATTTCCATCTGAAGGAAACTTCGCGCTACGAAATTGAATAGATACATAGCCGTTTCAGGGTGGAGAATACATAGTTCTTAACAGCAATACGGTTCAGCTTCCAATACATATCTCCGGTCATCATCCTTCTTTATCGCGAACGAAACTGAAATACGCCAGGAAAATACACTTAAGCAAACTTACTTCACACTCCAGTGGAAAACTTGGTGGTTCAATCAGAAATCGTGTTCAGAAATTCAGGGTGCCAAGCAATTCTCAAGATAAGGTTCATTCACTGGTGTACGAAATGGTTTCAAGGAAAACTTCATAATCGCGAAAGTAACACACGAATCTTCAGAGTAATAATGATAGTCAAGAGTTTAACAATCGGTAATTATGGTAGGGAGTTCAAAATTGTTTCAAGCGCCAAAGGTGAGACATAGGAGGATAGTTGTCAATCAACCAATCCTTTATCAGAATAACATTAGAGTTAACAGTCCACAGAAAGACAGATCAGCAAAGCAAATCTTATCGTCCAAAATGAGAGGGAAACATTCTTATACTCGTGGTTAAACACCACAAGACTTCTCATAGGGACAGAGATGGTTAAGACGAAATCAAATGGTGTCAGAAAATTTATAGATGCTTATCAAGAGACAAGAGACAATTAACAGAAGGTATCAAATGCTTATCAAAAGCAAAAGACAAATAACAGAAGGTGTCAAGTACGTCATCGCCAAGGAGATTTTCAGAATGCCCGAAGAGGCATCAAAATGATTAACAGAAGGATCAGAAGTTCAGAGTCAGACTCTGCAGACAAGATCAAATAGTGTCAGGCAATTACTATGCAGTTCTTAATGCCTTCTAGATTTATTTAGGTTCAAAACTTAGGTAGTGCAAAGCATAAGCTTGCAATTTTCCAAAAGTGATCTCAACAGGCTTTAACCAAAAGTAAGGTACGAATCAGAGTGATGCGGAAGCAAAGATACTTAAACAAATGCCTTATGGTCTACCCATTCCTCACTGGTCAAAACTTAAGTTCATATCAAGAAATCCTAACGCAAGTTCTCAAGGGGTTATCCTATGTTCTTACAGTGGAAGCCTAATGGTCCAAAACTCACAGGCCAAGGGTAAATGTATTACGAGTCGCAGCCTGTCGCTCTGATACCATAAATTGTAACACCCCGACCCGACAAGGGTAGAGATGTCACAATAATGGTGACATATCAGAAACATACACAAGCATACATCTTCAATAATACAAAGGAATACAAAGGTGACAAGAAATTTCAAGGAAATACAAAATTTACAAAGGAATAAATACTGAGTCTGAAAATATAAATTCTTCTAGTCATCTCTATAACAAGATAACTATCACAATGTAGTCTTCTAAGTCCAATGGTACTCTCCACTCATACCCAGCTTCCTACTAAAAACCTGCCGCAGGAAAAGAAATGCGGCTGAGCTACGAGAGCTCAGTGAACAGATATAACGGTAACAAAGCAGTAATAAAAAATAGTACAGAGTGTCAGAAATATATGTCATGCAGATATAATCAGAATCAAAGGATAAATAAAGGAGTAAGGATAAAGGATAGGGAATAATAAGTAGGTAAAGGTAAAAGGAAATAGTGCAAGGTATAATAATGGTCAAAGTTAAGTAATGTATATGGTAAAGGTAAACAGTAATCCACTACGAGCCCAGAACAGAGATATAATATATATATCCATGCCATCATCATCAATCAGAGGGGTGTCCTCTCAGTAACCAGATAATATGAGGGGTGTCCTCATGTATCAAATGGAGTAGCTAGCTCCCAGAGGTTGTGAAAGACGTGTATCGCACACACCATCAGTCACCAGAGATATAACAGATAATATAAACAGATAACAGAAACAGAACAAATCTAGGATGCATCCATACGCCCTAGGTGGCCAGAGTCGACCAATACACACCAAATCAGATAAAGTCAGGGATGGGACAGGTCATCACTCTCCTGCCCTAGAGTCATGCCATCGGTGCATCAATGACATGGACATGAAACCCTCATGCCTAGTGAGGTGGCTCGGGTATCAAACCGTGGGTCATGGTCAAGTATCAAGTATCAAGTCATAATCAGAGTCTCATATCGAAAGGTTCAGATTTTAAGGTCCATGTCAGATGTTACAGAAATGTATATCATTGGTTCAGAAATCAGATTGGTTACATCAGAGTTTATCAGAATCAGAGTTTAATAAATAAATGCCCAAGTCCAGGTTCAGAAACAGTATATCAGGTCAAGGTTCAAATCAGGGTTCAGAAATTAAGGTTCACAATCAAAAGGTTTACAGGTTCATAGAAAAGATTTAATTCAATAGTTTCATATTAAACTTGTATTTAAAATAATCTTTCAGTGACTTTCACAAAATGATGATTAGTAAAACCTTTTTATCGAGAAAGTTCTTAAAAAGGAGTTTTCATAAGACCGTTAGTACAATTTCATTTAGAAGAGGTATAACCTCGTTTTAAGATAGTTTTTCTCAAAACATTTTCAGATATAATTAAGAAAGGTTTTCCCATTTCAGTTTCAATATCAAAAGGTCCATATCAGAAGTTCATATCAGAGGGTTCAATATCAGAAGGTCCATTATCAGAAGGTTCAATATCAGAAGGTTCAATATCAGAAGATTATAACAAAGGGGATCATAGCAATGGCATAAATACTGAAATTGACAGATCAGAAAAATGAAAGAGATCATGAGAAACCTGTGAGAAGGTTCAGAATATCTGTACCTTATACCGCAAATGAAAACACAACAGAACAACAAGGTCGGAAGCAACTCCATCTTCAGCGGATCTACATGAATTCATGATCTATTTTATTAATAGCTTGTTCAATTCAGATTACTTATTTTAGTCGGCTTTCCATTTTTAGCAACTTTTCCTTTTTAGGTAACTTTCCAGAAATAGCAACTTTCCTCTTTTTAGCAGGTTTCTATAATTAGCAGATTTCCATATTTAGCAAGATTCAATTATTTCAGAGTAGGTTAAGTTATCCGTAAATTAGTATTATGGACAATAGGGTTTATTTTGACAAGTTATAAAAGTCCAGGGTTAATTATGACAACTTCCCATAATTTAGGGTTTTTAATGTAAATTTGCCAAGATAAGGGTCTACAGTGAAAATATTACAAGTTACTCATTTTATATCATAAGTTATCCTGAATTACACTTTTAACCCTTTAGGTTTACCAATTTAAAATTTATACCCCTTTAGTTAATTAAATAACAGATTAAACCCTATAATTATATAAATCACAATTTAACCCTTTACCATATTTAATTTACACATCAAGCCCTTCGTTTTACAAAACTACATAATTACTCATGATTTCAAAATATGGTACGAATTACTCTTTCATTTTAAATAATTACAAAACAAGTCCCTTAAGTTATAAAACTTTACAATTCGAATCACATTTATTCATAATTACACATTAAGCCCTTAAATATCCAAAATTACACATTACACCCTTTATATCATTATTTATATAAATCACCTTCAAATTTCCAGAATTTACACTTTTAGTCCCTCTATTTTAAATAATTACAATTCGAAGCATATAAAACAATTTAAACCCTTTACTTACAAAATTTACACAAGATACCCCTCTAATATATTTTTCATGTTTCACCCCTGATCCAAAATGACTTACAAAAATATCCCACAAGTTTAAGTAATTACAAAACACACCCTTCTAGTTTTATTTTCCATTCGGTAAACATTTTAAATAACAAACCCTAACCCTAATTTATCCAATCATTATCAAATCATCAAAACATCATTAAAATACATTAATTCATCAGATCTAATCATAAAAATTCAAACCCTAATTTATTCGATCGGTTTTATATTTTTTTCTTTATTTCCTTTTTAGCCGATTAGAACAAAAATTAACAAGACATGATCTAAGCTTCTAAAATTATAAGGGTTATTTTTCTGATGTCATATGATACATATGGAACCCAGGAAAAATATGTATGAAACCCAGAAAATTCGCATGAACATATTAGAAATTATTTTTGTTTTTAGGGTTTTAATCCCATTAATTTTCATATGATCAAATGAGCATGCATGATTCGAATCTATCATTTTATATGAGTCATATATGTTGTAAAGAACACTAGAAAAATGCCACATGAATTTTAGAACGAAGGAACAAGCTGTGATAATTATTTACCTCTCGGATGAAAAATTCGACACCAATTAATTACCACTGATTAAACGAACGACCCAGAAGCCTTGCAGCTATTTTTCCTACCTTCCTAGGACTTAGATGATTGCCAGAAAAATGCCCAAAAGGCTCAAAAAAATCGGATCAAGAGTGGATGATTTTTGGAGTTTGTCGTGGGTTTTTAGGGTAGAAATTAGGGTTTTATGAAAAAAAAATAGGAGAAGCCGTGTTTTAATTGTGGAGGGGGGGGGGACATATGTCGGTTTTTATGTGATAAGAAGAGATCACATTCAGATTTTAAAGGATCTCCATTTAATTTGTGTTTATCCCTTTTAAACTTTAAAAACAATTAATTAAAATACATATATATATATTTTTGGTACAATGTAGTGTGACAAGTATTTTAGTACATTGTAAAATGTTAAAATGTAGCCTCAAAATTAATGTACTTCATCTGTAGCTCGTTTCCAGAGGTTTGGGATTTATTTGGTGTTTTATATATGCTTTAATTGAATTTTAAAGTTTCAGGGGCATTTTGGTCATTTTACATGTTTTGAAATTTCGGGTATTACATATCCAGTCAAGTATCCAGTCAAGTACGTATCCGGAGGGGTGACCTCGGAATACTAAGTACAAGGTTATAAGGTAACAGAAACAGTAATCCACTACGAGCCCAGAAACATAATCATATCATAATCATGTAACCATATAAGCATATAGAGGGGAGACCTCTCAGTAATCCAGAAAATATGAGGGGAGTCCTCAATCAGTAAAAGGAGTGATCAGCTCCCTGTATGTGAAAGACGTGTATCGCGCACACCATCAGTCACCAGAAATAACAGAATATAACCGAAACAGAATACAGAAACAGATCTAGGATGCATCCATACACCCCAGGTGGCCAAATACCTCCTTTACACACCAAATCAAATCAAGTCAGGGACGGGATAGGACATCACTCTCCTACCCTAGAGTCATGCCATCGGTGCATCAATGACATGGACATGAAACCCTCATGCCTAGTTATGGCTCGTAGTCTCAAACTGTGGGTCAAGGGTCAAGTATCAAATGTCCAAGTATCCAGTTTAAATTTTATATCAAGAGGTTCAAGTCAAATTTCCATTTCAGTTATATCAGAAGGTCCATATCAAAGGTTCATATCAATAGTTCAGTATCAGATGGTTCAATATCAGATGGTTCAATATCAGAAAGGTCAATATCAGATGGGTCAATATCAGAAGGTTCAATATCAGAAGGGTCAATATCAGAAGGTTCATAATCAAAGTTTCATAGCAACAGTTCATTTAAAAATGTTTCTATTTAAAAGTCCATTTAAAGCAATCTTTCAAAAATGGTTTTCATAATAAATGATCTTACAAAATAGTTTTCATAAAAATGGTCTTTCAAAACGGTTTTCATAAAGATGGTCTCAAAATAGTTTTCTTAAAAACTTTTAGTAACTTTCATTTAAAAGTAGTATCGCATCTTTTTAAAATAGCTTATCTCACACATTTTCATATATAATTCAGAATAATCCTTCAAAGTATCAAGTGATTCAAATATTCATGTTACAGGGTGACGAACGAGTCATATCAAGTATCAAGGGAACATGGCAAGGCTCAATTATCAAGGTTCACAAATCAAGGGAAGCATAGCAAAGGCATAGATCAAATAAGAAAGCCCCAAATAAAAAGGCTCAGATCATAATCAAACCAATATAGACAGATGTAAGTGAAACATGAAGAACGAATCTAGTATAAGGGAATATAGCAATGGCTTATGGAACCCTATAGTGAATCAAGATCAAAAGTCACGAGGAGGACACCCTTACTGAGAAAGGGTAGAATATCTGTACCTTGACGAAAGCAAACAAAATCACAAAGGTAGCAAACACTGACAGGAATCAAGTCACTCCTTCTTCACACCTAAAGGAGTAGAAGACAGAATTACAAATGGTTCTTATTTACTAATTTTAGTTATCTTTCCATTTTAAGTAACTTTCTATTTTTAGCAGGTTTCCAAATTTAGTAAGTTTCCATTTTTAGAAAGTTTCCTTATTTAGTAACACTAGTTATTAACATTCCCGTTTATCAACTTAAGGTATTAGAGGTGACCATATTAGTAGTTTAAGGTTCAATAAGTTATTTACATAAAGTTAAGGTTATTATGGTAGGTTTACAAATTTTAGGGTTTATTATGTAATTATGATAAGTTTAGGGACTATTATGCAATTATCACAAAATTAGGGTATAAAGTGTAATTATTATAAAGTTACAGGTTTTTACAAGTTAAGTCCTTTAGTATTAGAGAAATAACAATTTAAACCCTTTAGTTTTGGAAAATAAACAAATAACACCTTTTTAATATCTTTTACACTTTAACAGATTTTATGTATAAACCGGACCTGTTTTAAATAATTTATGAATCATATTAGAACTCCGAAATAAAATTCCCAAAAATTCACAGAGATAACCCAACGTCCCTAGTATTTTAACTAATTTTTTTTCCAGATTTTATTAACAAGTATAGGTATGAATGAAAAATCCATTTACCTAACATGTTCCAGAATCGGATCTGATGAAACACCCGAAAAGTAATTAATTCTCAACCCCATCTAGGAAATTTATAAAATTCTACAAAAATTTCAGTAATAACTAGACATATCAAATATTACCCAGTTCAAAGGAAACCTTCTAATTCGAGATGGTTTGAAAATGATAAATGAAAAACACGGACTATTTTTTCCAGACATACGAATTCGATTTGACACTTAATTTTCTAAAAATCAAAAAGTGGTCTTCCAGGCCTCTAAAAATTACAAGGTTAATTTCTACAGAAATCTCTTTCTTTGAATTTAATTTTAGACTCAAGAAACACCCAAATACCCCTCGTTATCATCAAGATCCAATTGGTTAAAGTCAGACTAAACTTTCTGATCAGAAACTGTTTCATAATTTCATGTAATCTTTTAGGGTTTTTGCTCTACAATTCGAATGGGTCAAACATGAAGGAAAAGAGATTACCTTGGATACAATTAGAACAAGAACACACCAAGATCACCAAAACTTCTTCCTTGGAATTTCTTTGGATCGACAAGATGAGAGGGAGAGGAGAGAGTGTCGAATTTTTTTAGAGAGAGAGAGCTAGGGTTTTTGTAATTTTCGGTTTGTGGATTTGTGAATGAACCGTGATTTTTGATTGGGTTATAATAGGTAATGATCAATTGTGATTATGGGCTTAAGTTACATGGGCTTGGGTTAGGAAAATTTCAAATTAGACGTAAAATTTGGTAGTCAGAATTTAGGGTTTTACAACTCTTCCCCTCTAAAATAAAAATTTCGTCATCGAAATTTGAAGTCGCAAAGTTAGACGAAGTCGTAGCAAATCGCAAAAGATCGTCACAAACATTCTCACGCCCGGGGAGGTTCTTCCAAAAAGGAAAGCTCATATGGAAATACGAATCAAGATTTCAGGTCAAATTAACTGTACCAACAGTAGAGGGCTCTACAAGAGTTCAAGATTTATGACTGAGGTCAACAGAATGCAAAACGAGAGTCCGAACTCATCCAGATATCTAATGAACAAAGGCAGAGTATACGCATAGGTAGAATGAACCTAAAGTCTCACTAATCACGGATAACCCAACGGAGATCAAATTCTAACTTCTTAGGTACTCCCCAAGACATCCTATGGCCACAATGAGGGCACGTTATATGGTGTAAGTATTATCACGTTGGCCAGACGTCATAATACTAGCACCACATAAATATGCCTTCATGATGATCATACTTTATCTCGAGTCGTAAGCAGAACAACCTATCTTAATCCACCTAGTACTTCTACAGTCTTAAAGGTCAACAAAATCAATGTCATAGTCAAGGCACGAATCAGAGTGATGCGGAAGCAATGATACTTAAACAAATACCTTATAGTCTACCCATTCCTCACTGGTCAAAACTTAAGTTCGTATTAAGAAATCCTAAAGCAAGTTCTCAAGATGTTCTCCTATGTTCTTACAGTGGAAGCCTAATGGTCCAAAACTCACAGGTCAAGGGTAATGTATTACAAGTCGTAAGCCTGGTCTCTGATACCATAAATTGTAACACCCCAACTCGACAAGGGTAGAGATGTCACAATAATGGTTTCATATCAGAACAAACACAAGCATATGACATAAATAATACAATTGAATTTCAAAGGTTACAATGGAAAATCTGAAGATACAAGGTTACAATAAAGATACAATAATTACTAAGTCTGAATATAAGCTCCTCTAGTCATCTGTCTCAAAATAGCTAATAAGGTTTTCTAAGTCCAAGGTACTCTACACTCACACCCAGCTTCCAAACTAATACCTGCCGCTGGAAAAGAAATGCGGCTGAGCCACGAAAGCTCAGTGAACAAATATAACGATAACAAAGCAGTAATGATGGGATAGTGAAGTAAGTGAAACAATGCAAGGTATAACAAGAGTTAGGAAAGAAAAATAAAGGTTATGCAGGTGTATCAGGAATTAAGAATCAGTTACCATAGTAAAGGGAACAGTAATCCCAACCCGAGCCCAAGTCATATCAAGTCAAGTCAAGTATCAAGTCAAGTATCCAGTCAAGTACGTATCCGGAGGGGTGACCTCGGAATACTAAGTACAAGGTTATAAGGTAACAGAAACAGTAATCCACTACGAGCCCAGAAACAGAATCATATCATAATCATGTAACCATATAAGCATATAAAGGGGAGACCTCTCAGTAATCCAGAAAATATGAGGGGAGTCCTCAATCAGTAAATGGAGTGATCAGCTCCCAGTATGTGAAAGACGTTTATCGCACACACCATCAGTCACCAGAAATAACAGAAACATAATACAGAAACAGATCTAGGATGCATCCATACGCCCCAGGTGGCCAAATACCTCCTCTACACACCAAATCAAATCAAGTCAGGGACGGGATAGGACATCACTCTCCTACCCTAGAGTCATGCCATCGGTGCATCAATGACATGGACATGAAACCCTCATGCCTAGTTATGGCTCGTAGTCTCAAACTGTGGGTCAAGGGTCAAGTATCAAATGTCCAAGTATCCAGTTCAAATTTCATATCAAGTGGTTCAAGTCAAATTTCCATTTCAATTATATCAGAAGGTCCATATCAAAGGTTCATATCAATAGTTCAGTATCAGATGGTTCAATATCAGATGGTTCAATATCAGAAAGGTCAATATCAGATGGGTCAATATCAGAAGGTTCAATATCAGAAGGGTCAATATCAGAAGGTTCATAATCAAAGTTTCATAGCAACAGTTCATTTAAAAAGGTTTCTATTTAAAAGTCCATTTAAAGCAATCTTTCAAAAATGGTTTTCATAATAAATGATCTTACAAAATAGTTTTCATAAAAATGGTCTTTCAAAACGGTTTTCATAAAGATGGTCTTAAAATAGTTTTCTTAAAAACTTTTAGTAACTTTCATTTAAAAGTAGTATCACATCTTTTTAAAATAGCTTTTCTCACACATTTTCATATATAATTCAGAATAATCCTTCAAAGTATCAAGTGATTCAAATATTCATGTTACAGGGTGACGAACGAGTCATATCAAGTATCAAAGGAACATGGCAAGGCTCAATTATCAAGGTTCACAAATCAAGGGAAGCATAGCAAAGGCATAGATCAAATAAGAAAGCCCCAAATAAAAAGGCTCAGATCATAATCAAACCAATATAGACAGATGTAAGTGAAACATGAAGAACGAATCAAAGTATAAGGGAACATAGCAATGGCTTAGGGAACCCTATAGTGAATCAAGATCAAAAGTCATGAGAAGGACACCCTTACTGAGAAAGGGTAGAATATCTGTACCTTGACGAAAGCAAACAAAATCACAAAGGTAGCAAACACTGACAGGAATCAAGTCACTCCTTCTTCACACCTAAAGGAGTAGAAGACAGAATTACAAATGGTTCTTATTTACTAATTTTAGTTATCTTTCCATTTTAAGTAACTTTCTATTTTTAGCAGGTTTCCAAATTTAGTAAGTTTCCATTTTTAGAATGTTTCCTTATTTAGTAACACTAGTTATTAACATTCCCGTTTATCAACTTAAGGTATTAGAGGTGACCATATTAGTAGTTTAAGGTTCAATAAGTTATTTACATAAAGTTAAGGTTATTATGGTAGGTTTACAAATTTTAGGGTTTATTATGTAATTATGATAAGTTTAGGGACTATTATGCAATTATCACAAAATTAGGGTATAAAGTGTAATTATTATAAAGTTACAGGTTTTTACAAGTTAAGTCCTTTAGTATTAGAGAAATAACAATTTAAACCCTTTAGTTTTGGAAAATAAACAAATAACACCTTTTTAATATCTTTTACACTTTAACAGATTTTATGTATAAACCGGACCTGTTTTAAATAATTTATGAATCATATTAGAACTCCGAAATAAAATTCCCAAAAATTCACAAAGATACTCCAATGTCCCTAGTATTTTAATTAATTTTTTTCCAGATTTTATTAACAAGTATAGGTATGAATGAAAAATCCATTTACCTAACATGTTCCAGAATCGGATCTGATGAAACACCCGAAAAGTAATTAATTCTCAACCCCATCTAGGAAATTTATAAAAATCTACAAAAATTTCAGTAACTACTAGACATATCAAATATTACCCAGTTCAAAGGAAACCTTCTAATTCGAGATGTTTTGAAAATGATAAATGAAAAACACGGACTGTTTTTTCCAGACATACAAATTCGATTTGATACTTAATTTTCTAAAAATCAAAAAGTGGTCTTCCATGCCTCTAAAAATTACAAGGTTATTTTCTACAGAAATATCTTTCTTTGAATTTAATTTTAGACTCAAGAAACACCCAAATACCCCTCGTTATCATCAAGATCCAATTGGTTAAAGTCGGACTAAACTTTCTGATCAGAAACTGTTTCATAATTTCATGTAATCTTTTAGGGTTTTTGCTCTACAATTCGAATGGGTCAAACATGAAGGAAAATAGATTACCTTGGATACAATTAGAACAAGAACACACCAAGATCACCAAAACTTCTTCCTTGAAATTTCTTTGGATCGACAAGATGAGAGGGAGAGGAGAGAGTGTCGAATTTTTTTAGAGAGAGAGAGCTAGGGTTTTTGTAATTTTTGGTTTGTGGATTTGTGAATGAACCGTGATTTTTGATTGGGTTATAATAGGTAAAGATCAATTGTGATTATGGGCTTAAGTTACATGGGCTTGGGTTGGGTTGTTGTAGCCTAACAAAATTTATATATAGCCCGAAACAATAATTCATGTAATAAAATTGGTGCCTCGTATTTATTTATGTTTACGAAATATTTTCGGATTTCAAATATGTTCAAAAGTTTCATAACGATGTTTTGTTCTAATTATTTGGATTAACGGTGAATTCGTTCAGTTGCTTTCGGTTTTATAACAAATCGTATCCATAACTTAGGAAAATTTCAAATTAGACGTAAAATTTGGTAGTCAGAATTTAGGGTTTTACAACTCTTCCCCTCTAAAAGAAAATTTTCGTCCTCGAAATTTGAAGTCGCAAAGTTAGACGAAGTCGTAGCAAATCGCAAAAGATCGTCACAAACATTGTCACGCCCGGGGAGGTTCTTCCAAAAAGGAAAGCTCATATGGAAATACGAATCAAGATTTCAGGTCAAATTAACTGTACCAACAGTAGAGGGCTCTACAAGAGTTCAAGATTTATGACTGAGGTCAACAGAATGCAAAACGAGAGTCCGAACTCATCCAGATATCTAATGAACAAAGGCAGAGTATACGCATAGGAAGAATGAACCTAAAGTCTCACTAATCACGGATAACCCAATGGAGATCAAATTCTAACTTCTTAGGTACTCCCCAAGACATCCTATGGCCACAATGAGGGCACGTTATATGGTGTAAGTATTATCACGTTGGCCAGACGTCATAATACTAGCACCACATAAATATGCCTTCATGATGATCATACTTTATCTCGAGTCGTAAGCAGAACAACCTATCTTAATCCACCTAGTACTTCTACAGTCTTAAAGGTCAACAAAATCAATGTCATAGTCAAGGCACGAATTAGAGTGATGCGGAAGCAATGATACTTAAACAAATACCTTATAGTCTACCCATTCCTCACTGGTCAAAACTTAAGTTCGTATTAAGAAATCCTAAAGCAAGTTCTCAAGATGTTCTCCTATGTTCTTACAGTGGAAGCCTAATGGTCCAAAACTCACAGGTCAAGGGTAATGTATTACAAGTCGTAAGCCTGGTCTCTGATACCATAAATTGTAACACCCCAACTCGACAAGGGTAGAGATGTCACAATACTGGTTTCATATCAGAACAAACACAAGCATATGACATAAATAATACAATTGAATTTCAAAGGTTACAATGGAAAATCTGAAGATACAAGGTTACAATAAAGATACAATAATTACTAAGTCTGAATATAAGCTCCTCTAGTCATTTGTCTCAAAATAGCTAATAAGGTTTTCTAAGTCCAAGGTACTCTACACTCACACCCAGCTTCCAAACTAAAACCTGCCGCAAGAAAAGAAATGCGGCTGAGCTACGAAAGCTCAGTGAACAGATATAATGATAACAAAGCAGTAATGATGGGATAGTGAAGTAAGTGAAACAATGCAAGGTATAACAAGCGTTAGGAAAGAAAAATAAAGGTTATGCAGGTATATCAGGAATTAAGAATCAGTTACCATAGTAAAGGGAACAGTAATCCCAACCCGAGCCCAAGTCATATCAAGTCAAGTCAAGTATCAAGTCAAGTATCCAGTCAAGTATCCAGTCAAGTACGTATCCGGAGGGGTGACCTCGGAATACTAAGTACAAGGTTATAAGGTAACAGAAACAGTAATCCACTACGAGCCCAGAAACAGAATCATATCATAATCATGTAACCATATAAGCATATAGAGGGGAGACCTCTCAGTAATCCAGAAAATATGAGGGGAGTCCTCAATCAGTAAATGGAGTGATCAGCTCCCAGTATGTGAAAGACGTGTATCGCACACACCATCAGTCACCAGAAATAACAGAATATAACAGAAACATAATACAGAAACAGATCTAGGATGCATCCATACGCCCAGGTGGCCAAATACCTCCTCTACACACCAAATCAAATCAAGTCAGGGACGGGATAGGACATCACTCTCCTACCCTAGAGTCATGCCATCGGTGCATCAATGACATGGACATGAAACCCTCATGCCTAGTTATGGCTCGTAGTCTCAAACTGTGGGTCAAGGGTCAAGTATCAAATGTCCAAGTATCCAGTTCAAATTTCATATCAAGTGGTTCAAGTCAAATTTCCATTTCAATTATATCAGAAGGTCCATATCAAAGGTTCATATCAATAGTTCAGTATCAGATGGTTCAATATCAGATGGTTCAATATCAGAAAGGTCAATATCAGATGGGTCAATATCAGAAGGTTCAATATCAGAAGGGTCAATATCAGAAGGTTCATAATCAAAGTTTCATAGCAACAGTTCATTTAAAAAGGTTTCTATTTAAAAGTCCATTTAAAGCAATCTTTCAAAAATGGTTTTCATAATAAATGATCTTACAAAATAGTTTTCATAAAAATGGTCTTTCAAAACGGTTTTCATAAAGATGGTCTTAAAATAGTTTTCTTAAAAACTTTTAGTAACTTTCATTTAAAAGTAGTATCGCATCTTTTTAAAATAGCTTTTCTCACACATTTTCATATATAATTCAGAATAATCCTTCAAAGTATCAAGTGATTCAAATATTCATGTTACAGGGTGACGAACGAGTCATATCAAGTATCAAGGGAACATGGCAAGGCTCAATTATCAAGGTTCACAAATCAAGGGAAGCATAGCAAAGGCATAGATCAAATAAGAAAGCCCCAAATAAAAAGGCTCAGATCATAATCAAACCAATATAGACAGATGTATGTGAAACATGAAGAACGAATCAAGTATAAGGGAACATAGCAATGGCTTAGGGAACCCTATAGTGAATCAAGATCACAAGTCATGAGAAGGACACCCTTACTGAGAAAGGGTAGAATATCTGTACCTTGACGAAAGCAAACAAAATCACAAAGGTAGCAAACACTGACAGGAATCAAGTCACTCCTTCTTCACACCTAAAGGAGTAGAAGACAGAATTACAAATGGTTCTTATTTACTAATTTTAGTTATCTTTCCATTTTAAGTAACTTTCTATTTTTAGCAGGTTTCCAAATTTAGTAAGTTTCCATTTTTAGAAAGTTTCCTTATTTAGTAACACTAGTTATTAACATTCCCGTTTATCAACTTAAGGTATTAGAGGTGACCATATTAGTAGTTTAAGGTTCAATAAGTTATTTACATAAAGTTAAGGTTATTATGGTAGGTTTACAAATTTTAGGGTTTATTATGTAATTATGATAAGTTTAGGGACTATTATGCAATTATCACAAAATTAGGGTATAAAGTGTAATTATTATAAAGTTACAGGTTTTTACAAGTTAAGTCCTTTAGTATTAGAGAAATAACAATTTAAACCCTTTAGTTTTGGAAAATAAACAAATAACACCTTTTTAATATCTTTTACACTTTAACAGATTTTATGTATAAACCGGACCTGTTTTAAATAATTTATGAATCATATTAGAACTCCGAAATAAAATTCCCAAAAATTCACAGAGATACCCCAACGTCCCTAGTATTTTAACTAATTTTTTTCCAGATTTTATTAACAAGTATAGGTATGAATGAAAAATCCATTTACCTAACATGTTCCAGAATAGGATCTGATGAAACCCCCGAAAAGTAATTAATTCTCAACCCCATCTAGGAAATTTATAAAAATCTACAAAAATTTCTGTAACTACTAGACATATCAAATATTACCCAGTTCAAAGGACACCTTCTAATTCGAGATGGTTTGAAAATGATAAATGAAAAACACGGACTGTTTTTTCCAGACATACGAATTCGATTTGACACTTAATTTTATAAAAATCAAAAAGTGGTCTTCCAGGCCTCTAAAAATTACAAGGTTAATTTCTACAGAAATCTCTTTCTTTGACTTTAATTTTAGACTCAAGAAACACCCAAATACCCCTGGTTATAATCAAGATCCAATTGGTTAAAGTCGGACTAAACTTTCTGATCAGAAACTGTTTCATAATTTCATGTAATCTTTTAGGGTTTTTGCTCTACAATTCGAATGGGTCAAACATGAAGGAAAAGAGATTACCTTGGATACAATTAGAACAAGAACACACCAAGATCACCAAAACTTCTTCCTTGGAATTTCTTTGGATCGACAAGATGAGAGGGAGAGGAGAGAGTGTCGAATTATTTTAGAGAGAGAGAGCTAGGGTTTTTGTAATTTTCGGTTTGTGGATTTGTGAATGAACCGTGTTTTTTGATTGGGTTATAATAGGTAAAGATCAATTGTGATTATGGGCTTAAGTTACATGGGCTTGGGTTGGGTTGTTGTAGCCTAACAAAATTTATATATAGCCCGAAACAATAATTCATGTAATAAAATTGGTGCCTCGTATTTATTTATGTTTACGAAATATTTTTGGATTTCAAATATGTTCAAAAGTTTCATAACGATGTTTTGTTCTAATTATTTGGATTAACGGTGAATTCGTTCAGTTGCTTTCGGTTTTATAACAAATCGTATCCATAACTTAGGAAAATTTCAAATTCGACGTAAAATTTGGTAGTCAGAATTTAGGGTTTTATATTTTTGATCCACATAATCTCCTGCATGATCAAAGTCGACATAGACAACAGTTTCTACCCCGGTCCCCTTGGGATAGAATAATCCCAAGTGTATAGTGCCTTTAATGTATAGAAAGATACGCTTAACCGCTTCAAGGTGAGAGGTTTTGGGATCCTCTTGGAAGCCAGCACAAAGGCAGACACTAAACATGATGTCGGGCCTACTTGCCATGAGGTATAGCAAACTTCCTATCATACCTCTATACTTAGTGCTATCCACAGACTCACCTTCTTCACCTTTCGTGAGTTTTATTTTCGTGGACATGGGAGTTTTCATGGGCTTAGATTCTTCTAAACTAAACTTCTTAAGCATCTCCTTACTATATTTAGATTGGTTAAAGAAGATACCATCTTCCATTTGTTTAATTTGTAACCCAAGGAAGAAATTTAATTCGCCCATCATGCTCATCTCAAACTCGTCACGCATGATCTTAGAGAAATCATCGCACAGTTCTGGACAAGTTGAGCCAAATATGATGTCGTCGACATATATTTGAACAATAATGAGATGTGAATTACGTTTCTTTGTGAAAAGTGTGTTATCTACCACTCCCATGGTATATTCATGTTCGATCAAGAATGCATTTAGTCTATCGTACCAAGCTTTAGGAGCTTGTTTGAGACCATAGAGTGCTTTCTTGAGTTTATAAACATGATTCAGTTTCTCGAAATCAACGAATCCTGGAGGTTGTGCAACATATACCTCCTCGTTGATATAACCATTTAGGAATGCACTTTTCACATCCATTTAGTATAACTTAAAGTCTAAGGCACAAGCATAGGCAAGGAGTATCCTAATAGACTCTAATCTAGCTACGAGTGCATAGGTTTCATTGTAGTCTATTCCTTCTTGTTGGTTATAGCCTTGTGCTACCAACATTGCCTTATTCCTAGTTACGACGCCATTTTCGTCGAGTTTATTCCTAAACACCCACTTAGTTCCTATGATGGTTTGATTCTTAGGAGGAGGTACTAAATCCTAAACTTGGTTTGCGGTGAATTGATTAAGTTCCTCTTGCATGGCGACTACCCAACTTTCATCCTTAATCGCTTCACCGACATTCTTAGGTTCTACAGTTGATATGAAACAAAAGAAATTACTTTTGTTTTGTGCTTGTGGCCTAAGAGTTCTTTGGTTAAGGTTTCCTATGACATTTTCAATGGGATGGTTCTTGGATTCCTTAATGTTGACAACTTCGTCAACTTCAACTATTTCATCCTCAATGTCATCTTCTAAGGGTTTCTTGCCATTAACCTTAATGGCTTCATCCTCATCTAAGTCATCATCTACCAAGGGTGATGTCTTAGTTGGTGGAGGACTTTCATCGAATGTCACGTTGAGTAACTCTTCGACTTTCATTGTTTCCTTGTTTAGGACTACATAGGCCTTACTATTTTGGGAGTATCCTAGGAAAACACCTTCGTAAGACTTTGGGTCAAACTTGGTGAGGTAGTCTTTAGTGTTTAGTATGAAGCACTTACTTCCAAACACTCTAAAGTAATCAAGAGAAGGTTTTCTACATTTCATGATTTCATATGGTGTTTTTTCCTAACATATGTCTAATTAGAATCCTATTAAGTATGTAAGTTGAGGTGTCCACCGCATTACACCAAAACTTTTGCGGAATTGTGTAACACCCCCAAAATCTGGTATGGCGGAAGCATTCGGGTCATGGGGTGCTACTAAATTGAATATCACAACACAAGGTAATAAGGAACGGAATACATACTCCGTTTTAATTTAACCAAATTAAATAAGTTTACAAAATAGTTTGAATTCATAAATAAAGCCCATAATTTAGTTTGTCCCGGACAAAAACAAGTCATAGTTTAAATGTCACAATACATCGGAAAACGGTCTATGACCCTTGCCTTGCCACAACCTTGTCACATTCATACGGCTCAAATACCTGAGAAAAACATGCTAAAAGTCAGCAAAAAGCTGGTGAGTTCATAGGTTTATCAATAAGCAGTAAAAATCAATGGTTTTGGACCATGAGTTTGGTATATGAACATTACAACCCATGCAATGTCATATAAAAATACAGTCTATTACGCTAGCACTAAGTTCATGTAACCGAAGCTATAACATGTGTGCATGCTCTAGAAGCATGTTAAATATCAGGGCCCGGCAAGTGTGTATCCCAGACACTTGTGGTTTCGATATGGTATACGTTCGTTTGCCTATCCGGTCAACCCGAACGGGGACGTTACTCCCAATAGATCTATTTATAACATTCGCGCTTCCCAGCAGGAATTGACGGTTCATGAATTTGGGCAAATTGGGACATAATAGGGCTTAGGCTAATCCACGTAATAGTTTTGATAAAACAATAGTGTTGGTCCATATAATGTTTTGCATGTTTCTCACCCCAAATTGGAAAACAAGTTTAAGTAAAATGGGGCTATAAACTCACCTTGTTAAGTAGTAGCGAAATCACAAGTAGTTCAAATAGAGTGCAGCACCGACACGCGACCTAAATTAGTAAAGTACGTTTTAGTTCGTAATTCAAGTTCAAGGATTTCAATTATTTCAAAATTTTATGTTGGTGTTGCTGGTGTGGTAGCATTTAATTGAAAACCAAGTTTTTAATATTTAAAGTTGTTGGCTCGTCAAGTTGTACGAACGTACAAAAGAATAGGAATAGCGATTCATTGGATTGACAATGATTGGAAAGATACGCACGAAGGATAACGATCATGAAATGTCGATGTGAACGATTGTAGGGCGGTTGGCGTCTAAATGATTGTACGTGTGTATATATATATTTATACTTATATATATATCGGTGAAAAATAAGTAAAGTTGGATAAGGTTTTTCTAATATATAAAAGTGTTATAATTTGTGAGAAAATAATGTTTTTGAAAAGTAATAGTCTCATTTGATTGAGTTGTTATAGCCGTTTTCAATTACTAATTTATAGGAAAAATATATCATTTAACTAGTTACGATTTCATAATTGGTATATTTTCAAGCGTCAATATAAGAATTGAGATCATTCCGAGTAAACAATTTCATGTCATATGTATATATTTTTAAGTGTAACTCATTTGTGTTGTTTAATCTCTTTTTAAAACATATGTCACGTTTATAGTGTTTCGTAAAATATATATTAACAATCAAATTTTTATGTTGCGCTATTTAGTTATTGTCAAAATTTATTACATGTGGTCGTCGTGTGTTTTAAACAATTACGAGTTTATAACAAAATAAGTGTCAAGTTATTTTATTGTCGTCGTGTATAAATAAACGATCGTTTGTTTAAAAGAAAATTTGTATGTCGAATTATGTATAACGAAAAATAGGTATCGAGGAGGGGGAATGGGCTGCGGCCCACATAATATAACAGTGAATGGGTTAAAATTTTCTTTTGGGCCTTGGTACATATGTGGCCTGCGGTGCACATAGGCTCGGCCCAATGTGATTACAAAAGAACACTTCAATGGGCTGAAGCCCATTCGTGGCTTACTGGTATCAATCATAGGCAACATAGTTTGTGTGTCCAGTGCATTAACAAAGGAGAAACTGGAACAATTTTTAACGCAAGCTAAAATGGCTATGAGACTTGAATTTAAACATGGTTCGGGGAGTTTCAATTGACACGAAATATAGGGTCTTTTGAGGGGTGGACGGGGCGCTATTAGACAACAATGAGGGACTCGTTTTTGGGGTCCTTTGGGACCATTTTACACCGAGCAAAACAAACACTCAAGAGTGGTGTTTCAATCGACTAGTAAAGTCGATTCAACACCAGTGTTCACCACCCTTTTGTGATAGCTCGCGGTTGCGAATCAAATACCTAAGAAGGGTGTTGTTACTGTCGCGTAACAAGTCTCGAAACGGGGCAAAAATGAGCGTTAATCACAACCTTGAGCCATGTTCGTGGCTGCCATATAGCATCTTGGCCACGAACATGTTAGACCTTGGGTATTTGGGGAGGTCTTTGAGTCGAGTACCACTCGACTCAACCACGAGCACAAACACAAATACGAACATAAGCAATCTCAAAACAGCAAGGACCTACGATTTAGGACTTAAAGACACTACATGAACAGATTTTTGGAGCTCTTTCAAAGTGCTTGTAATGGCTTTGATGAGTCTCGAGTTGAGCACTACTCAACTCGACTGCAACACCATCATCAACACGAACTCAAATGTCTTTAGAATTCAAGCAAGACACAATATTAAAGGTTAATGAGCACTTACCAACTGATTTTAAAGATTAGACCCATTTTAGACATAAACTCAAACACATTGTGGGCATAACCCATGACTAGATACTTGTCTAGTATGGTTTCTAAACCACATTTCCCATATTCTAGCAATACCAAACTTCACAGTAACATGTTTTTAAAAAAAATGACTTGACTAATCTAGTTCTTGAATTATTGTCTCACATTTGTTCGAACAAAGGTCCAAGATTCTTTTACAGTAGCATTTAGTGGGGAAAAGCTTAACCGAATTCAGGACTAATTCACGACATAGATTCAAGGTCTTTGAGCCAATATTAGTTTTGAAACCATTTTCAAGTTATACCACACCAACATAATCGACATACACGCTATGAATTCACAGTGACACTATAACTTCGAGTGAATTAGACCAAAAACACAAAGATTATCACAAAATTTACTATTAATTCAACAGAACAAAATTACTAAGTTCATACATCATTCAAAAGTTTTTTAAAAAAAAATTACAAGGACAAGATTAAACCTCACAAAGATGGATGATGAATCGACTTGAATGTCTCCACAAGAAGTCCCACTTGATTCCAAGCTTATCACACCCTCCTTTTCCTTGAGTATACTCGACTGTGATGATAGTTTGAGTGAGTTTGGAGTTTTCTTGTGTGATTTGCTTCTCCTGGAATCAAGCTTCTTAAGGATACAATCCATGGAAATCTTTGACCCACTTTCGGTATAGGGAAGTGGAGTTTAACTATTTTTGGAGTTTGCTTCTCTTGGTGTTGATATTGATTCGACCTCCAGGGGAGGGTTTGAGTCTCGATGCTCTTGGAACGCTGGAAATACACCACTGTTGATAGTGATAAAAGATGGGTTTGTGGCAGGGAATCTCCCTTGCGTGTGGTAAGATGATATTGGGAAAGGAATAGCAAAAATATTTGAATTGTGATCCCTTTGATCCGGTTATTGCTAGGGTTCTTGGGGAATGCTGCTGGATATTATTGAAGAAGATAAAAAGGAGAAAAAGATGAGATCTGATATTTCTGAGTTATCACGTGTGGGATAAGGTTGGGTGGGTTTTATTTTATTTCTGATTTTTAAGATTTTGGTGTATTAAGTGTACCCCGTGTCTCGTTTAATCAAGGTTTGTTCGCGACAACGCGCCTTCACGTAAACGTGAAAAATACAATTCCGGAGCCGTTTTCCCGATACTAATGAAAAATAAATTTTTCGACTCATAAAAATAAATTTTAAAATCTAACCTTTACTAATATGGTGTCGGTACGCGTGTGGTGTCGATTTTTCAGAAAAACAAGATAACCTCTCGTTTTTGATTTGTTTTTGTCTGAAATTGTCGGGAAGTGATAAATTCACTTTATTGATAAGTTAAAATAGTTTGGGTGAGTTGTTGTACGCTACTGCGTGCGGATTTGCTTTCCGAAATAACTACGTAAACATACCATTGTTTAGTTTAACAGTTTAGTAATAATAATAAATCGACATTTATTATTAAAATATTAGGGTGAAAATTACCATTTGTCACATCCTCCCTGCCTTAGAACGAAAACCGTCCTCGGTTTTTACTTGGAGTTACGCGATGAATTTGGGAAATGGTGTGGGTATTTGCGCTTGATCTCGTCCTCGCGTTCCCATGTGTATTCGGGACCTCTTCGAGAGTTCCAACGAACTTTAACAATAGGAATGCGGCTTTGCTTAAGTCGCTTGATTTCTCGATCCATAATTTTGACAGGTTCTTCGATGAAATTTAGTCTCTCGTCCATCTGAATCTCCTCCAGAGGAACGGCAAGTGTTTCGTTTGAGAGACACTTCTTCAGATTACTCACATGGAACACGTTGTGCATAGAGCTGAGTTCTAACGGTGGCTCGAGTCGGTAAGCTACCGGCCCGATTCTGGTGATGATTCTGAAAGGTTCGATGTTTCGGGAATTTAATTCCCCACGTTTTCTAAAATGAATCACGCCTTCCCATGGCGAGACCTTTAACATGACGCGGTCACCAACTTGGAACTCAATTGGTTCCCGACTCTTGTCATCATAGCTTTTCCGACGGTCTCGAGTCACGTGCATTCGGTTCTTGGTTTGCACATTCTGTTAAGTGGTTTCCTATACTAATTCAGGACCAGTGTGTTGGCTTCCTCCGGCATCAGCCCAGTATATAGGTGTTCTGTACCTTCGATCATAAGGTGCCTCATATGGTGCAGCTTTGATTCTTGTGTGATAGTTGTTATTGTACAAAAACTCGGCTAACGGCGGATGCCTATCCTAGCCATTCCAAGGTCTATCACACTCGCTCGTGGCATGTCTTCTAAGGTTTGAATGGTTCTTTCGCTTTGACCATCTGTTTGTGGATGGTATGCGGTGCTCATCTCATGATTAGTGCCTAAAGCATCCTGCAGTAATTTCCAAAGGTTCGACGTGAATTGGTTTCCTCTATCGGAGTTAATAAGGGTCTGATCTACATGTCTTGCCACGATCTCCTTTAAATGCTATCGTTGTTTTACCCGTGTTGTCATTTTCCAAGATTGGTAGGGAGTCGGCGGACTTGGTGGGACGGTCGGTGATTACTCCAATAGTGTCCTAACCATCAGAGGTTTCGGTGGCTTTAGGGTAAAGTCCATAGTTATATGTTTCCAAATTTCCATTCTAGAATTCATGGTTGCACTAACAATCATAACGGTTTCTGCTAATCAACCTTAACCTTGTGATGATTTACAACTTTGTCTGGGTGGATACTACAAATTTTTTTTTTTTTTTTTTCCTTGGCCTTAACCATTTCGTTTTTCTAAATCCTGGTAGCGTAAAGTTTAATCCTATTTTGATATAAGGTGGTAAGGTGGTTGGTCCCTATGGTTTGTTCCATAATTAGATGTCTCCCTTTTTCAGAGGCCGGGGTAAAGCTTTATTTGAAACTTTATTTGTGAAGCTGTTTATACAAATTTGACCAACAGTATAAGCAGTAGACATTTGAAATTTCTAATTATATAAAGTGGTATGACCAGCTCGAAAGATTTATTATTTGGTAAAATAGTTTTTAAACATGTTGTAGATAAAACAATTCTTCTCAGGCCGACATCTAGTCATCCTTTACTATGCCAAAATCTTGATAAAGTTTGACCGAAAAATCCTATCAGAGTGCATATTTCGGGAAGATGTCACAACAAGTTTTATAATCGATATTAACTCATTTTTAAAGAACGGTCCTTAAAGGGAGAACAATTGAATGAGGAGGTGTAATCGGGTGTGTACATCTATATGTGTTTTGAGTGTTCAAAGACGGATCCTAACTTCCAAGACTGAGTAGGGCTTGATATTTAATATCCGGCGAGGCTTATAGGTTTAAGTACTCGACTTACTTAAGCCGGCTTCTAGGTGTTATGACTTAGATTGTTGCATTAGTGAACTGGATGAATAAATCGGTCGGGTACTGTACAGAGAGATGTCTTATTTGTTTACAAGTGAGGTTGTGTACTAATGACCTTTCGGTATGTTAAGGCTTCCTGGCATTTCGGTGTGGAAGTGGTGTTAATAATAATGAGGTCGAGTCATCTAGACTCCTAGAGTGCACAATGTTATAAGGTTAATGGTATATCGAGAATCTGTCCTAATGTATCTGCTACTTATAAGGAAAACTCATCGTGAGGAATGAAGAGGATATATTGTACTTTGATGACGCAATGTCGAAGTATGATGTATCGATATCTATAGTCTAAGGCGGAGGTGTTTCACTTACCTCTAAGGTTCGACTTAGTGAGTAACGGTGTTTCGATAAACTTCATGCCCTAGACTAGTTTGTATTCTCGAGGGGGTTAGGGAAGGGTTTGGCATATGTCTCCATGATAGTGGTTCAGGTTACTTTGTAAGGTCCTGAGGCTTCGGTTGGGTTACTAGTCCACTTCTGGTAATTCTTTAGATCCTTTAAAGCTTAGTGGTCTACTCATTGTTCATTTCTGTTGGGGGTCCTTCTTGTGTTGCTAGGATTCTATTAACAGACAGTACGTGAATAAGTTTTCCATCATAGGCATTTACGGAGGGGTATTTTGTCATCCAGTAAAGTTTTGTGGGCATAGGATCACCCAAGCTAGTACGGGAAGTTTTAGAGTATGGCCCTTAAAGATGGTGTTGATTGCTACTAGCAGTCAATTGATTGGCTCGGTAGTGTACCTAGTACTTAGCGCGGAGAGTATAACCTTGTAGAACGAGGTTGGTTGCTACTGGCAATCGACCAGTCAAGTCGTTCAAGTATTTAGCGTTCTGCGCAGAATGTAAGGTCTCTATTAAGAGTCTAAATATAACCATTGCAACTATTTGACATAACTGCTATAAAGCAAGGATATGTTTCAATCGCGTATGGGGTTATGAGTTATCCGGTAGCTATCAAATTTAAAGATTTGTCTGTTTGATGATGAAGTGTCTCAGAATCAGAAGAGGTAGTGTATAATGAGGTGCTAATCGCTGGGGTCGTTTGATGATGGCTGGTGATGTTACTTATCTCCTCAGATTAGTACGTGGTGTGAGGTAAGGCTGATTTTTATGTGGTAAGATTGCGTTGAAGTCTATTTGATTACTGTGCTTTTAGCACGGATGCCCAAGTCTTGCACTACTTTTATGTACCACACATGTGAGTTTTTGATTTTCTCGAAATGGAGACAGAAAATTTGTCGTTTGGTAAAAGTTTTAAGGCAGTCGTTCCTAGCATAGCATGATTCTACCATAATTATACATAGGTGATCAGGCTTTGTATAATTAAGGTCCAATGATGCAATACTGGGTTTAGTTACAAGAATTTATATCAGTTATTTGTTTTAGAGTACGAAATACTTTTCGAAGAAGTAATTAGTTTGCAAGATGATAACAAGATAGTTTATAGGGCAGTTTGTAAAACTGTTTATAGGGTAGTAGGAAAACACTTTATTCTCTACAAGATAGTAGAAAAGTTGCAGTTTTGATTTGTGACTAATAGCGAAGTAATTTCATAAACAAATGGTTTGTGAGGTGACCACAAAATAGGTTGTAGTGCAATAGTAAAACAGTTTACGAGATAACGACTAAAGTAGCTCACAGGAGAGCAAAATGGCTTATGAGACCAAAATTTACAAGATATTAGAGAAACCGTTTAGTGATTTATGAAGTATTGGTAAGGTAACGGATTTGTTTATTACACAGGAATCAATATAGTTTGCAAAATGTAACAAGGTGGTTTATTAGGTAGTAGCAAAATTTGTAGTACATCGGCCAATGTTTAATGCATTCATTTGATATAAGATTGTAGATAGTCGTGAGTCAAATAAGCTTACAATTTAGGATGAACATACACCAATCCATACAATACTACGAGGTTCTCAGAAAGGTACTAATAAAGTCTTATAGGAATACATCTTAAGAGAGTCTAAACTTAGGACTCGTTATACAGAGTAGTCGACCCTTTTTGACATCACGTTCAAGTCATGCTTTCCTCCTGTTTCGAGGTTTCCTGATACTTTGGTTCCTTGCACTCTCTTCTGTAGTGCCCATTCTTTCCGCACCCATAACAGGTCTCATCAGCCTTCCGATTTTTCCCTGACACTATCTTTGCCTTTGCGGGGGTTTTGAACCTACAATCTTTAGTTAAGTGTCCAACCTTCCGGCATTTGCGGCATCTCACGGTGCAAGACCCGTTGTGGTGTAGTTTGCAACGACTACACATTGGCAATTTTCCAGCATAGGCCTTTCCGTTACTAGATCCGGCAATGCAAGTTTCGACCAACTTTGGCTTTCTGGGGGGTTGCGGAACCTTTTCGTTTCCTTGGTTGTTCTCCTGGTTCCTCTTGTTGTTGTTGTTGTTGTTGTTGTTGTTGTTGCGGTTGTGATTGTCGTTATTGATACCTTGAGCAATCCTAGTCCGCATGACTTGGCCCATTACATTATGCGCCATGTGGATGGCTTCATGCATAGTAGTAGGCTTGAATGAGGCAACACCTTTTCGAATCTCTGGGGATAGTCCCTGGATGTACCGGTCAAGTTTCTTGTACTCGGGTTCTGTCATAGCAGGGCATAGCTGTGCCAGCTCATAAAAGCGGGCGGTGTACCCGATGACATCATCTCCTTTCATAGTCCAATCCCATATTTCTTGCTCCATTGCTCGTAATTCGCTCTTCGAGCAGTATTCTGCAATCATCATTTTTCTCAGTTCCTCCCAAGGAACTGAGTAAGCGGTATCAACTCCTACTGATTGAACAAAAGTACTCCACCATGCCAGGGCACGTCCCTGAAACGTGCAAGTAGCAAACTTGATTTTGTCTTCCTCAGGGCAGTTTCCACATCGAAGTAATGATTCCACATCTTCGAACCATCTGCACATTTCCACTGCACCTTCATTTCCACTAAAGGTACGGGGCTTACTATCCATAAACTCCTTGTAAGAGCAACCACGAGATGTGGGCTCCGCTTCGATTGTAGTTCCACTAACTTGATAGGCAGCAATTGTCTCTGCAACTTGTTGTGCTATGAGTTGTTTCATGCTTGCGGAGTGTAGGGTTTGCCTCTTAGATGACATGTTCCTTTAAGAGGAGGAAGAAAAGTGAGACATGGTAAAATGTGTCATAAGGATAAATATTCCGAGGCGACATGTTAATTGGCTATAAGTTCGGGTCGTAATTAGATATGTCGGCAGGTTTCCGTATGATAGCATAACAAGTGTTTCGAAGGATTGAGATGAGTGTTCGGACTCGAAGTCGGGTAGTGAAATTGTGCAAATACGGTATGTAGATAAGTTGTGAAAAATACGGTATGTATGTGTAAGTATATCGAAAATACTCATAGTAAATTGTGTAAGTTAAGTATATATAAGTATACATATAATACTTATAGTACATGTAGTTAAGCAAAAATCAACAGATAGCAATAAGTAGTTAAGACAAGTAATCAGTAAATAAACAGCAAGCAAGGCAGGCAGACAAGTGGCGGTCATAGGGACTTGTTTTTTTTGTAAGAAGTGGTTATAGTTTAGGATTTATATGTACCTAGTTCTCTATAACCTAGGCTCTGATGCCTATCTGTAACACCCCCAAAATCTGGTATGGCGGAAGCATTCGGGTCATGGGGTGCTACTAAATTGAATATCACAACACAAGGTAATAAGGAACGGAATACATACTCCGTTTTGATTTAACCAAATTAAATAAGTTTACAAAATAATTTGAATTCATAAATAAAGCCCAAAATTTAGTTTGTCCCGGACAAAAACAAGTCATAGTTTAAATGTCACAATACATCGGAAAACGGTCTATGACCCTTGCCTTGCCACAACCTTGTCACATTCATACGGCTCAAATACCTGAGAAAAACATGCTAAAAGTCAGCAAAAAGCTGGTGAGTTCATAGGTTTATCAATAAGCAGTAAAAATCAATGGTTTTGGACCATGAGTTTGGTATATGAACATTACAACCCATGCAATGTCATATAAAAATACAGTCTATTACGCTAGCACTAAGTTCATGTAACCGAAGCTACAACATGTGTGCATGCTCTAGAAGCATGTTAAATATCAGGGCCCGGCAAGTGTGTATCCCAGACACTTGTGGTTTCGATATGGTATACGTTCGTTTGCCTATCCGGTCAACCCGAACGGGGACGTTACTCCCAATAGATCTATTTATAACATTCGCGCTTCCCAGCAGGAATTGACGGTTCATGAAATTGGGCAAATTGGGACATAATATGGCTTAGGCTAATCCACGTAATAGTTTTGATAAAACAATTGTGTTGGTCCATATAATGTTTTGCATGTTTCTCACCCCAAATTGGAAAATAAGTTTAAGTAAAATGGGGCTATAAACTCACCTTGTTAAGTAGTAGCGAAATCACAAGTAGTTCAAATAGAGTGCAGCACCGACACGCAACCTAAATTAGTAAAGTACGTTTTAGTTCATAATTCAAGTTCAAGGATTTCAATTATTTCAAAAGTTTATGTTGGTGTTGCTGGTGTGGTAGCATTTAATTGAAAACCAAATTTTTAATATTTAAAGTTGTTGGCTCGTCAAGTTGTACGAACGTACAAAAGAATAGGAATAGCGATTCATTGGATTGACAATGATTGGAAAGATACGCACGAAGGATAACGATCATGAAATGTCGATGTGAACGATTGTAGGGCGGTTGGCGTCTAAATGATTGTACGTGTGTATATATATATTTATACTTATATATATATATATATATATATATATATATATATATATATATATATATATATATATTTATACTTATATATATATCGGTGAAAAATAAGTAAAGTTGGATAAGGTTTTTCTAATATATAAAAGTGTTATAATTTGTGAGAAAATAATGTTTTTGAAAAGTAATAGTCTCATTTGATTGAGTTGTTATAGCCGTTTTCAATTACTAATTTATAGGAAAAATATATCATTTAACTAGTTACTATTTCATAATTGGTATATTTTCAAGCGTCAATATAAGAATTGAGATCATTCCGAGTAAACAATTTCACGTCATATGTATATATTTTTAAGTGTAACTCATTTGTGTTGTTTAATCTCTTTTTAAAACATATGTCACGTTTATAGCGTTTCGTAAAATATATATTAACAATCAAATTTTTATGTTGCGCTATTTAGTTATTGTCAAATTTTATTACATGTGGTCGTCGTGTGTTTTAAACAATTACGAGTTTATAACAAAATAAGTGTCAAGTTATTTTATTGTCGTCGTGTATAAATAAACGATCGTTTGTTTAAAAGAAAATTTGTATGTCGAATTATGTATAACGAAAAATAGGTATCGAGGAGGGGGAATGGGCTGCGGCCCACATAATATAACAGTGAATGGGTTAAATTTTTCTTTTGGGCCTTGGTACATATGTGGCCTGCGGTGCACATAGGCTCGGCCCAATGTGATTACAAAAGAACACTTCAATGGGCTGAAGCCCATTCGTGGCTTACTGGTATCAATCATAGGCAACATAGTTTGTGTGTCCAGTGCATTAACAAAGGAGAAACTGGAACAATTTTTAACGCAAGCTAAAATGGCTATGAGACTTGAATTTAAACATGGTTCGGGGAGTTTCAATTGACACGAAATATAGGGTCTTTTGAGGGGTGGACGGGGCGCTATTAGACAACAATGAGGGACTCGTTTTTGGGGTCCTTTGGGACCATTTTACACCGAGCAAAACAAACACTCAAGAGTGGTGTTTCAATCGACTAGTAAAGTCGATTCAACACCAGTGTTCACCACCCTTTTGTGATAGCTCGCGGTTGCGAATCAAACACCTAAGAAGGGTGTTGTTACTGTCGCGTAACAGAGTCTCGAAACGGGGCAAAAATGAGCGTTAATCACAACCTTGAGCCATGTTCGTGGCTGCCATATAGCATCTTGGCCACGACCATGTTAGACCTTGGGTATTTGGGGAGGTCTTTGAGTCGAGTACCACTCGACTCAACCACGAGCACAAACACAAATACGAACATAAGCAAGCTCAAAACAGCAAGGACCTACGATTTAGGACTTAAAGACACTACATGAACAGATTTTTGGAGCTCTTTCAAAGTGCTTGTAATGGCTTTGATGAGTCTCGAGTTGAGCACTACTCAACTCGACTGCAACACCATCATCAACACGAACTCAAGTGTCTTTAGAATTCAAGCAAGACACAATATTAAAGGTTAATGAGCACTTACCAACTGATTTTAAAGATTAGACCCATTTTAGACATAAACTCAAACACATTGTGGGCATAACCCATGACTAGATACTTGTCTAGTATGGTTTCTAAACCACATTTCCAATATTCTAGCAATACCAAACTTCACAGTAACATGTTTTTAAAAAAAAATGACTTGACTAATCTAGTTCTTGAATTATTGTCTCACATTTGTTCGAACAAAGGTCCAAGATTCTTTTACAGTAGCATTTAGTGGGGAAAAGCTTAACCGAATTCAGGACTAATTCACGACATAGATTCAAGGTCTTTTAGCCAATATTAGTTTTGAAACCATTTTCAAGTTATACCAGACCAACATAATCGACATACACGCTATGAATTCACAGTGACACTATAACTTCGAGTGAATTAGACCAAAAACACAAAGATTATCACAAAATTTACTATTAATTCAACAGAACAAAATTACTAAGTTCATACATCATTCAAAAGTTTTTTAAAAAAAAATTACAAGGACAAGATTAAACCTCACAAAGATGGATGATGAATCGACTTGAATGTCTCCACAAGAAGTCCCACTTGATTCCAAGCTTATCACACCCTCCTTTTCCTTGAGTATACTCGACTGTGATGATAGTTTGAGTGAGTTTGGAGTTTTCTTGTGTGATTTGCTTCTCCTGGAATCAAGCTTCTTAAGGATACAATCCATGGAAATCTTTGACCCACTTTCGGTATAGGGAAGTGGAGTTTAACTATTTTTGGAGTTTGCTTCTCTTGGTGTTGATATTGATTCGACCTCCAGGGGAGGGTTTGAGTCTCGATGCTCTTGGAACGCTGGAAATACACCACTGTTGATGGTGATAAAAGATGGGTTTGTGGCAGGGAATCTCCCTTGCGTGTGGTAAGATGATATTGGGAAAGGAATAGCAAAAATATTTGAATTGTGATCCCTTTGATCCGGTTATTGCTAGGGTTCTTGGGGAATGCTGCTGGATATTATTGAAGAAGATAAAAAGGAGAAAAAAGATGAGATCTGATATTTCTGAGTTATCACGTGTGGGATAAGGTTGGGTGGGTTTTATTTTATTTTTGATTTTTAAGATTTTGGTGTATTAAGTGTACCCCGTGTCTCGTTTAATCAAGGTTTGTTCGCGACAACGCGCCTTCACGTAAACGTGAAAAATACAATTCCGGAGCCGTTTTCCCGATACTAATGAAAAATAAATTTTTTGACTCATAAAAATGAATTTTAAAATCTAACCTTTACTAATATGGTGTCGGTACGCGTGTGGTGTCGATTTTTCAGAAAAACAAGATAACCTCTCGTTTTTGATTTGTTTTTGTCTGAAATTGTCGGGAAGTGATAAATTCACTTTATTGATAAGTTAAAATAGTTTGGGTGAGTTGTTGTACGCTACTGCGTGCGGATTTGCTTTCCGAAATAACTACGTAAACATACCATTGTTTAGTTTAACAGTTTAGTAATAATAATAAATCGACATTTATTATTAAAATATTAGGGTGAAAATTACCATTTGTCACAAATTGATTGTTCATTCAACATCGTTCTACTCATCTCTTGTAGAGTACGATTTTTCCGCTCAACTACCCCATTTGATTGTGGAGTGCGTGGAGCCGAGAAATTGTGTGTAATACCATTAGCATCACAATATGCTCCAAATTGCACTTCATTATCAAATTCCCGACCATGATCCGTTCTAATAGAAACAATTGTACATCCTAGTTGATTTTGGACTTTCTTACTAAAGATTTTAAATTCCTCAAAAGCTTGTGTCTTATTCTTAAGAAATCTAGTCCAAGTATACCTAGAGTAGTCATCAACTATCACTAAGGTGTAGTAGTTTCCTCCGTAGCTCCGTACGACGGATGGACCAAATAAGTCCATATGAAGGAGTTCTAGGCATTTAGAGGTCGAGACCATATTCTTAGCTTTGTGACTAAAATGAGCTTGTTTTCCAACTTTACAAGCGTCACAAAAGTGTTGATCAAACTTAATCTTAGGTAGGTTTCTAACTAGTTCCTTAGACGCCAATGATTGTATTAATCGCATATTGGCGTGACCTAATCTCCTATGCCATAGAGTGGAATTGTCATCTATGGTTGCTAAGCATATCCTATCCTGAGGCTTATTTCCTATTTTCATAACAAATAAGCCATTTATCCTAACTCCTTTGCCTATGGTTTTACCATCCTTAATGATCTCACTACCCTCTTCGGAGAATATAACTTTACACTTATTATCTACCATTTGACTAATGCTAAGCAATTTAAATCCTAAGTTATCTACATGCTCAACATTTCTAATAGTGAGGGAGTTTTGAGTGATCGTACCTTTTCCTATAATGTTGCCCTTAAGTTTGCTACCGAAAGTGACATTACCTTTGTTGTATGCTTTGTATGATGAGAAAAGACTTCGGTTACCTGTCATATGATTAGTGCATCCACTATCCTTGACCCATTCGCCAGGCTCCAAGTTGATTCCCAAGCATATCTATTGAATAAGACAAACATTCAAACATTTGGTCCCCAATATCTCATGGGTCCAAAGTTGTTAGCATTAAACATCAGTTGCATCAGTTGCATTTGCACTGGTAAAGATATTACCTTTCGTCACACCCAAAATGCGTGACTACATGCATATAGTCACACACGTTTTTTTGGGTGTGTGTGACGAAAAGTCGCGCCACTGTAGGTATCATATGGTCACATTGTTTAGTTTGTGGCCGTTTTCATTGAAAAAGAGTGACCAAAACCCGAATATGTGTGACTAATTAGGCACAAGTTTTGTTGGATTCATCAGTATGTGTAACTATTTCCCATCCTATGGCCACATGAAAATATAATAAATGTGACGTTTGTGATGATTTAGTCACACAGCGTGTGTTGTTTTTTTCAAGTTAGTCACATACAATTTAAAAAACAGTGGCCAAAAGTGTTAATAAGTGTGACCATATGCTGTTTAAAGTGAAGAAATGTGTATTTTGTGTGACTATTGATCATCCAATGGTCACATGAATTCTTAGTTTGTGTGGCCTTTGGTAATATTTAGTCACACAAAGCATGTTTGTTTTGGGTATTTAGTCACATACAATTAAGCATAAAGTGGCCAAAAGTGTTAATAAGTGTGACCATATGCTGTTTTAAGTGAAGAAATGTGTATTTTGTGTGACTATTGATCATCCAATTTTCACATGAATTCTTAGTTTGTGTGGCCTTTTGTAATATTTAGTCACACAAAGCATGTTTGTTTTGGGTATTTAGTCACATACAATCAAGCATAAAGTGGCCAAAAGTGTTAATAAGTGTGACCATATGTTGTTTTAAGTGAAGAAATGTGTATTTTGTGTGACTATTGATCATCCAATGGCCACATGAATTTTATGTTTGTGTGGCCTTTTGTAATATTTAGTCACACAAAGCATGTTTGTTTTGGTTATTTAGTCACATACAATTAAGCATAAAGTGGCCAAAAGTGTTGATAAGTGTGACCATATGCTGTTTAAAGTGAAGAAATTTGTATTTTGTGTGACTATTGATCATCCAATGGCCACTTGAATTTTATGTTTGTGTGGCCTTTTGTAATATTTAGTCACACAAAGCATGCTTGTTTTGGGTATTTAGTCACATACAATTAAGCATAAAGTGGCCAAAGGTGTTAATAAGTGTGACCATATGCTGTTTAAAGTGAAGAAATGTGTATTTTGCGTGACTATTGTTCATCCAATGGTCACATGAATTTTTAGTTTGTGTGGCCTTTGGTACTATTTAGTCACACATCGAATTAAATAAAGAGTGACCAATAATGTTGGAGCAGAGTTGCTACTGCTAGTTCTAAGGTAGTCCTGCTGAAGCAGAGTTACTGCTGCTATTACTATGCTAGTGCTGCTGGAATGAGTATATATATTATATATAAAACAATATTAAAAACCACAAGAAATTTCAAATTGAATTAAACTCGAATGTATATAACTGGACAGAATATACAATTGTAATGTCGTACTTAATTAATCAAATATTTAAAGACTTTTGAACCTTCACCCCCTTAGCAGTTTGCCTTAAGTCATTAGCAAATATATATTGTTTCTTCGATGGTGCCTGTGGTACACATTTAATCACATGGTTTGTTGGTGTAACCTGTAGTAAACAAAAGACGCTTCTATCAAACATTGAATTACATATGAATAATTGCATATGTAGGTTGAAAAAACACATGTACGTACCACCTCTTCAAAAATAACTTGATCCTTTGGCCATGCAACGAAACTACCTTCAACATTCTTAACTATTTTTAACCCATTATTTGCTACGTCCGGTACGCATGCTGCATCAACTAACAATTCATCAATCGACACTTTGTAGCAATCACTTGGGAGTGGTCGGTTATGCAGCACTTGCTTTCCATGAGACTGGTATACGGTACCCAAAGCAACAATATTTGTATGCTTTATAATCCACAGTTTGCACTTAAGTGTCTACAAAAAAAGAATTTTTATGTATATATCAGAAATTATTTAAACAAAAGAATAACAAGAAACATGTTGAAATACATACTGTTGGCAGTGCTTGTGTTAGAGACACATCTTGTTGCGATTGGGAATCTGGAGACCCGTTTCGTCGCTTCTTTTGGTTTGACTTATTGGGTCCGACAGTTTTAGCAAGTTCCTATATGTATATATAAAACACGTTACATTATTTAAACAAAAGAGTAACAAGAAACATGTTGAAATACATACTGTTGGCAGTGGTTGTGTTGGAGACGACACATTTTGTAGCGATTGGGAATCTGGAGACCCGTTTCGTCGTGACTTAAGGTTATGCTTAGGCCTGACATTTTTAGCAGCAGGTTCCTATACGTATATATAAAACACGGTACATTAGTCGATCATGTATGTAAAATTCAAAAATCAAAGGGCGATCTTTTATTACTATACTTACCATTGTTTCCGTGACCTTTTTAGAAGTTTCAAGGCCATTGGATTTCTCCTCAATTCCCGCATCTTTAGGACTTACAACACTACTTATCTGAGTGCCATTGGAGTCACCTGCAATATTGTCAATGGCCATTGGAGTCACCTGCAATATAAATTAAGAAATACAGTCACTCATCAGTTTATGTTCAATTCCTAGTATCATTAGCATCAGTGGTGTTAGCATTAGAAAATGAAATTGTTAACAACATAAAAAATGGCTTACAACTGAGGCTATTGGCGATGGTTCAGTTGGCAGAGTTATATTCATCCCTTTATCATTCAACTGTTGCAGAATTTGAGCAAGCACTTTATTTGTGTTTTCCACCTCACCGGATAATTTATTGACCTGCACATCTTTTTCGGTCATCTCGGCGGACAATTTCTTGATCAATTTATCTTTTTCTTCACGCTCGCGTCTCTCATTATCCAGTTGAGTTTGAAGTAAGGCAATTTTTTCATCGGCTTCTTGTTTTCTTCGAGGAAGGCCAAAATACTCTTTGTATGTTACTGCACCTCCCACTCCTCTGGCATAACCGCCCTTTTCCTTACCAAATACAAATGTCATGGCATCAGTACCATCATCAAAACTCGAGGTTCCTTCCTTGATCTTGTCATCAGCTTCTTTCTGCACAAAAAATATAGGAAATGTTAGGATTAAAAGTCTTCTTGATGCTGTTAGAGTAACTACTGGTATACAAGCTACTACTGCTAGTACACAATTAATGTTGCTGCTATATAAGCATAATAATAGAATTAGCAGTCAAACTTACAAGTTCATCTCCCTTTGATTTAATATCATCATTTGGGTATTTGCCGTCTTTGTTTACCCTTCCTTTCACCCACATTACATCACCGGGGGGGGGGGGGGGGGGGGGGTTCTTCATCCGCTTCAATCTCTTTATTTTGGATCTAATAAACATCAAATGCATACACATGTAAAGTTAAACCAAGATAAACGAAAATATGAGGATGCTTACACATGTACAGTTAAACCAAGATAATCGAAAATATGAGGGTAGTAATGCAAATGTGCAAATTGGGCAATGTAAACAGATTCATTTCTCATACTGATCGTCTCTTAATTGGTAAAACAAACATTGTGTAATCTTGCCATTTTCTCTTTGACATAAGCATATCCACCTCGTCCCATTTTATGCTGATAAATATTTTGGGAACGCGCCATTTTACCTTTCTCAGATTTCTCCTAAAAACACAAAATCATAAGGCGTTTAGATGCGGTAATGCTGCAAATTGAAAATAATAAAATGACATATACACTTAATTAAAGATGACTAATTAAAACCTTGTATGCTTCGGTGGTCGTGTATTTAACATACTCGACCCAGTCTTCTGATTTCATTATTGTATTATACAAGTCCGGGACTTCATTCAGTTTGGAAGGTGTATTTAGGTTGGGCAAAATGTAGTTGAATTTGAGCTTCCTTCTGTAATTCCTTAGCATTTTACCAAGACGAATCATTATCAATTTTCTGTATTTCACGTCAACAACAAAAAATTTCTGAAAAGATTAACACAATGTTGTTAATTAGTTGCACATAATGTAACTGCATACATAAACTTATGTAGTGCTGGGTTACAAAATAGTATATATGTACCAAGATTTCATCCCATAGTTTATCTCTTGATTCTTTATTCACTTTCTTCCAGTGTAGAATCTTCACACCTATCTGCTCATGAGCCACATCTCCTAAAAAACTCACAAACACTGCTCTGTTTTCCCCTGTTACCCTACCGAATGCATCGAAGGTTACCTTGAGCTTTATTGCACCAGGTTTGTCATGCTTCACGCGAAACTTTACTAGTCTGGTTGAGCCCCTCTTAGCTAGTATCTCAGGTGCTTGGTTGGTTACAGGCTCATCTATATCTTCTTCATCAGAATACTTTTCGGATTCATATTCTAAGGCGTTATCATCATGTACAATATGATTAGGAGGAAGCAAAGTATGGTTATCAACAATGGGTTCAGTTTCCATGACTCTTGAGCAACAAAGGGTAAAAGAAAATGATTATGGCTTAGCTTGGAGAGTAATGGTGAGAGAAGATTTGATTTTTATTTTTTCTTTGCAGTCTTTTTTTTAAGGAGAGAAAAGAGGCTATACACCAAGAATATGAATCGTTGTGATTCAAAAAATTTCAATCCAAAAATTTGCCTCCAAGTTGTAATTTGAAATTAACAATTGAATTATTTGAAAATTTTGCCTTTGAACCTGTTAATTAAAGCATAAACTTGAATAAATCAAAATTTTGGCTCCAAATTTTATAGAGTACTATCTTAATAATTGCAAATGTATCATACTGTGCAACCAGCACATCAACAGTACAAACTACTACCTATTTAACAAACCAAAATACTTACATAATTACCAGTTATTGTACCCTTACTAATTACATTTACAAAACACAAATTACTAATTACCTTTTTGTTATTTGGATTCATTGTTTGCGTGCTTGTGTTTTCCAGAAGAATGTATGTGTTGATTAGGGTTTATTGATTTTGTGTGTGTTTACAAATGACCGGGTAAAGGGATTAATTGCAGGTTGAATATTGAATTTGTGGTTTGGTTTAACTATAGCTGACGTGGCAAGATTTGTAAAAAAAAAAAAAAATAGAAAAAAAAAAAGCTAATGGTGATGACGTGGCGGTGAAATCCGGCTATAGCCGGTAAATAGGGATGGCAACGGTTCGGGTTCGGGGCGGGTTTTAGTGTACCCGTAACCGAACCCGTTTATAATATACCCGTACCCGCCCCATATCCCACCGGATACCCGATTAATATTATCCATCGGTTTTTCGGGTTTCCCCGCGGGTATCAGTTATCCGTAGTTGAATATTATATGGACAAAATTGGCGGTATTAAGATTAAGTCACGCTAAAATCCACCGACAAAACAAAAGAAAATACTCTAACCACTCCCAACAATAACTCAGCTTTAAACTTTAACACACTGCCACGTCAGCTTTAACACACTCACCATTAATTAACTGAGCTTTAGTTATACACAAGATGTTTAACGAATGAGCCGAGATGATATGGTTATACACGAGATGTTTAACGAATGAGCCGAGATGATATGGTTGTATACGAGATGTTTAACGAATGAGCCGAGATGATATGGTTGTATATATACGAGATGTTTAACGAATGAGCCGAGATAATATGGTTGTATACGAGATGATGTTTAGCGAATGAGCCGAGATGATATGGTTATACACGAGATGTTTAACGAATGAGCCGAGATGATATGGTTTTATACGAGATGTTTAACGAATGAGCCGAGATGATATGGTTGTATACGAGATGTTTAACGAATGAGCCGAGATAATATGGTTGTATACGAGATGTTTAACGAATGAACCGAGATGATATGGTTATACACGAGATGTTTAACGAATGAGCCGAGATGATATGGTTGTATACGAGATGTTTAACGAATGAGCCGAGATGATATGTTTGTACATGATCAACACAACCAACAATAACTCACGCAACCTTTCGACCCTGTTTCATCATTTCTTAAAAGAGTTTAATTTCTAGACCGATCCTGATAGCTGGATGGTCTTGAGGCAACTCACGCAACCTTTCGACCTCTGGATCAGCACGATTATGCATCTGTAGCATAATATGAGTTATCTCACCTAGCAAATTGTTAATCAATTTGAGTTCTTTTTCTTGTTCATTGCGTAATCGGGTGAGGATAGCCTTTTGCACCTCTGCTAGTTAATTTGTTAGCCACAGTGTTTGTGTTAAAATTAGTGATACTTGCGAGAGAGTTTCATAAGAAGTTGTGTGAGAAAATGAAGTGTTGTGAAAGTGGCTTTGATAGTGGAAATTCGTTAAACTAGCCGTTGGAGGCTATTTTAAAAATCAGATTGAAAGTAAAAGTAACCGTACGAGTATTATTCAAATTCAAACGTAAAGTAACAGTACAACATATTAATAACGAGCGGGATATTTAAAATTTAAAATTTAAAATTCAAATTAAACAAAAGGGCGGGATATATTTAAAATTTATCAATTCAATTCAAATTCAATTCAATTTATAAATTGAAAATAAAAGAATCTAGCTTGGGCGGGATATATTTATATCCATTTCAAATTCAAACTCATCTTAAAAAACGTGTGGATTTCTATCCTATAAGACCCTTTACAACGCATAACGCAGCGTTGCGTTAAAGGGCCAAAATCAGACATTTTATAAAAACTTTAACGTTTTCTAAAGTATCAAATACAAATACATTAAACATGAAATAGAAATACATTAAACATGAAATAGAAATACATTAAATGTCAAATAAAAACTACGTTAACATAAACAACGATTGATTAACATAAACAACATACGATTAACATAAACAACGAACGATTAATAAAAACTATCATCTGAATCTGGGTAACCATCTTCAGAGGATTCGGAAGGTGTAAAAAACCAGACTCCCACCTTTGCCTACGTTCTTCATCCTCCCTGGCTTGCCGCTCCAAACGATCAGCTTCCTCTTCTCTTTCAAGTGCTTCCATTTCCAGGAGGACTTACATATCTGCTTCCTCTTGCCTAAGTTGTTCCTCAGTTAACCCAAACGGATTTGGGTCTTGGTTGGGAACCGGTGGATTTTGCACCGGTTCATTTTCAGGTTGATTATTCACCGGAAAATTTTCCGGTTGGAAAACCAGAAAGATATGCTCGGGTGGAGTATGGAATTTTTCATTTTTGCTAGGTGGGCTTGGAAACTGTTGGCCAAAATCCTTTTGGCGAGGTGGGCTTGGAAATTGTTGGCCAAAATCCTTTTGGCGAGGTGGGCTTGGAAATTGTTGCCCGAAATCTTTTATGGAAGACATCTTGAATTTGAGATGCTTGGATCTTGAGTATTTGAGAAGTTTGGAATGTGTTTCTGTGTGACTTGTGCTTCAGAAGCATTGGTATTTATAGGGTACAAATGCACACGTTTTATTAACGTGACTTTGAATTTTAATTGTTGGGGCTAACCTGCGTTAACGCAGCGTTAATATGTTGTACTTTATCTTACGTTTGAATTTGAATTTGAATTTGAATTTGAATTTTAATTTTAATTTTTTAAGGCTGAGTTATTGTTGGAAGTGGCCTAAATATACCCATACTTCTCAAACACATCTCACACACAAACATATTCAGACTGCTATAGATATTAAAGCATGTATTTACATTAAACATGTACTAGAAAATATCAATTACCCTAATGAAAAAGTCAATTAGTCATTAAAGTTAGCACACAAATTACATTAAACATCATTAATATAGAAAATATCAATTACCCTAATGAAAAAGTCAATTAGTCAATCCAACACCAAACACACTTCTAGATCAGCTACACTAGTCAAATCCAAACCAAACACAAACCAAATCCGATCAATATTATCCATCTGTTTACTTTTGGCGCCTCTCGATGGTCCATCTTCCCGCCTAAAGTATTGGGAACCGTTCGTATACCTCTCTAGCCTATTTGTACAACTCGACATGGAAAACCGTTCATAATCAACTGTTCATATACAACTCCTTTGATATTTTCATTAGAAAATAAATTTCAAATTTCAATGGCTGACTCCTCTTCAACTCCTTCTTCTAACAAAAACAAACGCCCAAGGGATGATTCTCCTCCACCAATGCCTGAAAAATATAAAAAATTTGGCATATCCCAACATATTTGGGAGAAATGTAGTGAAGGCCAGTATGGTGTTGAAAACGCATTGATAGAAATTCACAACAAGCGTATAAAGATGTTTGAAGAAAGGAACAAGAAAGATTTAGAGGTCATTGAGGAGCATCAGAAGAAAATTGAGGAGAGGAACAAAAAAATAGAAGAAGAAAGACAGAAAATAGTTGATGTTTACAGAAGTATTGAAGCTAGTAAATATGTGTCTTAATGTATCTTTTCTTTATATATTTTGCCTATGCAAATGTAAACTTATTTTGACTTGGTTTAATATATGAATGCAGTTATTATTACAAGTTTATGATATTTGAATGCAGTTATTATTATTGTACTGCTAGGTAAACAATTGTACTGCTAGTGAAACGTTGTACTGCTGGGTATCCTTTTAGCTGTGGTTGGGAGTGCAGGGTAGTTTGTATCACTTTTTACTTAAAGGGTATAAACCCCCAATTGCTGCACACAATCACATTCACGCACACATTACTCTCTCTCTTCCACTCCCTAATCGAATTTTAATCGTCAAATTGCAAAACCCCCAAATCAAATCATAATGTCGAACCTAACTTTTACTGAACCTCATAATAATGTTGCCTTTTTAGAAAAATCCAATGAGTCTATAGATTTTACTGAGATCATTGATTTCCTTAATGCAAGCTATATTAAGTTTGCATTAACAGTAAAACCTACTATATATACTTCCAACATTATCCAGTTTTGGTCGTCTGCTAAGGTCAAAACTATTAATGGGGAAGCACAAATCCATGCCCTTGTAGATGGGCAGATGATTATCATTACAGAGGCGTCTATTCGAATATATCTTCTCCTAGATGATGCTAACGGAGTTGAGAATCTTCCAAATACTACAATCTTTGAAAAACTTGCACTAATGGGCTATGAGAGATATACAGATGCTTTAAAGTTCCAAAAAGGTAATTTTTCTCCTCAGTGGAAATTCTTAATTCATACTGTCTTAGTGTGTCTAAGTCCAAAGACCACTGCATGGAATGAATTTAGCAGTAATTTAGCTTCTGCTATAATTTGTTTGGCTGAAAATACTCAAAGATTTAATTTCTCAAAATTAATTTTTGATAGTATGGTTAAGAACTTGGATAGTTCTTTGGCTAAATATTTTCTATATCCAAGGTTTTTGCAACTCTTTTTGGACAACCAATTTAAAAAAAAAGAAAAGTCACAAAAATGTTTCTCCCACTCCCTGCCTTACCAAAAAGGTTTTTGCGAATATGAGGAGGATTGGAAAAGATTTTTCAGGGAGAGTGACACCTTTGTTTCCAAAAATGTTGGCACTAGCCCAAACCCAAATGGGTGAAGGTTCAGCAATCCCAGCTGGTACCCATCACACACCCACAGAACAACAACAACAACAGACCTATAAACGTAGAACTGACACCAAGAACACTGAGCTACCTCAGGCTAGTGGTTCTATACCAACTGTTGCAGATGAGGATGTCACTGGGGGGGAGAGTGACATGTTGGCAAGGGCTGCCACTACTGTGTCTAGCTTAGCAGCAGCACAGGACAGTGGTAACATCATTAAGACCCGAACCAAGACAGCTTCTAATGAAGAAAGTTCCTCTGGAACTGATTCAGGTGAAGGTCCCAGTCACATGGAAACAATGGGGGGTTCGGATGTTCATCCTAGGGGTGAGACTGAACTTAACTTTTCCAGTGATCCACCTCTCGGGCTAAGTAACACAAGCCGAAGTGGTGAGGATAGTCTGCAACTTTTGAATGAATTGAAGGATACATGTGCCAAGCTGTCTACACAAATTGGTGATCTGCGTGCAATAGCTTCTTCCCAAGATGGAGTCATCAAAGCTCAAGGTGGGGAGATAAAGGCTTTGAAGAGAAGGGTTAGGTATTTAGAAGGAGTCAAAGGATCAAGAATTCCCAAACAAAAGGTTAAATCTTCTGAAGCTTCTAAGGATGCTCCCAAACAGGGGGGGAATGAAGGCAAAGTTTCAGGGGAGGATAAAAAGGGTGAAAGTATTGGTGAAGAGAGTGATCCAATGGTATTTCTAGTTGCTGATAACAAAGGGAATGAAGCGGTGATGGATAGGCGTTTGGGCAAGGTTACAACTGTTGATAGTGAGCCAGTTATTCCTGCTAGTGAGCCAGTTATTCCTGCTAGTGGTCCAGTTATTCCTGCTAGTGAGCCAGTTATTCCTACTATTCCTGCTATTGATAAGGTTAGTTCTCTATACTGAGACTGAAGTTAGTATTGCTGCTATTGATAAGGTTAGTGCTACTGAGACTAAATTTATTCCTGCTATTGATAAGGTTACTGCTACTCAAGGTGATGATGATATGACTATGGCTCAAATATTAACAAAGATGAGGAGTGCAAAACCTAAGGCAAAAGGAGTTGTCATTAAAGAGCCAGTATCAGTACAAAAAACACCATCAACAACTATTTCACCATTAGAAAAAGGCAAAGGTTTGTTGATTGATGAACCTAAGAAGAAATTTAAGTTTCAGTCACCTAGTCAACAACAACAACAACAACCAATGATTACAGATGAAGAATTGACAAGACAAGTGGCTGATCTTGATGCTCAAGAAGCTGCTCAGATTCTTTCAGACAAGGAGTATGCAGAAAAATTACAAGCGCAAAAAAATGCAGAGTTAATAGCTTCATGGTTTGAGGAAAGGGCTCAGGTTGAAGCTGATTGTGAGCTTGCTAAAATAGTACATAAAGAAGAGCAAGATAAGTACTCAGTAGATGAAAAAGCCAGGATGCTGAAAGAAATTTTTGATGCAAAAAAGAAGAAGTTTGCAGCACAAAGATATGCAGCTAAGAAGAACAAGCCACCCACTCCAAAACAAAGAAGAGATCTCATGTGCAGGTATTTGAAGAATGTGGCCGGTTGGAAACTAAAGGATTTGAAATTCTTGGATTATAAAAGAATTGAAGAATTATATGCAATTGCCATGAGAAACAATGAACGCTTCTTGAATGCTGAGGTGGTGAAGGGCAGTGAAGAAAAGAAAGAAGAGAAAACAAGTTCAAAGAGAGCAGGTGAACAGTTGGAAAGAGAAAGCAGTAAAAAGAGAAAACAAGAACAAACTGAGCAAGCTGTTGCTAATGAACAAATGCAAGCTCACACTGAACTTGCAGTTGTCTCTGTAGGAGAAGCCATGGATGCACAACCTTTAAGTGTCAAACAACCTATTGTTGATTATAAGTCTGGATCTCATGGGGAAACAGTTTATTACGATATTAAGAGGCATGATGGTTCTTCTAGAAGGTTTGTAAGCTTTCTTCACATGGTTCATAATTTTGATAGACGAGATATGATAGCTCTATGTGTAAAACCCGAAAATCTAAAGTGTATTAAAAGACCAAAATGCCCTCATACTTTGAAAATTAATTGAAACATATATAACTTACAAATAAATCACAAAACGTATGAAAACGAAACAAATGCGACATGAGATGATTACGAGGCACCATAATATAAGTATACGAGCTACCAATAATATTTGTAACACATTACTTAGTCACTTGAACCAAAAACTCAACAAGTTTATATTTATTTTTGTTCTAAAAATAGTTACGTGTAAGTCGTATGTAAGAAACGAGGAAAATAATGAAACTTGGACATAGATGTTGTGTGTTGGGCTTATAGGCCGACCCAAGCCTCTCCCCTCATCCAAACCCACGACCCAACCACAATAAACCAGCCCATATCCTTTTTGTTCCTCCCTTATACACCGAACATCAAGAAAACACTCCAAATAAACCCTAAATAAAAGTTTCTGCTGCTGTCTTTTGTTCTGCTGCTGCCGCACCATTTAGGAGACCAAGAGAGGGTGATTTTTGTTCCATTTGTGTGTCATACATCCTAAGGTAACATGTCCTTAAAGCCTCAAGTCCATATGAATTGTTTCTTAACCAAAAACCCTAAGTTATATATGATTCTGTGAGAAACTGCTACTGATCTGAGAATTGATTCGACTTTAACCGGCTGTGAATTGATGATATGAACGTATATTTTGATGTTTCTTGAGTCTAGATTTTAGTTTAATGAAATATCTACCTGGAGAAATTTATTTTGTAATTTTTAGAGGCTTGTAAGGCCACTTTTTGATTTTTGGAAAATCATATGTTCAGTCGTATTTAAAAGTCTGGAAAATCTATCCTAGTTTTTGAATTTTAGTTTTCAAACCGTGTCGAATTAGAAAGAGCCCTTTGAACTGGGTAAACTTTGGGATGTTTTTTAGTATCTGGAATTTTTTTAGATTTTTGTGAATTTTTCTGAAGGGGTAGTGAAGTGGTAACTTATCAGGTGTTCCATCAGACATGTTTCTGGGACAAGTTGTAAAGGTGGATTTTTAATTCGTATCAAAGCAAATAAATAAAATCTGGAAAAATTATGATAAATAATAGGAATATTGAGGAAGCTCTGTGAATTTTTGTAGATTTTAATTCGGAGTTCTACTATGATTCTTAAATTAAATAAAACATGTCCAGAACATGATTAAAACCTAAAAAAGTGTGTTTTGTTATTTTAAAAGTGTTAAGTGTTTATATTCAAACATTAGAGGGTCTATATGATTATTTTGATAATACTAAAGGACTAAACTTGTAAGAACCTGTAACTTTACAATAATTACACCTTATACCCTAACCTTATGATAATTACACAATTGGTCCTTCAACTTAACCTAAATACTTAATAAACCCTTAAAGGAATAAAACTACCATAATAACCTTATGAACCTTGAACTACCTAAAATGGAAAAGCAAATTAAAACATGAAGTTAAGAACCATTTGTAATTCTCTTCTACTCCTTTAGGTGTGAAGAAGGAGAGGACCTGATCTTCTCATCTTATTTCGTTTCTGGTTGTGTTTGCTTTTGGAATAAGGTACAGATACTCTGCCCTTTTTCAGTAAGGGTGTCCTATCTCATTGATATGATTCTGATTCTGATTCGTTTAAGATTTCCAAAGCCATTGCTATGATCCCTTTTATTATGAATCTTTCTGATTACACTCTGATTTGGACCTTTGGTATTTCATTTGATATATCTGTTATGAACCATCTGTTATGGACCATCTGATTTGACCTTTGATATATGACACTCTGATTATGATATGATATCTGACTCTTAGTTTGATACCCGAGCCATTTCACTAGGCATGGGGGTTCCATGTCCGTGTCATTGATGCACCAATGGCATGACTCTAGGGCGGTAGAGTGATGTTCCGCCACGTCCCCATTCTGATTATGATATGCGCATTACTTTGATTATGGATTATATATGTTTCTGGGGGGCGTATGGATGCATCCTAGATCTGTTCTGTTTAGTGGATTTAACATGATTTGATATGATTTCTGTTCTGGTGACTGGTACTGTGTGCAATACATGCCTTTCACATATGTCTGGGAGCTAGCTACTCCATTTGAAGAATGAGGACATCCCTCATATTATCTGATTATCTGAGAGGTCTCCCCTCTATATGATTATGAAAATTTATGGTTACGATATGATATGATTTGTTTCTGGGCTCATGGTGGATTACTATCCCTTTTCTCTTTTCCTTATACTTATTCATGGACTTACCCCTTGAACCATATTGCATCTGTTTGACCTTGTTTATGATATTCTGTACTTTTCTATATTACTTTTTGTTATCGTTATATCTGTTCACTGGGCTTTTTAAGCTCAGCCGCACGTTTTCTTTTCGTGTGCGGCAGGTAATAAGCAGGACGACGGGTTTGGGTATGAGTGAAGAAACTTTTGGACTTAGAATACTTTGATAGTTATTCTGAAGTAGAGACTATTAGAAGGAGTTGCTTTTGCAGACTTAGTGTTTAGTTTTTGTTTTCCGTTGTAACCTTGTAAATTTCAGAATTTCATTTATAACCTTTGAGAATTTTTGTATTACTTGGAATGTATGCTTTGTTTTGATCTGATGTGAAACCATTAGTGTGACATCTTTACCCTTGTCGGGTTGGGGTGTTACAATTATGGTATCAGAGCGACAGGCTGCGATTCGTAATACATTTACCCTTGGCCTGTGTAAGTTAGGACCACTAAGTTTCCCTGTAAGCGCTCATAAGATAACCTGTAAGATTTGCCTTAGGATCTCCCTATAGGAACCTAAATTTGACCAGTGAGGAATGGGTAGACTAAGACATATATGTGAGTATCATTTGCTTCCGCATCACTCTGATTCGTGCCTCTGCCCTTAGTTAAGCCTCATCAGAAACTTTTCAGGAGTTAGAAGTTTTGCAACTTAAAGTTAGAAACCAAGCAAGTTTAGAATACCTCGGAAACCCCACCTGGATACCTTACACCATTTAAGTTTCAGTTTCAGATTTTGACATCCACCTCTGATTTGTTTGACAAGCGGTTTGACACCCTTCCGACCATCTCGTAGGTCATTCAACCATAATGTGTCCGACACATTTTGGTGAATTCATTGCTTATGCTGAATGTAAACGTATCATCCGATACTACTTAACTTTGCATAAATCCATTACTACTCCTATGAGGATTCGGGCAATTATTAACCATGGATATAGGAAGTTATGTCCCTTTCCTTTGAATGACGAATCTTGTTCTGCCAACCATTTCCTTTGGAAAGATATGATGTTATACTATCTCTGTATGGGTTTGTTAACTGAGCATGATGATGCTGATGACGGATATTCTGTACATCTCACTTTTGACAATGATACGATGTTCGTACTACTGATAATACACGCTCTACTTACTGTTTTTGCTAAGAAGCCGGACAAATTCCTACACTTTGAACTGTTCGTTTATACATCTCAACACTTTTATTGAAACACGTGCTGAACTTCGATATATGAACTACCCGTCTGATTCGATGACTGCATCCGTTCTATGAATCTTTTGATCTTAACATGCCTTATTGTATGGTCTTTTGGTTATGGACTGGATGACTACTTGTAAAGCTGCCATAGACTACCGTATCTGAAATGTGATCTTAACAATCTATCTTACCCTATTTTGTTATGATGAATCTCTACACCTGAATCTGCTAAAGTTTCGCCGCTATGGAAGCACCAACCCTGAACTCATATGATTATCAAGTTTTCCTGAGAACCATTGCTATCCACCCTTGGGAAGTTCTACCATCGGAAATATTTTGTTGTACGAAGATTTTCCGGTATTTTCGATGTAATATGATTTTGTTCACTTCAGCGATTCTCTTGGATTCTCTTGTTAGTTTATGAAGGAGAAAGAAAGAAGTATGTGTCGACGTATCGACTATTGTAAACTTAACCGCACCACTATCAGTAATCATTATCCGTTTCCGAGTATCAATAATTGATTCGGTCTTTCTTTTGAAACTTCGTATCTGATTACATTCGTTTTGGATTTGAAGGGCTGAAGAAGAAACCACAAGAACTTCTAAGAAGGGGGTTAACTAACCGAGAGTAACCTCTGTGAAGTAGTTCAGTTTTATTTTTTGAAGAAGAAGGAAGGCGGCATGAAGTGTATGTGAAAGTTTTTCCCTAAATGATTTCAGAGACCGTCCTTTCACTCGTTATAACCTTAGGAGTTTGAATGATGCCAATGGTATTGGCTAGAATGGTCGTGTCTTTGCGTATTTTGGACAAATTGTCATAGTATGACATTGTGTTATGTTCAGAAAATGAAAGAAGAACATAGAGATTATTGATGAGACGACCACTTGATCTGGGAGAGAAATTTGATTGACATTCAGAAATTATTGTAGACGACACTACCCTGTATAATGTGAAGATAGAGCTTTCCACAGGAGGAACCGAGATCGAAGACAGTTATCGAAGTGAGAAACTTGGAGGAAGAATAGTAGAAGACGGTGGCGACGAGCATTACCAGGGATGAAGCATATAGGAAGAAGAGAGGAGCTGAGATAGTACTCAATCATATATTATGCAACCCGTGAAGATTACAGTTCGGGCATCAAGACAACCAGACCGTAGGAGACGAACCATTCAACAAATAATCTGGAGTCTACGACGGCGGTGTTTACCTCAAAACCTGGAGCGGTGTTAGAAGACCTGTCGAAGAAACGCAATCTTGTTTCTCTATTCATTTTAGTTGTACTAAGATGAATTGACAGCTGAAGCAGGCTTGCGGATGGAGGGATGCACAGTGATCGTGTCAGAGACTACCGTTACGACGCCACAATATCAAGAAGAGTGTCCGAAGGCTTGAGGAACCAGACTCAAGTTTGTAATTCCTTTTCACCATGAGAGAAGATGGACAAGCGGCAAACTGCTCCAACTTGGAAGAAATTTTAAAATTTTGTATATGAATGGATGGATTTTAAGGCGGACACTGGTGTTTAGACGAGATGATTCTGTAGAGGATGAAGCTACCAATGACGTATTTGTTTCCTCTTATTTCGTTACCTGATAATGAGGTCCTTTGAATGATATGGTTCTCTTGTTAGTAATTTTGTTCTATGTCCATTCTGCGTTTGTTGGATAACGAGTTGTAATAGAATTTTGACGAGCTATGGAAGGAATTTGGATATTTATGAATAGACGGATGTTGAAGTAACCACTTATTTTGGCTGAATTTATTTTGGTAAGTTATGAAGTCTTGGCGCTATTAATGACGTACTTGAATTCTGATGGACATTTTCGGATTTCCGTTACTCTTCGAGTAAATTTCGTATTCTTAGTTATGATGCTTGACTTTGGTGACCCTGAGACTGTAGGTGGACTAGGTGGATTTAGATAAGTTGTGTTGTTCACGACTTGAGATAAAGTATGACCATCATGAGGGCATATTTATATGATGCTAGTATTATGACGCCTGATCAACGTGATAATACTTACATCATATAACGTGCACTTGTTGTGGGCATAGGATATTTCGAGAAGTGCCTTAAGAACCTTAGAAATTATGATATCTGATTGAGATCATCCGCGTTTAGTGAGACTTTAGATTCATTCTACCTATCCATTTGATCTGATGTTCTGGATATTCGACTTGATACGTTTGGATGCTCGACGCGCGTTTTACTGATCTCTTCACTTCCGATGATGATCGTAGATTCAATTATAGAGCTTTCTGCCATTTGATGATATATAACGACATGCTCTCTGTCCGTATGGATTCGATCTGTTGTGATACAAGATTATGCCTCTGTTCTGCTATATATACATTCCGCATTCGTTAAACCTGTTCATTTTGATCTGCTATGAGTTAAGATATGATATTTTGGATCCTGAGAATAACAAGACCTGTTGTTCATGAGAACACCTCTGGGAGGCTCTTTTGAAGCTGAGACTATTTGAAAAGCTGAAGGGGTTACTTTTGCACCACCTCATGGTCGCTACGATTCAATGTATACTCGTTTTATTTGCCTAATCAATTCGATGTAAACCCTACGTATTGTTTGTACCCCTTCCTAGAGAATTCGATTATCATCCGTATATTGGTACGTTATCTTTTGGATTCGCACTCAGCATAGTATGTTTCTGTTATGTATCGATTCGTTCCATATCTGATTCTTTGCAAATTTCGAGGACGAAATTTTTCTTTTAGGGGGAAGAGTTGTAAAACCCGAAAATCTAAAGTGTATTAAAAGACCAAAATGCCCTCATACTTTGAAAATTAATTGAAACATATATAACTTACAAATAAATCACAAAACGTATGAAAACAAAACAAATGCGACATGAGATGATTACGAGGCACCATAATATAAGTATACGAGCTACCAATAATATTTGTAACACATTACTTAGTCACTTGAACCAAAAACTCAACAAGTTTATATTTATTTTTGTTCTAAAAATAGTTACGTGTAAGTCGTATGTAAGAAACGAGGAAAATAATGAAACTTGGACATAGATGTTGTGTGTTGGGCTTATAGGCCGACCCAAGCCTCTCCCCCTCATCCAAACCCACGACCCAACCACAATAAACCAGCCCATATCCTTTTTGTTCCTCCCTTATACACCGAACATCAAGAAAACACTCCAAATAAACCCTAAATAAAAGTTTCTGCTGCTGTCTTTTGTTCTGCTGCTGCCGCACCATTTAGGAGACCAAGAGAGGGTGATTTTTGTTCCATTTGTGTGTCATACATCCTAAGGTAACATGTCCTTAAAGCCTCAAGTCCATATGAATTGTTTCTTAACCAAAAACCCTAAGTTATATATGATTCTGTGAGAAACTGCTACTGATCTGAGAATTGATTCGACTTTAACCGGCTGTGAATTGATGATATGAACGTATATTTTGATGTTTCTTGAGTCTAGATTTTAGTCTAATGAAATATCTACCTGGAGAAATTTAGTTTGTAATTTTTAGAGGCTTGTAAGGCCACTTTTTGATTTTTGGAAAATCATATGTTCAGTCGTATTTAAAAGTCTGGAAAATCCATCCTAGTTTTTGAATTTTAGTTTTCAAACCGTGTCGAATTAGAAAGAGCCCTTTGAACTGGGTAAACTTTGGGATGTTTTTTAGTATCTGAAATTTTTTTAGATTTTTGTGAATTTTTCTGAAGGGGTAGTGAAGTGGTAACTTATCAGGTGTTCCATCAGACATGTTTCTGGGACAAGTTGTAAAGGTGGATTTTTAATTCGTATCAAAACAAATAAATAAAATCTGGAAAAATTATGATAAATAATAGGAATATTGAGGAAGCTCTGTGAATTTTTGTAGATTTTAATTCGGAGTTCTACTATGATTCTTAAATTAAATAAAACAGGTCCAGAACATGATTAAAACCTGAAAAAGTGTGTTTTGTTATTTTAAAAGTGTTAAGTGTTTATATTCAAACATTAGAGGGTCTATATGATTATTTTGATAATACTAAAGGACTAAACTTGTAAGAACCTGTAACTTTACAATAATTACACCTTATACCCTAACCTTATGATAATTACACAATTGGTCCTTCAACTTAACCTAAATACTTAATAAACCCTTAAAGGAATAAAACTACCATAATAACCTTATGAACCTTGAACTACCTAAAATGGAAAAGCAAATTAAAACATGAAGTTAAGAACCATTTGTAATTCTCTTCTACTCCTTTAGGTGTGAAGAAGGAGAGGACCTGATCTTCTCATCTTATTTCGTTTCTGGTTGTGTTTGCTTTTGGAATAAGGTACAGATACTCTGCCCTTTTTCAGTAAGGGTGTCCTATCTCATTGATATGATTCTGATTCTGATTCGTTTAAGATTTCCCAAAGCCATTGCTATGATCCCTTTTATTATGAATCTTTCTGATTACACTCTGATTTGGACCTTTGGTATTTCATTTGATATATCTGTTATGAACCATCTGTTATGGACCATCTGATTTGACCTTTGATATATGACACTCTGATTATGATATGATATCTGACTCTTAGTTTGATACCCGAGCCATTTCACTAGGCATGGGGGTTCCATGTCCGTGTCATTGATGCACCAATGGCATGACTCTAGGGCGGTAGAGTGATGTTCCGCCACGTCCCCATTCTGATTATGATATGCGCATTACTTTGATTATGGATTATATATGTTTCTGGGGGGCGTATGGATGCATCCTAGATCTGTTCTGTTTAGTGGATTTAACATGATTTGATATGATTTCTGTTCTGGTGACTGGTACTGTGTGCAATACATGCCTTTCACATATGTCTGGGAGCTAGCTACTCCATTTGAAGAATGAGGACATCCCTCATATTATCTGATTATCTGAGAGGTCTCCCCTCTATATGATTTGAAGATTTATGGTTACGATATGATATGATTTGTTTCTGGGCTCGTGGTGGATTACTATCCCTTTTCTCTTTTCCTTATACTTATTCATGGACTTACCCCTTGAACCATATTGCATCTGTTTGAACTTGTTTCTGCTATTCTGTACTTTTCTATATTACTTTTTGTTATCGTTATATCTGTTCACTGGGCTTTTTAAGCTCAGCCGCACGTTTTCTTTTCGTGTGCGGCAGGTAATAAGCAGGACGACGGGTTTGGGTATGAGTGAAGAAACTTTTGGACTTAGAAGACTTTGATAGTTATTCTGAAGTAGAGACCATTAGAAGGAGTTGCTTTTGCAGACTTAGTGTTTAGTTTTTGTTTCCGTTGTAACCTTGTAAATTTCAGAATTTCATTTGTAACCTTTGAGAATTTTTGTATTACTTGGAATGTATGCTTTGTTTTGATCTGATGTGAAACCATTAGTGTGACATCTTTACCCTTGTCGGGTTGGGGTGTTACACTATGGAAATTACTTAAACAAAGATTTCGTAATAAGACACCAGAACAAGCTTATGATAAAGAAGTCTGGAATTACTTGAAGGTAATGTTTGAACCAAATCCTGAGGATGAATGTTGGAGAAGACTAAAGCACAATACTGTTAAAGAATGGAAAATTTTTCAACAATGTGGAGTACATGCTTTAACTATAAATGAGTTGGTGATCTACATGCTTGTAGCAAAGGATTACCCTTTAAAGTTTCACAAAGACATTCTACATCAGATGTTGCGTGGGAAGAAAATACTCAAGCTTCAGCTTGAGTATGATGACATGGCATATGAAGTGCTCAGGAAGATGGGAGAGTATCTAGGACCCAAGGACAAGAAATAGAATTAAGACTGCTAGAGTTATAGTTATTACTGCTAGAATGTATAGTTATTACTGCTAATGAAATAACATATTAATTATACAACATATCAGTTAAATTACATTTACACTGAAAGACAACATAGCATTTCTTGCAGGTGATTCACTTGGTTAATTGACTAGCAGGTGAATCACTTGGTTTATGAGTTGGAGGCTCTTCATTAGGTGTTTGACTTGCAGATTCTTCACTTGGTTTTTGAGTTGCAGGTTCCTCACTTGGTGCTTGACTTGGGCATACTCCACTTGCTGTTTGAGTTGCAGTTGGTTTACTTTCTTCATCACGACTGCCCAAGTAAGCACCAACTCTTGTAGATGCATTAATATGTAAGCCAATTACATATCCACTACTATCTGTTGTAGTTGTCTTTTCCCTTGTAACACCACCTCTACCAGTATAAGATAGGGTTCCCCTTCTTTCAAGGCACACTGGACAAACATACCACCTGAAATCCGTATAAGGGGGACGCCGTGCAAAAAAGGTCAATCCAGCCTTGTTTTCACTTTCAACCCAACAGTCAATGCAGACCATTTGACAACCATTTTGTGCATCCATGGTGAAAAGCAATTGATATGATAAAGAGTTGATGATAACTGGGGTATTATATAATGCAGGAAAAAAATTGATATAATACGGTACAATTAATGTGGTTGTTGAACAACTAGCTAGATAGGATTAGAAGACAACATAAATGCTTACAATAGAGCCAAAACATTGAGATTTTGAAAATTTTGACTATAGTCACATGAATATTTCACAGTGTGACTATTTTGAATGTATTGGTCACATATAATACCCTTATAATGTGGCCATAAACATAATTTAGATGCACATTTGTGGTATGGTGTGACTATTGTATAGCCTATAGTCACATGATTGTGCTACAATTAAATGTGACCATACACATTAGGAATTGGCAGGCAAACACACACTTAACTTTAGACACACATATTAACTTACGTGACCATTTGTATCGAATTTAGTCACACTTAATCATGTATGCCTATGGTTTAGTGTGACCATATATGACATTTGGTCACACTGTTCAAGTGTGTGGCTAAATTTTCAACAAAAACTAGCAGTCACGTTTAAATAATGTGTGACAAACTTGAGTATATGATTTAGCCACATACACAATTACTTCGTGTGACCATATATGGATTTTGGTCACACTTTTCAATTGCGTGACATATATTTGTCACATATGTATATATATAGTGTGACTAATGTTTCAACCGTATTTGTATCCGTCACACGTCCCAAATTATAAGTGACTAAAAAATCAAAATTTTTTTTACCAGATACGTATAGTCACGAAAATATTCGAATGTGTGGCTGTAGCCTCAGATGTAATTCCGAAATGGTCACACAAGTCGGATCAAGTGTGGCTGTTTATTTTATTCTGGTACATTTAGTCACATAAAAAAGCGACTGTGTGGCTGTTCAAAAAATAGCATGTGTGACTAAATCCACATTCTCGCGTAGTGTTGGTTAAGATGTTGAAATAAAGGACAAATTTCCCATGGTAAGTAACTTTGTAGTTGACGGTCATTCCAAGCTACGGGATAGTTACTTGGATAACTTTGTCTTCTAGAGTTACGTCTTGGTAGAGGAGTTCTTGACCGAGGTTTAGGAATATTTGTTTTTCAAGGTGGAGGAGTCTTAGACCTAGTATCGGGTTTTACAAAGCCAGGCCTAGGGGTTGACACAGGTTTGTACAAGCTTGTGGCTTCCTTTATACTAGCAATAGATACTTTGGTACCATTTACAACTGCGTGACTTGGTTTAGGACTTAAGTTATTTTTCAAAATTGACCCTGATCTGACTTCAGCACCAGACGGTACCATGGTACCACTAAATTTAATGGTACCGTCTGTACCTTTAGTGGTGTCGTCTTCTTCAGACTCAGACACTTCAGGCTTTACAAATTTTATTTGTTTAGTACTACTTGTTGAAGCTTGATTTGGGTTAAATCCTAAGCATGCACGGTCATGTTCATTATATCTAATGTTTTCAAGCATATCATTAAGTACTTTTGTTCCTTCTTCGAACTTAATGATTTTTAAAGCATTTTCTTTGAGTTTCTCATTTTCTACTTGAAGACTTATGCATGACCCACATCCTAAGTCTACTTCTTTATTTTTCTCAAGTCTTTTGACTTGATCCTTTAGTTCTAAAATTAGCAATTCAAGTTCTTGCATTTTTAATTTTAGAACTAACCTCGCATAATTTATTATACTCGTCATGCAACCTATTGTCATCTATTGACGAGTTATCATTACTATAATAAGAAGAGTCGGAATGTACCTCATTAGAAGCTTGAGCCATTAGGCATGTTTCATCGTTGGGCTTCTTCTCTTCTTCTTCACCGCTATCACTCCAAGAGCCTCCTATGAAAGCTCGTTGGTTGTTGGTTTTCGGTGGTTTGGGACATTCTCCTATGAGGTAATTAGGATCTCCGCATCTAAAGCATTTCCTATCACTTGTCCCTTTCTTATCATCTTGGTTCTTTTGAAATGACCTCTTTTCATCGCGAGGTTGTCTAGGAAATCTACCTTTCCTCCTAAAGAACTTTCTAAAGTTTCTAACGGCAAGTGCATACTCTTCATCTTTAATAAGGGAACTTGAACATTCCTCATCACTAGACTCCTTCTTGGCTTTCAGTGCTAGAGATCTAACTCTTTTTCTTTTGCCTTTAACTATATCGGAGTCCTTCTTGATTATCATCTCATGAACTTTCAAGTTTCCTATTAGTTCATCGAGTGATAATGTCGCCAAGTCCTTTGACTCTTCAATGGCGGTGACCTTTGCTCTCCATTTAGGATGTAGAGCCCTAAGAAACTTCCTAACATAATTCTTGCTAGAGTAACCTTCATCAAGAGTTTTAAGACTAGTGATAATAGTATTAAATCTAGCAAAAGCATTATCTATTGACTCATCTTCCGAAATGGAAAATTGTTCATATTGTTGAACAAGAAGATCTATCTTGTTCTCTTTGACTTGGTTATTACCTTGGTGAGTGACTAACAAAGTTTTCCAAATATCTTTTGCCGTATTACACATGAAAATTCTTTCAAATTCCTTTTTAGGCAAAGCATTGTAAATCATCATTTTAGCCTCATTATTTTTGGCTAGTTTTCTTTTAAGTTCATCACTTTGTTTATCATAAGAAACTATTTCATCCTTTTTAGTTTCCAGATTCATTTGAATCGGTTGAAAGTCACCCTCGGTAATAATATGCCAAAGATCAATGTCTTTTGATTTCACATACGTTTCGAATCTTGTTTTCCAATAGATAAAACAATCGGTTTCAAAAAGTGGTGGTCTTTGCGTAGATTGCCCTTCTAGATATTTGTCGGAATCCATTGATCGATTCAAGTTTTAAAATACAATTTACTTTAAAATCTTGACTGGCGTGGCTTCTGATACCAATTGTGGAAAACTAGAAGGGGGGGTTGAATAGTTTTACCGGTTTTTAAGTTCTTTTAATTCTTTTAAGACTTCTTAAAAACTTTACTATTGGAAACCTTTGATTCGATTCTTATGTGCAATCAATCAACACCAATATGAACTACACACTAAACTAACTAATAATAAGTAATGAAAGTAAAGAGTAGATATGGAAAGATCAAACCGGGACAAAGGATTTATAGTGGTTCGGCTACGAAGCTCTTCTTCGCCCTACTCCACTCCCCGAGTACCACACTCGAGAGTTTCAAGCACTATGTCAACAACCTCCCTTTAGGCGGAAAAAACCGTACACGTCGCTTATCCTATTTCCAACACTAAGCTAGATGTTGAGTGCTAATCTTAGCTAGCACCAATCTATCACGGTCCACTTGATCCTTTACTACTTCATACAAGACTCGATCTACCCGATCTACCTATGATCCACTTGATCAATCACACAAGCCCAATGGCTTCAAGAGATCTCCAAGATCTCGACACGATCACAATGATCAACTCTCACTTCACTCAACCTATTCTATCTATCTTTGATCAACTTGATCAATCACACTAGTCCAATGGCTTCAAGAGATAATCAATATCTCTATAAGATCACAATGATCTTCACTCACTCTCTCACAAAAGAAAAATGATCTTGATGTATGCTATAATACAACAAGTGTGTAACAAATGTTACAAGACCCCTAACTAAAACTACAACTCTTGTATCTTCTTGGATACCTTGAGTTCTTCTCTTGCACTTGAAGAGGAATGACAACACTTTGTATCTACTTGGATACTTTGTGTTCTTCTCTTGCTATTGAAGAGGAATGAAGAGGATCACTTGAATGGATGATTGGATCACTCTTGAACAAAAGAAAATCTAACTAAATGATCAAAAAGAAAAGATGTGAAGAGAGTATCAAACTCAGAAAGTTTTGTATGAAAAAGGATGCCCAAGAACTGTGAACAGGGCTGGTATTTATAGGCAGAAAAAATCTGGCCGTTATAGAGGGACGGCTCCACTAAATCACCCACGGCTCCACTAAATTTAGTGGAACCGTGGAGCCGTGTCAGACAAAGACGCTCCATTTTTTGTCTTTTCTGGTGAAAACTTATTTGGGGAAGTTTGGAGTTGATTTTGGGGGGAAAATAGCTGTTATGTATTTTAAACATATTTTTCCATTAAAACATTTCTTAATTATTCAAAAATAATTTGTAAAGTATATTTTTGAAAGAAATGTTTTGTCACATAAAAATGTGATGTCTAAAACTCAAATTCACTTCTTTGATCTTTAGTTAAGTTGTAACTTTGTTCTAGAGTGATTTTTGTAGAAATGGGATCTTCTGATTAAAAACTTGTTTACGTTAATTTTAACGTAATGTGATTTCACATTTTTTCATCCTCAAAACGTGAAGTTATCGAAAGATAGAAATAACGTTTTTAGAACATTATTTGCATCAACAAAATTACCAAACTAAAAACTACACACAAATGGCAAGTGCACCAATCGTATGTAATATAGTAAAGTAAGGACCGGTTTTATCGTCCCAAGGAAGCCAAAATCAAATTAAGATACTTAATGTTCGTTTTATATTTAGTTATGAAATAGGTTTTGTTTTGTTTTTGTTAAACTATTATAACAAAACTAAATTAATTTAAACTATGAAAAGACCTTAAAAACACTTAACTAATTAAAGTTTGAGAAACAATATACTAAAAAGAATGCTTGCTTAGATAGACTTAACTTGGGTTGGATAATACTCAACATAGTGCGATTGTGCGATTTGGGTTACAAATGTGGTTAGACTTTGAGGGTCTTCATCATCTATCCCTAACAATTATTGGAAAGTGCTACAAGGGTCTTTGTATACACCACCTCAAATTAAGCTTTTAAAACCAATCTTTGATTCCACAAAATGTTTTATGTTTAGGTTCTAATCATACATATGGTCATATGTGCGACTAAACAATGTTCAAAACTATTAGTTTACCCCCAACAAATCCCAATAATCCTTGTTCAAGATTAAAGTTTCCACTAAGCATAGACAATTAGTGAAATACAAATGACTTTTAAAAGAAGCTGGTCTACAAGCTTAATCCAATCATTCATAGAGCTATTAGTTGATAAACACAAGCTTTAAATAAAGAAAACATCAAAACATTCATTTCATCAAAAACCCCCAAATGGGTTTTGCACAATCACACCATGTTTGTATTATCCAACCACAAGCTACATCTAATCTAATCAAACATTAAGAAACTACTCACTCATAAAGAGTGAGTTAAACAAACAACTAAAGAAAATAGCACAATACATAATCATAAATCAAAAGTCAAGAATTAACTGTCGGATTACAATAGTGTTTGTACGAATCAAAAGGTGTTATTCTCCCCTATCTTCACTCCAAAAAGCTCCAAAGTCGCCAAGAATCCGACCTAGGTCAATTTGAGAGTGTGTGGTGAAGTGGAAGTGAAGAAAATGAGTGAAAAAGCACTAAAAATGGGTTTTTATACTTGCAGCACAGGCACCATACGCCCTTATGAAATTGGGGCATAAGGGCGTATGCCTGGGAAAATAGATGTTCTTCATATTTGGAGCATAATGCCTTCTGCTAAGGCATATGGTCTTTCGCCTGGAAATGTGTTCTTCAATCTTCAAGTAGCATAAGGCCTTCCAGATTAGGACACAAGGGCTTATGGTCTTCTAAGCATACCCAATCTCAATCATCTTCAATGCTATCTATCTCCAATCCAATCCATCCGCATCAAATCATCATACTAACCTTACAAAACAACTTTTAAACATAATTAAGCATATATTTCATCAAACAAGAACTAATATACACTTAAATCATGCGATATTGCATTGTAAAATAAGAGTAATTTAAACCATATCAAGTAACTTGTGCACTTTACGTTATGTATTACAAGTTACATGTTTGTCATCATTAAAACACGAAGACACTGTATAGATTAAATGTCGTAACGTTTGCACTAACAATCTCCCCCTTTTTAATGATAACAAATAGGTAATCGTACCTCATAGCAAAGTGTAGAAGTTACTTGTTTACACTCCCTCTCCCCCTTTTGTTGAAGCAAAAAGGTGTCGCCAATGTAGAGGTAGAAAGAAGATCGGCGAGAACTTGAGAGGTAGACTTGAGAAGATGACTCGAGAAGAAGACGTGAGAGAAATGCTCAAGCTTTGAGGAGAAGAAGAAAACTTGAGAAGATGACTTGAGCAAAAGACTTGAGAAGAAGATATGTCTTTGCTCGTACTAGAGGAAGACTTGAGAGGACAACTTGAGAAGAAGACTTCAGGAGATGACTTGAGAAGATGAAGAAGACTAGAAGACAACTTGAGAAGATAACTTTGAGAGGAAAACTTGAGAAGACAACTTGAGCATACAGGTTGAAGGATGACCCCCGAATGTATTAGACGATCCCGAATCCCATTATTCAAATAAGTGAGCTTGTATCATCCTAGTGAAGCCTTGCTCCTATCGCCATGGTTTAACTAACTCCGAACCATGTACCCAACTACTTCCGAGCTCCCCCTAGCTCATTGCATCTGCATTGACTTTAGTGTATCTATGAATCAAATATGTTGCAAACGCTTAACCTACATCAAGGGTTAGTTTCAAGCAACAAAGTATAAAAAAGGATATGAGTAGCATTATAGAGGTAGACTACACATAGCAAGTAATGTGTAGATGCGTCAACGATTTGCCAATGCTCCCCCTTGGTGTATGCTCCCCCTTGTTTGGGCTACCAAAGAATTGAGCGATGAAGTAATGCTACAAAACAAAGTTAGTAGACAAGTGCACATATATATAATAATGATATATATATAGCAAGACATTATCGGTGATTAATACATGCATGACTCAAATATGAGTATTCTAAAGTATGTCTTGAAAGGAATTGAAACTAAACATATATAATTATTGATTGCATATTATGATAAGAATTTATTTGGTACCCTTTTAAGGGGTCATTTAAGCCTAAAATCGAGTAAATGTGATCAAATATTGCCTCAAATCATTTCTTTTTGTATTTCAGGTAATTGGGATGAGAATTCTAGAAATCGGCACTTTTGGAGCATATTTGGATGAAAAAGTGAAGAAAATGACGAAGTCGCGAAAAACCTGTCAGATAACAGTGTCTGATGGCGTCACATGCTACAACGTGACGCCGTCCCTTACAAATTCGAGATGGATTTCTAATGTTAAGCTAACAAGTGACGCCTCAGAGAATTTTGAAAACTTTATAACCTGACACCTTCAGGTGTTAAATGGAGGAGGGCGTTATGTTTTAAGGTTACAAGAGACGGCCCAGAAGAATTTTACAAGTGACGGCCTCAAATCCCTTGCTGACGCCGTCAGAGCGGTGATTTACACAGATGAAACCCTAATTCAAGGCAAGTTGACGGCGTCAGAAGCTATAAGCTGACGCCGTCGGAGTTGTATTCCTATATATATTTTTAAATGCTTTTATTGTTAAGTGTGACATCTTTGGAGAATAAACCCTAGTCGAATTTCAGCAGCTTTGTAAGGGTTTTTCAACCCTTGAACCTTATGCTTTATTGAAGATAAGTTATTCGTTTAATCATTCAATATGTCTATGTGTTGTTTGATTAATTGTTTATCTTTTCTTCTGTCTATCATGCTAGCTTAAGTTTGTTTGTGTTTGCTTAGATCTAATGAAACCTAGTTATTGAATATTGATTTTTTGTCTCTTGTTTAGTTTATTGTTATCGCGTTAGGTTAAGAAAACTGGTTGACCTCTTATATGTAACTAGCTTGAACGTCTTAAAAACGCAACCGTAGAGTGCACTATTGGTTTTATTCGTTGTATTTATTCCGTGAATTGCGGCTTGTAGATCCTAGAAAACCGATGTTAAGGGATTTAAGGGAGACTAATATTCATAGAGTTGGGCACTTCGGCACCTCCCCACGACCAATAATAAATAATACAACGCTTCAACTAAAACAAGGACGTGACAATTCAACGAATCAATAGGAGATAACTAGGGAGTAATTAAATCTAAGTAAACACGCTTTTCCTATCATAAGAAGTTCACCAATTTACTTTTTCTTGTTTTTAGTTTAATTTTAGTTTTATAATTAGTTTTTGGGTTAGTTGATTAACAACTAATTCCTCCTACTCCTTCAAAATTGAGATTTTAATTGCTTTCTAAAAAATATAAAAATACAAAAATAATCATCCCTCACCTCTAGACCTATCTCGTCATACATCTTGACCTAATGACACTATTCCCCTAGAGAACGATCAATCCCCCGGACCTACTTATACTATACTACAACGATCAGGTACACTGCCTAGAGGATTGCAAGCTTCTAAAGATCCCTTGAGAAGTAAAACCATTTGCGTGGACGGAATCCTCGCATCAAGTTTTTGGCGCCGCTGTCGGAGAATAGTTATTGTTTAGGTTCAATTTCTATCTCGTTTAGGTCTACTCACTAGATTCCTATCAAGTGAGATTTTTATTTTCTTTTTAACTTTCTTTAGTCTATCTTTTCTTTGTGCTTTTGTTCGTTAAACTTTTTCATTGACTCTTCCGTTCACATTATGGAGAACGCGAATCCGCCAAAATTTTTAGCCAATCGACCTAATCCACTACATAATCTACCCTTTCCACTCCAAAATGACATCTTTATGTTCCGACGACATAATGGTGAATCTTTTTCAGATGGATGGACTCGTTTCAAATACTTCCTACAAAAAGTCCTTCATCAAGGTCTTGACTTATTGTTTCCACTTTAAATCTTTTACGCTCGTATCGACCGCGAAACCCAAAAAAAGCTTGAATATATGGCAGATGGGAAAATGTGGGAATTTGGTGATGAAGAGGCATGGGAAACCTTTGAGATTCTTGCCCAATTCAGAAGTGGAACATGGGACCCAAAAAACACACGCTTAGACCTATTCTTAATTTGGAAGGTTCAATCCGAAAGTTTGTTTAGGAATGAGGTGGTTAGAGTCAAGGTACCTAGGTGCATGTCATGGTTAGATCCTACCATTACACATGATGATCTAGATATGATGAAGGATGAGGTGGAAAATCTAAGCCCACAAAGTACCCCACAAGTCCAACCATCATTTGAGGAAAACACACCACCCGTGACTTACTTGGAAGAAGCAGAAGAGACTATAGGAACCCCGATTGAAGTAGAACCTTTGAACCAAACACAACTCGAGGATATAGGTTTGGATACTTGTATTCACAGCCTTACTTTTAGTTCTAGGTAATTTCCTATTTTTGATGAACCGGAGCCTCAACCAAAGTCATTACCCAATTTTCCATCCTTAGATGTGAATTTAGGAATTAAAAAAGGCCCCAATCCACCCATCAAACCATTTAGTCCGGGTAGTTTTACGATGAAAGTAGTAGACTCTAAGCCTTGTAGAGAGGAAGCCAATATAGGAGTGGAACATAACCTTACATACTTACATCACCCATTTGTAAGTAATCACAAGAAACGTTATGGATTTAAACCGGGTTTATTAGGTCAAGATGGATTTCTAACTAGGAGTCTCTCAAAATTGATGGAAGATAATCCCTTTTTAGGAGAAAACTTCAATACACCCATAGACCCAATTGAACTAGGTAAGGTTATAATGAAAGGAGCACACCCCTTTGAGCATATAATTCATCCACCACTCTTTCCTCACGCGGCATATTTCCACCCTAAGGGTGTGTATCGCTACTATCACCCGCACTTAATGCTAAGTGTAGGGAAAACCTCCCTTATTTCCGTTAAATAAGAGTAGAGTCAGGCTCGTGACTCAAACAAAAACAAGTGCTTCTTGGGAGGCAACCCATGTTTTTAATTGTTTGATGTTTTTATTTTATTTGTTTGTTTGTGTCATATATGCTTAATCATAATTGTTTAATTTTCATGTTTCGAATAATTTGTGAAAATGCTTTATTTTGTTTTTAACCTCATCTTAACTACATATAAAGGTATTTTACAACAAGATAAGTGTAGGGAAGATCATATTTGTTTATAAGAACGAATTTGAACATGAAAGATAACAAGTAATGATTAACATATATTTATGTGATTGTTTAGAGTCAAATGCTTGTATCGAGTCACAATGAATGTTCTGGAGTTTTTCCAGGTGTTAATACTCAGATTTTTCCATAAATTTTCTAGAAACAAAACGTAAAAATACTGTCAGGTCATACCTGCCGGCGTCAGGCTTAACACCCGATGGCGTCAGGCACTGTAACAGCACAGTTTTCCAGATTTTTGTTTTTCTATTGGAATTTAAGTTTTTGAAAAATTTTAAGAATTTTAAATTTCCAGGAATCTGTAGACATTTATTTTGCAAGCAGTATATCTTACTTTGCTTTCTAGTTTAGTTTTAGTATATAGTGTTTACCGCCGATTTTATGCGAGGTTTTGTGTTTCATTTTCTTAGTGAATTACAGGTTATATTGGACAAGAAGACTGTAGAACCGTAAAGAGGGGGGTAAATACGGTCTCTTCGGCCTTTTGAGTGTTTAAAAACTTTTAGCCTCAAAGAGCACCAAGTGGTTTATACAACAACAACCACTAACACAAACACAATCCAAAGTATATAAAGCAAGTAAGTGACACCACGATATATACTGGTTCGGGATGGGGGGTTTATACCATCCGTACGTCCATTTGCGAATCCACGACACTTTACTATTCACTAAGTATAATCCTTTTGGTGGACTACAAACCGTTACAACTTTGCTCCACCAATATGCACAAAGATCGGCACTCACTAAGAAGAGCTACTCCCCAACGGTATTCCGCCCTCGAAAACCACCCTCAAGGACTCGTGATTCGAATTAACCAGTAGGACCACAAAGACTTCCCACCGGAAGTATCAAACCCCAACTAGATTCCCAATGATCTAGGCTTGGTCACCTCGACACAAGACTTCCCTTACAACCAAATCGAATTAATAAATGTTTGATTGTTTAATCAAGTCCTAACCTAACCTAGAGACTCGATTCTAGTAGAAAGGGTATAGAGAAGAAGACCCTCGACACAATCACAAGAGTGGATTAGGTTCTTGTGATTCTTCCCTTGCAAGGATATGTGTTCCTTCAAATGATGTTATGTGAAAGACTAAGAACACAAGATAGAATTAGCGGATTAAGAGAAGAGAAATAAGAGAGAAATAATAATGGAAAGGGGTGAGGAATACAAGTTCCAAGGTGGGGTATTTATAGGCCAAGATCCAAGTTGTGAAAAACTTTACCAAGGTCGGCACGCTACTGGCGCGTCGGAGCGCCAGCAACGCGCCAGGCGTTTGTAAAGATTTTCTCTCGGGTTCTGGCTTTTAACTACCCAACCTTGCTAAACCTCCAATTGTACTTCACACTTTGACCTTAACATTATTCATCCTCAAGGTCAACCAACTCTAGTAGCCATTCTAAGAAAAATCATTTTATGAAGTGTTTAAGTGAAAACCAATTATCAAGAAGAGAAAGAGAAAGAAGGGATAATTAGATTAAGGGTAGTTTTGGTATTACTCACATGGCATAGAAAAGAGAGAAATAATATGCCATGGGATATTCCTTTGCTTGGAAAGGAAGTGTAGATGTTAGAGATGGAATATTTGAATTTGAAATTTAAATGGTGTGTGAGGGAAGTGAGAGGGTGAGGTTGGGTTAAGGTGAACTATGGTTGGGTTAGAAGAGCCCACCAAAGCTAATAAAGACGTTACGAAATGATGATGTTTAGAGAAGGAATTCTCCTATCTTGCATAATAAGACCTAAGCCTAGGCCCTCTTAAGTTGTAACCCATAAGGGAATAACACTAGTACTTCTTCATGAACTTCGTTGTATTTTATGTATGTTTATCCCGAGTTGTGGGATTTACTTAAATCATAACTATCTATCACTTTTATTATCAACATGTTGTAACAATTTCCGTTCGTTACACTTTCAATTTCGCTACCATTTTGTAAACCGTTGAGGGGTAAAAGTTATCATTTTATAAAAGTTCAGGGGCATAAACCATCAATACTTGAAACTATAAGGGTATAAAGTAAAACATTTTTATATTATTTCGGAAATATATTTCTAATTCATTTTAACTCGGTTTTAGTAAAAACTAATGAAACGTTTATATTTCACAATCAAACAATCAAACTTTAATAATAAATTATGACAAATACAATTTATCATCCACTAACTTTTGAAGAGACTTCAAGCTTATAAATAATATCATTTGTATTTTTCTCTTTCAACTGTACATGATTAACGCAAAGATTTACATATAATTATCGACAATACACCATCATACAACTACTATAAATATTACACTTTAATAAAGTTTTGAACATAAACAAACATACTGAAACTTGACATATCAACTTAGGTCGCGTGTCGGAGCCGTTTATTTACACTACTTGACTTATTCAGACTACTGTATCACCAAGACGAGTCATAGCCCCACTTTTACTTGTTGAATTACTTTATAAACTCTTTGGGGGATATACATGCTCAAATACTTGCTTTGACTTCCACAAGTACTCAAAATATTTATACTCTTATGCTAAGCTATACTTTTTATACTTTTGGACATGAAGTGTAGTTACGATATGTGTCTTAACGTGTTACACTTATTCCTATATGCATTATTCTTTAGCAACTGTTTAACTCCTAGATAGAGCCGTTGGAGAGGTATTGATAGTACTATCGGGCTGACGCCCCCACCCTTGGTCCCAGATTCATGGCATTGGGTGAATATAATCTAGTATTCTTGTGTAAACTTACGTAAACTTGTCATGAGGTTTAGTTGGCTGTTATTCATTACATTAAGTACTCACATATATCGTATACACATATGTCCTACTCATACTATATTTTAGTAGTGGGTTGTGAACACATAGGTTGCAAGTTTTGTATGGGCGGAACTTGGAACTGAATGGATTTACAATACCTTTGTTGTGGAAACATTATTTGAAGGCTTTACAATTTAACTAAACTCTATGAAATCACCAACCTTTGTGTTGACACTTTTTAGCATGTTTATCTCAGGTTAGTAAGGCGATAGCGGATGCATGAATCATAGAGTCATTTTCATGCTTTGGAGGCTTATGCTTTTATCCTCTACCATTCGATACATTTTGAAAACATTTATGTAATCATATACATTCGGACCTCTTGTAATAACTCTACTTTAAATAATTTGAATGGTAACTTTTCAAAACGTCTCATTAAGAGGTCGTTTTCTATACCTTTTGCTTTATATTAAGAAGTAGCACCCCATTGATACTATCGTTCCGCTGTGATATTTTGAGGGTGTTACAGATGGTGTATTACATGACCTTATGGACGGTATCTTTGTTTGTTGAGTTGTTATTTTAACATGTTTTGGTTTCAAGAATACCCCACAGTAAATCTTAAGAAGGAGAGTCTAATTAAGGTTACTTGCCTTAATAGATCTTGTAATGTTGTACGTTGTATCATTGAGAGAAAAAATATTGTATCTTTTGACAAATATGCTTATTTAAAAGGATATACTTTTCACTCATATGAATTTCTTATGAAAACAAGTATTTTAGTTATAACGTGATTAATGAATTTTACTTGTTAATGCAATGACACACATTGTATTAGGTTTCTTTCAAAATCTAATATCCTACATTTTTCAAACAAGATATTATGTATTTTCTTGTAACATAACCATTCATGTTACAAAGAGAATGAAATGCATAAGATATAAATTATCCTTTGTCAATCTTTTGATATGAGAAATACATGTGATTTTGAGTGTTGAGTCTTTCATGAGCAAAGTCCACATATGTTGTTTGTTTGCTCGTGTTTGGTTTTTCGAAAATGACACATTTATAAATTGCGTTGCAACGTAAATTGCTTGAATATTTCGGATGAAACATTCAAATCGTCAATCCTACTTCGTTGTGTAGACGGCCTTCCAAAATTCAGATACGCCAAAGATCATTTATGTCCTGCTTGTGAGCAAGGAAAAAGTACTCGTGCTCATTTTCCTCCTAAACCAGAGCACAGTACTGATCATGTACTTCAACTGTTACATATGGATCTATGTGGCCCTATGCGTGTTCAAACTATTAATGGGAAGCGGTATATTCTGGTAATAGTCGATGATTACTCAAGATGGACTTGGACTTATTTTCTTCGCAGTAAAGATCAAGCACCGTCCATGATCATCACCTTTCTCACAAAGACTCAAGTTTAGTTACGCAACACCGTCAAAAAAATTCGCACAGACAATGGCACTGAATTCAAGAATCAGACTCTTCGGGAGTATTATGAGAAAGTGGGTATTGAACATCAAACGTCCATCGCTCGCAGCCCCGAACAGAACGGTGTGGTCAAAAGGTGCAACCGAACTTTAGTGGAAGCAGCTAGAACAATGTTAATCAATGCTCAGTTACCTGATTACCTATGGGCCAAAGCCGTTTCAACAGCCTGTTACACCCAAAATAGATGCATGATCACAAAAAGGCATACCAAGACACCATATGAAATTGTTCACCATAGAAAACCAAACATCAATTACTTTCATGTCTTTTGAGCTCCCTGCTATCCAAAGAATGATCGTGATGATCTTGGTAAACTCAAAGCCAAAGCGGACATAGGAATTTTTGTTGGGTATTGTGAAAATTCGAAAGGATTCAGAATTTGAAATCATCGTACTAGAGGGATTCAGGAGACAATCCATGCAAATTTCGATGAGCTCACAGAGATGGCTTCTAATCAAAATAGCTTAGAACCCAGAACCAACCGTCTTAACTTTCCTGATCCTTCAGCTTCAATCTTCTCTCTCAACCGCAAAGATCTAGAAGATTTGTTTGCTCCATTGTTTGATGACACCATGGTTAGTCGTGCACAAGATGTATCCACAAGATCCGTTGTGCAACCACTAGTCAATAATCCATAACCTGATACACCAGTGACTACAACCACCGCAGTTGCTGAAGATGCACCTCAACCTGACACCTCATCATCAATAGATCTGAGCCTGAAGCTGAAGGACCCCCCCATCATTCTTCTGAAGTACTCACTCCAGCAGGTTATGACGGCAATGCATTCTTTAATCCATTTGCGCCGCCTCCAACCATTCCTGATATTGCAGAGTCGTCGACACGCAACTTGGAGCCGTCAAACCTGCACCATACTTATCAACATTACCCATCAACACACAAATGGACAAAGGACCACCCCTTAGTAAATATAATTGGAAATCCAGAAAACCCAGTCATGTCACGACAACGACTCCACACAGACGGTGAAAATTGCATTTATGCACTCACCGTTTGTCAATCTGAACCCAAAAACATTAAAGAAGCCCTTACCTACGACAACTGGATTGAATCTATGCAAGAGGAATTGGATCAATTCAAGCGGTTAGAAGTATGGGAATTAGTAGAGAGACCAGATGGGGTTTATGTCGTTGGATTGAAATGGATCTGGAAAAACAAGTTAGATGCAGATGGTACTGTCATTCGTAACAAGTCCCGCCTGGTCGCAAAAGGATTCAGCCAAGAAGAAGGAATCGACTTCGAAGAATCATTTGCTCCAGTTGCAAGGCTCGAGGCTGTTCGCATGTTTCTGGCTTATGCGGCTTACAAGAACATAACTGTTTACCAAATGGATGTGAAGACTGCATTTCTCAACGGCCAACTCCGGGAAGAAGTGTACGTTTCCCAACTAGAAGGCTTCATATAGGCTAAAGAAAGCCCTTTACGGCCTTAAACAAGCCCCAAGGGCCTGGTACGACAAGTTATCTGCTTTCTTACTTGCAAACCATTTTACTAAAGGAACTGTGGACCCGACTTTGTTTATACAAAAACACGGGGAGGACATTCTCATCGTACAAATTTATGTAGATGATATCATTTTTGGATCAACTCATAAAAAGTACTCAAACGCCTTTGCAAGACTAATGAAACAAAACTTTGAGATGTCCATGATGGGTGAACTAAAGTTCTTCTTAGGACTGCAAGTTCATCAATCACCCCGTGGTATATTCTTGAGTCAGTCCAAATATGCTCAGGAAATCCTGAAAAAGCATGGTATGACCAGCTATGACTCCTATAACACCCCCATGTCCTCCTCATCCCCAAAGCTAGATGCTGATATACATGGCACACTCATTGATCCTACGAAATATTGTAGTATGATTGGGTCTCTCATGTATCTCACAGCTAGCCGGCCGGATGTTATATTTGCCACATATCTTTGCTCCCGATATCAGTCAAGACCAACTGAGCGGCATTTGTCAGCCGTTAAAAGAATCCTTCGATACATAAAGGGAACCATTCATTTGGGGATCTGGTATCCGAAGGATTCAGGATTTGAACTTGTTGCATTTTCAGACGCTGACCATGTAGGGTGCGTAGACACGCGAAAAAGTACATCAGGGGGAGTACAGTTCTTAGGTGACAAGCTCGTCTCTTGGCAGTCAAAGAAGCAAGACTGTACATCATTGTCATCCACAGAATCAGAATACGTCGCCATGTCTGCCTGCTGTGCTCAAGTCATTTGGATGCGATCTCAGTTGATGGACTACGGATACGTGTTTAACAAGATTCCGATGTACTGCGACTCAAGAGTACCATTGCTATTTCATGCAACACGGTTCAACACTGAAAATCGAAGCATATTGCTCTCCGATATCACTTTATCAAGGAGCATGTGGAAATGGGTACAGTTGAATTATATTTTGTGGGTACTGAACACCAATTGGCGGATTTGTTCACCAAAGCCTTGCCTCATGCAAGATTTGTGGAACTGGTTCACCAAATTGGTATGCGATGTTTGACTCCTAATGATTTGGAAAACTTTCTCAAAAACAATTAATCAGAGTCAAATATCAAAACTATCTTTGTAAATATTTTTGATAAAAACACAAAAAGATTTTTCATTTTTTTTATATTAAAAAAAATGCAAGTACAAAACCTTTCAACACTTTGTTCATTTTAAACCGTCAACAATTATTTTTGAACAAGTGTTGAGGGGGAGACACGACATATTTTTAAAAAAAATTTCAAATTTTGTACTTGCATAATTTTTTCAAAAAAAAATGTTGCTTCAAATGAAAAGGGTGGTAATATTTTAATATTTAGACTTGTATGTGCCAATATTGATAGATTTTATAACTTAGAGTTAGCATGATAGAACTTAGAAAGTAAAAACAAGGTTAGAGGATCAAAAGTGTTAAAAGTGGCAAAGATAATAAAAGTCAAATAGAAAAGATAAGATCTGACCGTAGTTAATACAGACATTCAATTTATCTGACATTTTCACCCACATTAGTAAATACACCCAACCACCGCATCTACGGCTAGAATCAATCAACTAAATCCGTTCAAGATCTATCAATTTTGTGAGTGTTTTAACTTTTAATGTATGATTATAAACAACGGTTTTGAAGGATTTTAAAATCCAACGGTTAAATTTACCACAAATCTTTGTTTTAGATCTAGGGTTTACGCTAAATTATAGAAATTTGATTTTGAGTGTTTATGTGGTATTTGATTGGTGTGTTAGTGTCGGAATGAGTGTCTGATCATAATGCATGTGCCTAATTGTTCCCAGAAACATAAACTTTGAATGTTCTTAGTTTAGGGTTTAACCGTATGAATTGGGGAAAACTGATTGAGAGTGTTGTAGTTTAATTAATTCACTGATATGTTGTTCTTATGCCTCGAATTGAATGTTTGCATCTTTAGATTGCACCTAGAAACATCAAAAGTGTGAAAATTGATCAGTAGGGTTTATCAAGAACACATGAACACGTGCAGTTTGAATCTTGAGTTTTTGTGGTTAAAAGTTGTTATAACTTGGTCAGATGACTCAGAAACATCATTAAAAACGATTGGAACAAATGTTTGATCAAAAAGTGAACAAATTTTTCGTCTACAGTTGTTATCGAAAACCCTTGTATAAGGGTTTATCAAAATTGCCAATAATTATCGCAAATGTGATGCTTATCGCAAATGTGATGCTTATCGCAAATGCAATACTTATCGTAAATGCAATACATATCGCAAATGCAATACATATCGCAAATGCAATAATTATCGCAAATGCCATACTTATCGCAAATGCAATACTTATCGCAATTGTGATTTCTATAGAAATTGAACAAATTCCTTAGACTCCTCAAGATCTATCGAAATTGCACAAATTCTATAGAAATTTGCAAAATTGATATAATTTGATAACTACTATAGTCAAACATGAACAAATTAATCTAAGTTACAAAAGGATTACATGTGTAACATCAAGCTTAAATATTTGCTAACTATCATGTATCCTGCATATTTGTGCTTAATTGATGTTTCAGCATTCTCCAATGGCTGCACCTCAACAACAACCACTCCCAATGCTCACAAGAGCTTAAGTTCTTCCTCATGGATACAAGGCAGATTTTGGGAACAACAACGCGAGGGTAGATTTTGAGAAAATAAAGTGTCCTGAACCAAGCTGTGTGATTGATGTGGAAGTACTCAAGGAACACGAATGCAGGAACTTATTGGACAGTTCTAATAACATTCCGGAATTGTACATTCATCAGTTGTGGAACACTTTGGAGTTAGACATATATCAAAGATACTTCACATGCACTCTGGACCGCAAAAAGCTCAAAATCACGCCTGATCACCTTCGCAGAGCACTAGACTTACCTGAACCACCAGAAACAGCTAACCAATATTGGCCCACACCATCAGAAGATGAAGTCCTTAAATTCCTCGTTGACATTGGGTATGATGTCCAACTAGATACTCCTTTAACCAAGATCTCACACGTCAACGCAAAGAACATCCCTCAACCCTGGAGAACCATTTACTACATAGTGGTTCGTTCTGTCTCAGGGAGGGACAGCGGTCATGAACATCCACGGTTATCTCACCTTCAACTTTTCTGGGGTTTAGTGAATCAGCAGAAGATTGACTATGCTGAACTCATCTGGGAAGACATGACATTTCAAATGATGAAGTCATTCACCAAAGTTCCCTTTGTCCGATACACCAAGGTGCTCATCAGTCTATTGCTTGATGAGAACAAAGACATTTATCCCCGTGTTGGAGACTTAGAAATGCATTTGTACAGAATGGATAAAACTGTCAACACTGTCTACTTTCCCAAGGAGAGTTCACACAAGAAAGGGGCTAGACTACCAGAGTCTCTAATGATAGAAAATGTAAAAATAACTAAAGCCTACAAAGACTATGAAAGGGCACTCAGACTTGGTCGCGTAGGATTCTTGAAGCTGGGAAAAGAAGGAACTGGATCTACCAAGACCCGTTCAATAAGAAGTAGCAAAGCTGGGAGTGCTTCAAGTGCTTCAAAACAACCAAGAAAACCACACCCCAGAACTCTCAAAAGACGATTCAATGTTATTCCCAAACCAAAAGTAGAAGAAGGTGGGATTCATGATGAAGAAGAAACTGAATCAGATAAGTCAGAATCAGAAGAAGAAGTAACTATTCAGATGCATGAGGAAGAAGCTAACATAGAAGTTGACATTGCTACAATAATAGCAATGGAAGCTAGCATGAAGTCACTCAAAGAAGATGACGCCAGAAGGGCTGATCTAAGGGTTGAAGTAATGAGAAAGATGGAAATGGCAAAGGGAGCTGGAGGATCCGGAACTGTTCAAGGAGTAGCTCCGACCCATCCTGATCCGGTTAATCAACCCGGAGGGTCTATATCTGCTACATCCACAGTTCAGCCTGATACGGTTTATCAACCCGAGAAGGCTGAGACAACAATCCCCCCAACACCATGTCCGGTTAATCAACCCGGCAGTGACAATGAAAAGGAAAATAAGGTCCTGACTGATGAGGAGATTCCTGATGAGATGCTGGAAAGTGATAAAGAGAAAGAAGGAGTAAATCTTGATGACCCAATTGATTGGTTATCTAAGGATGAACGGGACATTCTTGGGGATAAATCTATTGAAGCTGCCAAAGAACTAGAAACTAAGCACAAGGCAGAACAAGAATTAGAAAAGAGGAAGGAAGAAGAAAGACTAGCAAAAGAGCAAGAAGAAGCAGAAAAGGAAGCTGAAAACTATCTTCAAACACCTCCTCTCACTCCATCACAGCTAAAACTTGTCGTTTACAAGCCTCAATCTGAGGAAGCAGAAAAGGAGTTAACATCTTCTCCCTCCCCATCAAAAGAATCAACACCTCCAGTTTCTCCTCCAAAAGATTCACCTCCTTCAGAATCTTCATCACAACAATCATCACCACCCAAATCATCAAAAGCAACAACAGAAGAAACTCTAAGGATAATCATGAAAGGCAAGTATACAAAGAGAGTTGCTAGGGTCACACGTGTAGAAGTCTTATCTCCTGCAAGAAAGAAATTGAAGAAAGCTGCCAAACTTGCTCAAGCAAAACGTGACAGCAAACTAACCGACCAAGTAACAGAGTTACAGAACACGGTCAAAGGTTTGTCTGAGCAGGTACAACAATTGCAGGAGACAAAGCAGAAAATGGATGAGTTGTTAGATGTTGATGTCAAAGATCAGATGCTCAAAGCAGCTAAAGTCAACACAAGGCATTATGTCAAAAAGTTTCTTCCCGATCTTCAGAAAGACATTGAAGAGTACATCAACAAACATCTTGAAGATAAAGTTAAAGATATCCCTGCAACAATAATTCAACAAAAGAATATTCTTGACTACACCATTGAAGAACTTCAGGACGCCCTTCTCACCAAACTCATTGCAAAACCTTCCCTAACCTACACAGAAATACCTATCATTGATGCCATTCGGGCTAATATGGAATCATGCAAGGTTGCAGCTGATACGGGTAAACGTCCTCGTGAAAATGACGACCAAGACCCTGAAACCCAATCAAAGAAACACAAGGGTTCAGGCAGTCCAGGTCCTCAATTCAAAACCCCAACTGGACCGTCAACTACGACCACATCTCAACCAACAAAAGCTCCAGAATCTGGTCCAACTGCTACGGAGCATCATTTTGAGCACTTCACCACCGATGAAATGAACTTTCAACAGCAAGATGATCAACCTCAGTCTCCACCGAAGACCAAGACTACCACAAGCAAGAAATCTTCTAGCAACACAAACGTGGTCTCATGGTTGGATAATGATGATGACACAAATGGCAATGAATGGTTCATCAACTGGCAAGTGCTCAAATCCATGAAGACGAAGATTCTAAAATAGAAGACAGTACGTTTTCAATCACACAACAAGTCAAACATACTCTGAACATCAAGAAGATGACCAAGAGGGAACTTCGTCGGATAAAGAATGATGCATTTAATCTTCTCAAAGACAAATCTGCAAGCGCAGCTGAGCTAGAATATCACCTAGAAAACATTGCCCGAGCAATGTCAAGTGAGTTTGACTGGACGAATCCAGACATACTCAGGGTTGATGGCAGAGATAGTAAAAATCGTCCTTACATCACAGACTGGACCAAGCCACTTCCCGTGATTCGCAAACACCATTCAGAAATCATCCCTTACCAATTCTTTTTCAACAACGATCTCGAACTTCTCAAGCATGGAGCCAAAAGCAAAACCAAGTATGCAACATCAATAACCTTAACCCCAGCTGCAAGCTATCCACAACCAGCCATTGAGGAAAATGCCATTCACCAAGACCTTTTCATCAAACAACTAGTGAATTATGATCGCGATGCTAAATTAGGAATCTTCCACTGGTTCGAGAAACGAAGGACTTGGTACCGAAGTAAGCTAGTTAACAAATCTTCGGATTCAGTAAACAGTAACCTCAGGATTGTGGCAGTGGTTAGTGTCAAGGGAGTGAAGAAGTATGACTACACATTCCTATCTGAGATCAACGTCAGAAGACATGGCAACAAACTCTACTCGTTCTCAGAAGCAGACTTCCCAGATTTAAATCTCAATGATATTGAAGATATGTATCTCATCAAAGTACAAGGGAAGCTGCAACATCTCACCATCGATCTTCAATATGCATTCAGCACTGCCATCTGTCATTTCATCAGAAGGCTGATCAAAAAAGAACGAGTAGAAGATCTCCAACTAGGAGTAGAGAGTTATCAAAAGAAGTTGAATCTCATTGCGCCTGTACTACATCTTGAAAACACCAACCATGAAGCTCAATACACCATGAAGAGCCATCCATTCTTTGGTTTCGTCTACAGAAGTGCAATGACAATAAACTGCTTCATGTCATATCACGAGATTCACAAGTTTTGCGACGATACATTGAAAAATGTATGTGACGGGTTGGTTCATAGAGTTTGTGATCAAGAATTGGGAAAGACAAAGAGATGGAACAGTGATCAGCTGAGACAAGTAAAGCAGTTCATCTGGAAGATCGAGAGAAGATTATATCGCAGAGATCAGATGCGAAGATTGGAAAGCTATGTTGGAGGTCGTCCACCATTCCCGATCAGAACATATCAAAGGACGGATCCAGTATTCACAACATTTGGAAAAGGAGGTTGATGTAAGAATTTGATTTCATAATTCATTATTCTTATTTGATATTCTTACTCATATGATTGTGATATAATGGCTTGTGTACACACAATAGTGCACAACCCGTACTTGTAAAGAAAGGACCCTGAGGGACACATCAGTGCCTCAATCCTGATCAAAGGAGTAAAAGCTTCTTTCTTTTGAGTAGAATTAAACCAAAAATTTTTTCAAATTCTTTCAAAAAATTATGCTCATCAGGACAAGTATTCCCTCATTAAGGGGGAGTATTTGAAAACTAATCTTTGTTCATACAAAAGTTCTTGAAATTCTTCCCACAAAACTCAAAAACAGCATATTTTAATCATAAAGTTTTTTCAAAAACATCATGAGTATGCTATTTTTGAGGGGGAGAATAAAGATATGATTAAAATATGGCAATGTATAGTTGGAATCTCATGAGTGCTTGACTCAGAAATTGACCCTCAAATTGACGATAGGAAAAGTCAGTAGTCGAAAAGACATGTCCCAGACGGGTAATAATTTCAAGCCAGTTTATCTGGTGATGTAAACGTGTCTCGCAACGGACGTGTCTGAGTAGAATGTACCCATTTCGAGTGATTTTCCTTGAATATGATCTGGACGGGTAATAATTTCAAGCTAGTTCTACTAGTGATGTAAACGTGTCTCGCGACGATCATGTTCATCAAAAATCAATCAATTCAAAAGTGCCAACTCTTCCCGGCATGTGCAAATTTCAATTAAAGACATATGAGCACATGTTAAGGGGGAGTCTTTCTGAAAATCACAAAACTCTCAAAGTGTTAACAAAATATGTTTTTCACAATCATAAACACTTTGTGAGAGATTTTCAAAAAGGTTTGGTTTATGGCATCAATAGGATAGTCATGGAGTTATAAGGTGACTAAGGTTAGGAATAATCGTCCTATGATCCACCAGAGCCGGAGGGATCTACCCAAGGACAATACCAATAGTTTAGAACTAGAAAGTCCTAGGTATGATTGAAAAAGGAGATATGAAATGAAAGGAGAAAGAAGGGGTTGAAGAATTAAAAAGAAAAGTAAAGAAAAGGGTGAAAAGAAATAGCCCTCCATTTGTTCAACCTTAGGGCAGACACCGGGTTCAATTCATAATCTACTGTTTGATGGGCATCACCGGTATTGAAGATAAAAGACGTCATGGACCCAGTGACGCACTGCACTAACCTTCTAGCCACTCAGGTGTCTCTCAAAAGGCACTTGTTTCATTTCACACGGAGAACCCTTCATCATCTATCGACCTCTCACTACGAGTTGTGTTGATATTGAAAAGGAGGCACTCTGCTCCACGCCTCCGACGACCAAACAAATGTGCACTAATCGAGTCTAGAGCCATGAGATTCATCAAAGATCTCTTAGGAACACTTAGTATTACACTGTTGTTCTACATCATGGGCAGTAGTTGTAAAATTAAGAAGAGTCCTTCACAGATCTTAGCAATCTGCCGAGAACATTCTTGAGAGAATTCACAATTGTGATTCTCAGTGAAAGAATGGAAATCCTGCCAGGGCCAACATCAAACAACCCTGACAGCAGGTCACTTCGGTAACTCCTTGTGGGTTACGCTTAGTGTTTGCTCCAAAACGGTCTACAGTCCTGGGGTGATCTCCAGCGACTCACTGAATCGTGGGTGCACTTCGGTGTGTCCGTATAAGCCCTTTCGGGGGTATCCGGTTCAGAACGGCCTGGGTTTGGATTAGAGAAAGTCTTCACACTATGTTGTTGATGATCTCGAAGTCCAAATCTGTAAGTACCGGATTGTTCGTGATGTACCTGCGGAGGATCGTGAAGACCTGGAGTTCTACCACCATCAAGACTCCATCATGATCATATCCTGAAGATCAGTTCTCACAAAGACTAAAGACAACAAAAGTTCAAATTATTAAAGAAAAGTCAAATATCAAGTATGTTAATCTTTCACAAGTCTAAGATCAAGCTTATGAAGAGAGAACTACGTGATGTATGAAGAGCAAAATTCAAAGAAGATATGAGCATGATGGAAACGACGTGAAGACACCAGTTCTAAAGACCATTAGAGGACAGCAGATCATTACTATACCACATCATATCAGATCAAGAACAAAGAACAAAGATTATGAAGACGTCAGAAGCCCAAGAAGCAAAGATGACATCAAGCAACCAAGATGACCAAGACTTAGGGGGAGATTGTTGGGAACACATTTTATTATAATTTCAAGTCTTAGTCATATTTGTATTAGTTGGTTGCTTAAATTGTAATGGGCTATATGTTTAGAAAGAATAGCCCAAGGCACATTAGTAGCCCATGTGCCATAGGGAATCAAATTAGCATCTAAATTAGCATAATTCTAGTATATTCCTAAGATAGAATATGCTTAGGAATATCCTAAGCACATGCCTCCCTAATGCGCCTATAAATAGAGGCTTAGGGAGAGCATTTTATTTGTTGGTTATTTGTTACTCGTGTGGAAGCTTTGTCAAATTGTTAAGTGTAATGATAATCATCCTTCTCTTCTCTTAATCTCTCGTTAATTATTGTTATTGCTATTTAGTTTAATACGTAGTATAGTTGTGATTGTGTTTGTGGTTAATTAGTAGACTAGATCTAGTGTTGTAACGTTGTTAGGGACCATCAAACTTAAATCATGAAAGTTATAGATTTTGAATCACTCTTTACATAGGTTTTGGAATCACTTAAATACGATATCATATAAGTGAGATATCACACGTTAAAGATGATGTTTTAGTCATATGTGTTGCGCACAAGGTGTTTGATGAAATGTCTAGCTTATATTTTGTGTTAAAATTGTTAGAAATGCACTAATTTTTAGACCACCACGCACCATTAATTATTTTATTAATGTAAGATTCAAAAAGTGATATTTTTTTTTAATTTTTTAATTTTGTACAAAAATGTACGCATTACGTTTTTAACCATAAATTTACCAATATTAAATTCAAATTAGAAAATTTGTGAAACATAAAAGTTATAGATTTTAGGTCAATCTTTACTCACATTTTTGAATCAATCAAATCCGATGTCATATGAGTGAGATATCAAACATTAAAGATGAGGTTTAGTCATATTTGAAGATGAAAAAATATGGCTTATGAATCGCATGGATTATGATGAATATGAGTTAAGGCTGATGAACAAAACTTTTTATTGAAGAACAACTCATTTAATTGATGAACAACACTTAATATCAATGAACAACATTTTTTTATGGATGAACAACATGTAGATTGATGTTGTCTTTTTTATCAGTTCATCAACAAGACTAACTGATGAATACTTATGAACAACATGTAGATTGATGTTATCTTATTCATCAGTTAGTGTGGTTCATCAGTTAATCAACAAAGACTAATAAACTGATGAACATTATAATTTTTTTTAGAAAACTGATGAACTGATGAACATTGTGATATTTTTTGTTAGAAAACTGATGAAAACGTAATCTAACTTATGAACATTGTGATATAACTGATGAACAAAAATAAAAAGAACAGATGAACAACTATTTTTATTGATGAATAACACTTTTTATTGATGAAGAACACTTTTTATTGATGAACAAATGAACAACTCTTTTTAATGATGAAAATAAGTAAAACGGTCATGGCTACTGATGAACAAGAGTAAAACGGTTGGTGTTATTGATGAACACAAGTAAAATGGGCAAGACAGTTGATGAACAAAATCTCGTTTTGATGAACAGAAGTCTGTCTTGTTCATCAGTTAATTAGTCTTGAATAAGATTAACTGATGAACAAAACTAATTGATGAACAATAATTACTGATGAACAAGATTAACTAATGAACAAGACTAACTGATGAACAATACGTACATTTTTTTTTTAAATTAACGATTAAAAAACATCACTTTTTGAATCTTATATTAATAAAATGATTAATAATGCGTTGTGGTACAAAAATTAGTGCATTTGACGCAATTTTAACACTAAAAATCTAAGCTAGACATTTCATCAAACACCTTGTGTGCAACAAATATTAATAAAATGTCATCTTTAACATGTGATACTCACTCATATCATATCATATTTGAGTGATTCAAAATTCTAGGTAAAGAATGAACCAAAGTCTACAACTTTCGTGTTTAAAGTATTTCATGATTCGACAATTTTGAGGGTAAAAAATAAGGTCGAAAATGACAAAAATATCAAGAAAATCAAGACCCATTTTATATGTAAAAAAATGGAAATATTTAACAAGATTTATACCAAACTAAAGAGGATTAAAATTTAAAAATTATGGTGAAATCAGTTTTTTCTAAAAGTTTGTCGTTTAAGAGATATATGCGTTTGAAATTTAAGGTGGAAAAGCAAAAAAGAGGTAAAATGATGATTTTACCCCTAGACGGATTTTTTGAATAAATTGGTGGGAGGACACATGTCAAATGATGAGTAGCTTTTTACACTTTGTAAAATTCTATCACTTTGCAATTGATCCCCTCGCACTTACTCCATAGGTGTACAAAACACCTACGCCATAAGTACTTCTGAAACCAAAAGTACTTACATGACTATCAACTTGGTTACACCGTAAGCGACGCCCATCCTTTACGTCGTAACTACATCTGAAAGTAGGTAACTATGTTTAAATACTCACCTACGCCGTAAGGAACTAACCTCTTACGCCGTAGGCAAGTACTGGTACAAAAACCTGTGCATTTTAACACTTGACCCTTTTAATCCATTTATTCCGACATACGACTTATACTACTTCAACAATACATAAAAACCTCCAGAAATCATTAACTCAACATAATACATCATTTTCATTTAACATTCGTGATAGAACTTATGCACGCCACCATCTATAAGTTCTTGGACCGTTTTAGACTCTAGGTTGTTTAGACCTTGATCTAGGATAAACAATAAACACAATGATAATAATAAGCACAGCGGAATATCATAAAGAATATTATTATTATCAACAAGGTTCTTCGTCATCATCTCCTAACACTAACAATACACAAAACCTAGGCATCTGTTGTAGGAACTCGATGCCTAGACACAACCTACACCTTTTAGTTGACTACATCTTGACACACACACTTTAATGAACGCCTCTAACCCTCTTTATATAATAGAAGATTAGGGTTACAAAGGATATATTCTATAAATATAAAAGATCTTCTGTAATCTTTATCTTGTTGAAGAATTCTTCCTTTTTCATCTTTAGTCCTTCATGTTTCAGATGTTTTGTCTTTATCAACTTAACTATTAGACCCAACAATCTTCCCCTAGTTGATAATGACAAAACCAATAAGCATGAACTTCCCATGAAGTTAATATGTCATGAAACATGCGACTTCCCCTTACACCATGCAGATCATCAAGGATCTTCAAGCTGCAATCTTCAAAATATTCTTCCCCTTTTTGTCATCATCAATTAGGGGACAAAGGTATGCAACTCTGATCTTTATAATCACGAATCAGTATCATACATCTAACTTAGTATTCCAATGTCTTGAATCGCTCTCCATGAATGAACACCAAAATGCTTTCTTTTACAAATGAATCCAAGACAAAAAAATCCCAAATCTTCAGTAAGAATACCAACGAGCAATCATGAAAACCTTCACCTCAATGTAGCACATAAATGGTTAATCATTTTAACAATAAAGCTTCCCCTGAAACCCATATGTTAACCATCTTCATGATTCTTCAAATCTGCAGGCTTTAAATATTGTTGAAGAAAACTAATCATTACCAATTTGATACTGAAGTAGAAGAAACCAACCTTTTGTCTTATGTCTTGTACTTAAAACGACTTCGAACGTATACTTAATTTATAGGGAGATCGCAATCCCTTGACAATAATCACTGAGCACAATAACGTAACTCCTTCAAGTGTTTTGTTAATTCGTAGTCACCTGAACGAATGAACAAGTTACTGTGGAAAACTAGATGGGGGGTTGAATAGTTTTACCATTTAAAATTAATTCGCTTTGTGACTTAACGTGATTTCAAAGTAAGTATGCACAAAAAAACAATATAATATAAGTAAGTAAGGAAAAGAATGATCAAACCACACAACACGGATATTTATAGTGGTTCGGCTACAAGGACTCTCTTCCTTGCCCTACTCCACTCCTCGAGCCTCTAACTCGAGAGTTTTCCTTCACTAAGAAACAAGCTCCCTTCTAGGCGGAGAAAACCTTTACACGTCGCTTAATCTTTATCCGGTACTAAGCTAAACACCGGGTTCTTTACAAAGGTACAACCACTCCCGTTGGTTCTTTCACAAGGGTACAACCACTCCCGTTGGTTCTTTACAAGGGTACAACCACTCCCAACACTCTTTGTGTTTTAAGGACTAAAACACTAACCAAACTCTATTGAATGAATGATACAAACAATGAAGTGTGAACTAATACAAGATCATACAGACTCTATACTAAAAGAATAATAATAGACTGTTAATCCTTATATGTTGTGATCTTTTTGCTACAAAAGGAAAGATCAATGAAATGAATGAATGATATGGGTTAGTGATATGTAAATGAATGAGTATGTATTTAAGCTATATGAGTAATAAAATGACCAAATGATCAGCTTTCTATTTATAGGCAAAGCTGATCAACAGCTGGCGGATCCCAAAACTTGGATCCGTCTTTGTATAGATTTGGATCCGCCGTGTCAGGCCAGCTAAGAGATCTTCAAATCTTTTCAAATCTTACCATATCCTTCCATATCTTCAAATGTCAACTCTTTGGCTTGAAGATCTAAACAAAATATCACAAAATCTATCCAAGATTGTGTTCATGATGCATGCCATGATGTCATCCTAATATTTTAGAAATAAAGTTTCTATTTTAAGGAATAAACATGTAAATGTGTATATGTTATTCCTACTAAACTTTGTAATGTGAAAATGTGTTTTTAAAAGACTTATCACTATAAATGTAAAAGACTTAATCTTATTTATGCTTTGCTTAAAGATAAACTTTGTAATTGTCATTAACAAAACTAAGCAAAGATCGTAAAATATAAATAACATTTTTAGGACGATATTTGTATTAACAATCTCCCCCTTTTTGTTGATGACAAAACATAAAGTGTATTTTTAAGTAAAGAGCTTAAATAAAGGATGAGTCTTTTAAAAATATAGATTAAGTTAGTTTATGCAAGTTTTAAAATCTATTTTAAGCAAAAATGTATATACTGTGATGTTTCACAGTGATGCAAACTTAATCCTTTCTCCCCCTTTTTGTCGAAACAAAAAGAAGATATGCGTAGCAGAATGCAATTTTGAGAACTTTAAAGCTCCCCCTTGATTTATACTCCCCCTAAATGGAATAACAAGGATATGATGTATGATGATGTATGATCCTACAAAACAAATGGTTAGACTATGATATGCTCCTCTTTGATGTATACTCCCCATTGCTAGAGTACCAACGTATACATTTCAAGAGTATGATATGATGTATGATTCTACAAAACAAATGGTTAGACTATGATATGTTCCCCCTTGATGTATACTCCCCATTTCTATAGTACCAACGTATACATGTCAATAGTGAAAAATGCTAAAAACTGATGAGTTAGTATATGATATACTCCCCCTCGATCTATACTCCCCGTTGCTAGGGTACCAACGTATATGATTCAAGGTTGAGAAAAGCTACAAGATAAAGGTTAGTAATACTTCAACAAAGAAGAAAAATGCATATGTAATAGTCAACCAAACAAGAAAGGCCAACCCATTTGACTTTAAAAAGTCAAAATGAAGTGTCTGATCAAAATTTAGTACCTAATGTACATTTGATCAAAGCAATATGTGAAGTTAAAACAACCATACTATGATGTTAGTAGTCTAAAATGAGCTAATATGCTTAATGTTGATCACCCACAAGCATAAAAACATAACATTCATTACTTAGAAAAAATGATGTTACATTCAAACAAGGAAAATAAATCCTAAAAAGACAACTTCTAAAACAACATCCTAAAAAGTTCCTATAAGAGGAAACTAAAAAGCTCCTATTGAGGAGGATGAGAGATTGCATTGAGACGCTCGAGAATGTGGTTCAATATGAACCTCATTTCATTTTGGAGCTCATGGACCAAAATGTTGGTCCTTTGGGCCAAGTGAGCGGTTCTCTCGCAGTGCGAGCAATCATGACTTGAAAAACCGGGAGGAAGAGTAGTCTCATGGTTTTGTGGTGGTGGTGGTGGTGGTTGGTTGTTGGATGGTTGTTGTTGTTGTTGGTTGGATGGTGGTGGAGTTGGGATGGATTTCATCAAGATGGTTTGGAGATCTATTGCTTCATCAAGGCGGGAACCCACCATATTAGATATAGCATGGAGGCGGGTGAGTTCCTCATTGATCTTGTCTTGGGTTTGTGGCTCATTTATCCACATTGCTTCATCAATAGCAATTAGTGTGGATGTGGGTGAAAGAGGTTGTGTTTGAGGTTGAGGTGGTGGTGCATCACGGTATAAAGGACCGTGGATATCATGATAAAGCGGATGAAAAAGCATGGGTTCTTGACCTTCAAAGGTCATGGGTGGAGGATTTGTTGACCTTGGTTGAAGGTCTTCCAAGTCATCAAGGTATGGATGTGGTGACGTAGGTGGAGTCTTAAATAACTCCATTGGTTGGAGTTTGGGTGAGTTTGGGAGTGATGGTGACCTAACATGCTGTGATGGAGCGGGTGGTGGTGTGGTGGCAATTGGAGTAATGGTTGGTGGTGGAGTATGGATAGCTACATTTGATGGTGTTGGAGTGGAGAGTGTTAGGAAATTTTCATTTGCTATGGGAGATGAGATATTAAGAGGGGATGATTCCTCTGATGAGTTAGCTAAGTTTATGAAGCAACAAGGCTTGACACTAATACGAGCAGTTCTTCTTGGGGGTCTGCTAGTTGATGAGTTACTAGATTTTGTCATGGTTAAGAGATGATAATGTAGCTAAGAAGTACAGGAGAGAGTTAGTAGTGATGGTTGTTGTGTGATTTGTGATGATCCTAAGGTACTAATTTATAGACAGAAGGTTTGTTGGTCTGTGTGCTTGGATTGGATGTAAATCCAATGGAGAATGTTGGTTCCTAATGATTTGGAACAAAAATTTAAGCTTGTCACATCTCAAGGTCAATCCATACATATGGAGTTGAGTGAAATGTAGGAGATTTGCAGTTAATGCAAAGAGAGAGTGGAAAATCTGTTGATAAGATGCTTTCACAGATTTGACGGATCCCAGAAAAGGGTTCCTTGCTTGTATTAGAAAGGTAACTCACATAGAAAATTTGAAAAATTAAATTTTGGTGGGAAATTTATTTCCAAGGTTCTAAGAGTTTTCTAAAGCATTCTAAGGAGTTTAAAGATCAGTAAAGTATTCCTAATAACTATAATCTAAAATCTAACTATCGGGATGAGTCGGGAATTTTTTAAACAAGTTACTGTAGGTACCTACGGATCCAATCGACAACAAAGACGGATCCAAATTTTGGGATCCGTCAAATCCGCAGGTTCAGGATTGGCAGAGCCAAGGAATACACTAGGCGAATCCAAAATTTGGGATCCGCCAAATCCGCCATATGAAAACTCAGTTTCTTAACAGAATGAATGTCATATTTCGCGTTTCTCGGTCAAAACCTGAAAAATCTCCTAAAACATATGTAATAGCTAATATGTAGTACAAATATGCTAAATATATGGATTCTAACACACGTATACACATGGATTAATCTGATATTAATTTCATACCATAAGGGGAATTAAGCCAAACGGGGGCTTATTCTCGGAAAATTGATAACACCATGTGTTATCGACCTAAGTTCATTGAGTTCCATGGCAAAAGGATCTCTAGCTACTTGACGACCTCGATGCAACCTCGTTTGGTTGTTCCTAGGTAAGAAGAGGTGCTCCCTAATGGTTTCTTTGTCGGTCAAAGGTGTGGCATATGGTGCCGTTCTATCAAGGTTGGACTCTAAGATTGTCAATGACCATTTATCCGAGTAGACACATGTTCCATAATTAGGAAATCCTAAAACATCACCAAATTGATCTAAGGGAATGTTGAATAAGGTTCCATTGACTCTAAAGTGAATGCTCATGAGACCATTGTCGCTTGAACTAAGACCTATGGTTGCATAGAACTCGAGAATGAACCTAGGAATGATGGGCTCATCAATGTCTAAAAGACAATCGAAATGAATCGCGGCCAATTGCTCACGGAGATTGGTATCTTCATAGAATGAGGTGTCTACAACCCTACCCTCATGGACGTATCATTTTTCTAAGGCTTTGAATATATTGACTTGGGCTTCGGTGAGACCCTTGGTTTTGTGGTGTTTGGGAAGGTAATCGATGGTCTTTTTGTGATCGTAGTTGGTTGCGGGAGGCATAGTTATCCTAGACACGAAAAATATATAGTTTAGTTGAAATTATCGAAAATACGTATAAAGGCCTAGTGTGTGCCTATATGGGGACAATGTGGAGGTGCGGTTATCTCGACTCCTTTTGATGCACGAAAATTTTGTTTATGCAAATTTTATGATAAAACGAGAGATAACCCAAACGCTCCTACTTCAATGTAGCTTCATTTGAATGTACCCAAAAATACATATTAGTTATGTATTCCCTTTAGCATTCAAGAGACATTATGCAAGTGATGTTTAAAACATAACATTTTTGTATTTGTATGAACAATGTTCAAAAACCATTTTTCCTAGTCGTGAGAAGTTTTTAGCAAAAATTTCTCATGGGGTTTTTGATGAATAATGATAATGTACTACAAGATGCAATTCCTAAACTATGAAAAACATGATTTGTTATGCAATTTGGTAAATATGCTTCATGATTTTTCAAGAATTATGCATAAACCCCAAGTTTTGGTTTTGTGCATGAAATAGAAATCCTAGACCCAGATCAGGAATGCAAACATGATAAGGATACTTACAGTGATGTTTAGAGCTCAATTTGGTTGAAGAAGATAGCCTAATTTGTGAGTTTTGTGAATTATGGGCCGTATTCCAGTAGGTGATATGTTTTGGAGAGAGTGATGAATAGTACAGGAGTTTATTAAATATATAAAAACCTGTTCACCAAGTGACGGATCCGGCGGATCCCAAACAAGGGTTCCGCCCTTGTTGTCGTTTGGATACGCAGGATCAGAGCACAAGTTTAGCTATTGCCGTATTTGGTTATTCTGAGGTTCGAGTTAATGTTTAATATACTCACTAGGTTCCATTAATCCTAAACCATGTCTAAGATAGTTGAAAGGTTCTCTCTTGAGAGGTTTTGTGAGGCTATCGGCAATGTTGTCCTCTGAGGAAACTTTCTCAATTGAGATGTTTCCCTTCTGAACATTGTCACGAAGGAAGTGATGACGTATTTCTATGTGTTTGGTTCTAGCATGTTGGACTGGGTTTTTACTAAGATCGATAGCTCCTTTGTTGTCACAAAGAATGGGAATGTCGTTGAGTACAATTCCATAGTCGACGAGAGCTTGTTTCATCCACAGTGCTTGTTTGCAAGCTTTTCCTGCTGACACGTACTCGGCTTCAGTTGTTGATATGGCGAGGGCTGTTTGTTTCTTAGCAAACCATGTGGTGAGACAATGTCCTACAAAAGTACAAATACCGCTTGTACTTTTCCTATCAACATAATCACTAGCATGGTCTGAGTCGGCGTACACTATGGTTTCTATTCCCATTCCTTTGGGATACCATAATCCTAGATGTGTAGTGCCTTTTATGTACCTAAATATCCGTTTAACGGCTTCAAGATGGGATATTTTGGGATCTTCTTGAAAGCATGCACATAGACAAACACTAAACATAATATTCGGTCTACTAGCCGTTAGGTAGAGTAAACTACCAATCATCCCTCTATATTTAGTGCTATCTACGGATTCACTTTCGTCATCCTTGGTGAGTTTGGTTTCGGAAGACATTGGTGTTTTCATAGGTTTTGAATCTTCAAGACCAAATTTCTTAAGCATATCCTTGATATACTTAGATTGGTTGAAGAATATCCCATCTTCTAATTGTTTTATTTAGAGACCTAAGAAAAAGTTTAGTTCCCCCATCATACTCATTTCAAACTCATCATGCATGATTTTCGAAAATTCATCGCATAACTCTTTACAAGTTGAACCGAATATAATGTCATCCACATATATCTGGACTATGATAATATGTGATCCCTTTTTCTTGGTGAAGAGAGTGTTGTCTACTAGGCCCATAGTATACTTATGGTCAACTAGGAAGGTCTTAAGTCGATCATACCAAGCTTTTGGTGCTTGCTTAAGTCCGTATAATGCTTTCTTAAGTTTGTAGACATGATTAGGTTTTTCAAAATCGGCAAAACTGGGAGGTTGCGCTACATATACTTCTTCATTTATGAAACCATTTAGAAATGCACTTTTGACATCCATTTGAAATAGTTTAAAGTCATGTACACATGCATATGCAAATAATATCCTAATTGACTCAAGTCTAGCTACGGGTGCAAAAGTCTCATCATAATCTATACCTTCTTGTTGATTGTAGCCTTGTGCTACTAGCCTAGCTTTGTTTCTAGACACTATGCCATTTTCATCCATTTTATTTCTAAAAACCCATTTTGTACCGATTATGGTTTGATTTTTAGGTTGTGGAACTAATGTCCAAACGTCATTCCTAACAAATTGATTTAATTCCTCTTGCATCGCAATGACCCAAGATTCATCTTTTATGGCTTCATTAACATTTTTAGGTTCAATTGTTGAAACAAAACAAAAGAAGTTACTTTTATTTTGAGCTTTAGACCTTAATGTTCTTTCATTGATTTTTCCTATGACGTTTTCTAATGGATGACTTTTGGTTTCTTTGATATTAACTATTTCTCTTTTTACCAGTTCATTTTCTTTCTCACTTTCAATATTTTCCTGATTATCAACCATTTGACTTTCAACTAAGTCATCATCTACCAAAGGTGATGTCTTAGAAGGAGGTGGACTTTCATCGAATGTTACGTTCAATGATTCCTCGACTCCTGAGGTTTCTTTGTTCAAAACTATATATGCTTTACTAGTTTGTGAATATCCTAGAAATACACCTTCATACGACTTTGGGTCGAACTTTGTGAGATAATCCTTTGTGTTTAGAATGAAGCACTTGCTTCCAAACACTCTAAAATATCCTAAAGTAGGCTTTTTGCCTCTGTATAACTCATATGGAGTCTTTTTCAAGAATGGTCTAATTAAAACTCGATTTAGGATATATGTGGATGTATCTACAGCGTGACACCAAAAATTTTGAGGTATGTTTTGTTCATTTAACATGGTTCTACTCATTTCTTGAATTGTCCTAATTTTGCGTTCTACCACACCGTTAGATTGAGGGGTTCGAGGAGCCGAGAAATTATGAGTTATGCCATTGGCATCACAAAAAGCTCCAAATTGGATTTCATTATCAAATTCACGACCATGGTCGGTTCTTATTGACACTATGTTACTTCCTATTTGATTTTGAATTTTCTTACTTAAGATTTCAAATTTATCAAATGCTTCGTTTTTACTTTTCAAAAACTTAGTCCTTGTATACCTAGAGTAATCATCTACTATTACCAAAGTATAGAAGTTTCCCCCGTAACTTTGTATAGCGGATGGACCAAAAAAATCCATATGTAATAATTCTAGACACCTAGATGTGGACACCATGTTTTTAGCCTTATGGCTATTATGAACTTGTTTTCTTATTTTGCAAGCATCGCAAAAGTGTTGGTCATATTTCAACTTGGGCAGGTTCCTAACAAGTTCCTTAGATGATAAGGATTGAATTAACCTCATATTAGCATGACCTAAGCGTCGATGCCATAGAGTTGAGTTTTCGTCCAAGGAGGTAAGACAAAGCTTTTCTTTAGGTGTTTTATCTAATTTCATAACATATACGTTATTCTTTAAAACACCTTTTCCTACTGTTACGCCGTCTTTAAGTATTTTACTTCCATTTTCACTAAAAAGGACGTTATACTTTTTGCGGCACAATTGACTTATACTAAGCAAGTTAAAACCTAAATTATCTACATGAGCAACATCATCGATAGATAGAGAGTCATGAGATATCGTACCTTTTCCGATGATTTTACTTTTAAGCTTGCTACCAAATGTGACATTACCTCCGTCGTATACATGGTAGGTAGAGAAAAGGCTTTTGTTTCCCGTCATGTGTCTTGAACACCCACTATCTTTAATCCATTCATCTGGTTCTAGTTCAACTTTTAAGCACACCTAATGTTCAAGAAAAACTCAAGCGTTTGGTCCCCAATATCTCATGGGTCCGTTTGGGTTAAACATAACATTATCATGGTTCATATAAGGAAATGGTGGACAAGAGTTCCAAGGTATATAATTAGGACCTTGAAAGTTTCTAGACATGTTTTGGTTCCAATTATTTTGGTGATGATGTTGCGAGTTAAAGTTACTTCTTGGAAAGGGGTGTTTGGGAAAGCTAGTTTTGGGTGCCTGTTGAACCGTTTTAACTCTATACTCATTTCTAATTTGACCTTTTCCTATAGAGACTGATGGTTTTTGTTTGTTAATAGTTGAACTAGTGCTAGGTTTTCTAGTGACCTTAACAAATTCAGTACGATTCATTTTAAGAACCTTCTGTTCATCAACTGTACCCACGGATCCCTTGGGTACAACTGGCGGATCCAAAATTTTGGATATGTCGGATCCGTGGGTGTCCGAATCAGTTGAAATAGTTTCTTTTTCTTTCACTGTTTGTTTTTTAAACTTACTTAAGGTTCCTAGTTTCATAAAACTTAGTCCGGTTTTATCATGAGGTAACTTTTGCATCTTCGTTATCTCATCTATACAACTTATATTTTTATCAAACTTTCTAAACTTAGAATTTTGTTTGATGAGTTCTTCCTGTGTTGACTTAAGTGTTTCTAGTTCCAATTTAAGTTCCTGACACGACACACACGTTTCTTTAGCATTTTTACCTTTTTCCATTCGTATCTCTTTTTCTTTAAGCCAATAAATTTCGTTTTCTAAAAGTGTCGTTTTGGTTTTTAAGAACTTATTTTTGTTTATGATTTTTAAAGTTGTATCACACAGTTTGTTATATTCTACTTCTAAGGTTTCATCATCTATAGAAGAGTATGATGAGTCAGAATGTACCTCTTCTGTGTCATGAGCCATGAGAGCAACTTCGTCGTTCTTAGGCTCGTCATCATCTCCTTCACTATCACTCCAAGCTCCACTGACAAAGGCTCTTTGAGACTTGTTCTTTGGAGGCTTTGGACATTCTTCTATTAAGTGACTAGAATCACCACACCTATAACACTTTCTGTCTACCTTTCCTTTTCTATCTTCACGGTCTTTTCGGAAGGATTTCTTTTCTTCACGAGGTGGTCTGACGAACTTTCCTCGTCTCCTGAAGAATTTCTTGAAATCTCTTACAGCCATGGCATATTCTTCGTCTTCGCTACTAGAACAAGACTCTTCATCACTTGACTCAACTCTAGCTTTCAAGGCAATGGACTTCATTTTCTCCTTCTTGCCTTTAACTATTTCTGAGTCTTTTTCCATCACCATTTCGTGAACTTTGAGGTTTCCTATGAGCTCGTCCAGTGTCATACTTGAAAGATCCTTAGATTCTTCAATAGTTGTCACCTTTGCTCTCCACTTCTGGTGGAGTGCTCCTAGAAATTTCCTGACAAAATTCTTACTAGAAAAGATTCATCAAGTGCTTTAAGAGATGTAATAATAATATTAAACCTAGCAAACGCACTATCAATGGTCTCATCTTCAGAGATAACAAATTGTTCATATTGTTGAACAAGAAGATCAATTTTGTTATCTTTGACTTGTGAGTTCCCTTGATGAGTGATAATTAGTGATTGCCAAATATCTTTAGCCGTTTTACACATAAAAACTCTTTCATATTCTTTCTTAGGTAAGGCATTGTAAAGCATCATTTTGGCTTCATTATTTTTGGCAATCAACCTCTTTTGTTCATCACTGTGATGAATAAAAGAGTTACCTACATCCCGACCACCTGAAATATCATTACTTATGGGCTTGTAATCACCCTCTACAATAATATACCACAGATCTATGTCCTTTGACTTCACATATGTCTCAAAGCGATTTTTCCAATATATGAAACAATTTGGTTCAAATAGTGGTGGTCTTTGCATAGATTGCCCTTCTTTAAAGTTTTCAAAATCCATTGATCGTTTCAAGTTTTTAAAATACAATATATTTTGAAAATCTTGAGTAACACCGCTCTGGTACCAATTGTGGAAAACTAGAAGGGGGTTGAATAGTTTTACCGTTTAAAATTAATTCGCTTTGTGACTTAACGTGATTTCAAAGTAAGTATGCACAAACAAACAATGTTATTTATAGTGGTTCGGCTACAAGGACTCTCTTCCTTGCCCTACTCCACTCCTCGAGCCTCTAACTCGAGAGTTTTTCTTCACTAAGAAACAAGCTCCCTTCTAGGCGGAGAAAACCTTTACACGTCGCTTAATCTTTTTCCGGTACTAAGCTAAACACCGAGTTCTTTACAAGGGTACAACCACTCCCGTTGGTTCTTTCACAAGGGTACAACCACTCCCGTTGGTTCTTTACAAGGGTACAACCACTCCCGACATTCTTTGTGTTTTAAGGACTAAAACACTAACCAAACTCTACTGAATGAATGATACAAACAATGAAGTGTGAACTAATACAAGATCATACAGACTCTATACTAAAAGGATAATAACAGACTGTTAATCCTTATATGTTGTGATCTTCTTTGCTACAAAAGGAAATATCAATGAAATGAATGAATGATATGGGTTAGTGATATGTAAATGAATGAGTATGTATTTAAGCTATATGAGTGATAAAATGACCAAATGATCAGCTTGCTATTTATAGGCAAAGCTGATCAACAGCTGGCGGATCCGGTGGATCCCAAAACTTGGATCCGTCTTTGTATGGATTTGGATCCGCCGTGTCAGGCCAGCTAAGAGATCTTCAAATCTTTCCAAATCTTACCATATCCTTCCATATCTTCAAATGTCAACTCTTTGGCTTGAAGATCTAAACAAAATATCACAAAATCTATCCAAGATTGTGTTCATGATGCATGCCATGATGTCATCCTAATATTTTAGAAATAAAGTTTCTATTTTAAGGAATAAACATGTAAATGTGTATATGTTATTCCTAGTAAACTTTGTAATGTGAAAATGTGTTTTTAAAAGACTTATCACTATAAATATAAAAAACTTAATCTTATTTATGCTTTGCTTAAAGATAAACTTTGTAATTGTCATTAACAAAACTAAGCAAACATTGTAAAATATAAATAACGTTTTTGGGACGATATTTGTATTAACAGTTACCTTTAAAGTGTAACACCCATCTTAAGATATAATAAAACGCAACCTTGAAAAATTCCACTGCATCATCAAATAAGCAACAAATACTCCTCTTCGCCAATAAGAACAAATAATAACGAGCCTTTTAATCATTTAAGAACCGAAACCAAATCCAAAAATCAAATCCTTCGTGTGTGTGTCTTCCCCTGTATGTGTAAAACCATCCAAACTTATTCGAAAACCAAAATCATTTGCTGACCGATATCGAACTATACTAGCAGTACAAACAATTTATATCAGACAAAGCTAGCAGTATAAACTCGAAGGTAGCAGTAGTAACAAATAACGCTAGCAGCAGAAAAACATGACAGCAGTAAAAATACTCTAGCGTAGCAGTAGAAATTAAGTCGAGCAGCACTAAAATTATAATTGGCAGCAGTATAAACTCTAATAGCAGTACAAAAATCCACATCGAGCAGCAGTAACATTCAAACCTTAATATTCAAGAAATCCTTTAGCCACTGATTGATGAAAAATAATATGATAATCGATTGACCAATCACAAGCCAAGGAAGCCCACGTGATATCAATAATATACTGACCTATGATATTTAAAACAGTAAGAGATTCGATTGGAGTATGCTCGTGTCAACACAATCTTTCTCAACCAATTGGAATATTCGATTTACCAGTCTGGTGCTTTGCATTCACTATCCGACAATCAAATTAATTAATTACGAGGTTAATATATATGACACCGATCACAATTATTAAATATGAATTGAAAGTATACCGACCCATGATGAGAGAATAACCAATCAGCAAAGACACCTTTGATCCACAATTTATCAAATCACAATGAGAATAATTAAAGAATTCATAATAATATACTGCTACTTCTCGGTCCACTTGCGAAAGACGACAACCAAATTGAATATACCACCGACCTTTATTGCTAGTAACTCAACTGACCCAATATTCATGACATACGAGGTAATCTTTAATCACCCAAGAATATTTTGTCATCACACAGAACCAAAAGATTCGATACCCTAAAAAAAACCTTAAAACAAATCGACATAACTTTAAAACCTTAAAAACCAATTCGTACCTTCTTCAAAACTGTTTCTTTTCAACAGTAAACCTTGTAACATCCCTAGATCGAGAGCCCCCCGCTCTGATACCACCTGATAGAACTTATGCACGCCACCATCTATAAGTTATTGGACCATTTTGGACTCTTGGTTGTTTAGACCTTGATCTAGGATAAACAATAAACACAATGATAATAATAAACACAGCGAAATATCATAAAGAATATTATTATTATCAACAAGGTTCTTCGTCATCATCTCCTAACACTAACAATACACAAAACCTAGGCATCCGTTGTAGGAACTCGATCCTAGACACAACCTACACCTTTTAGTCGACTACATCTTGACACACACACACTTTAATGAACGCCTCTAACCTTCTTTATATAATAGAGGATTAGGGTTACAAATGATATATTCTATAAATATAAAAGATCTTCTGTAATCTTTATCTTGTTGAAGAATTCTTCCTTTGTCATCTGTAGTACTTCATGTTTCACATGTTTTGTCTTTATCAACTCAACTATTAGACCCAACAATTCGTGGTCTAATGACCAACGGAAACGTACTTTAGAGGGTTATGCAAAACACCCATTTCGACCCATTTTTATAACACACAAGACTTGGACCTTCATCCCACAAACAAGACCTGGACTTAAACACTTGACTACAATGTTTATAAACCATTTTATGACACTTGAGGTTCAACTTTATCCCACAAACAAGACCTGGACTTAAACACTTGACACTTGAGGTTCAACTTACACAACACACAAGACCTTCATCCCACAAACAAGACCTGGACTAAAACACTTGACTACAATGTTTATAAACCATTTTATGACACTTAAGGTTCAACTTTACTTTGAGCTCGGTATTCTACGTCTACCTTCCTACTCTTAGCAAATTTCTTCCCATTCATGCTTCCAATCTTAGGCCTTTTACCAAGATCATTACTTGCATTACATAAACCAACAAAACATAGTTACAACTAAAATGTAAGCGACACGCTTAGTATGTAAAATAGGAAATAACATGGCATCATATACCATTACATCATATTAATGTCATATACATTCAACATCAAACCACAAAACTCATCTACGCCATCACTTGCATAAGTACATTAAACCATCATTCCATAATAATCATAACTTCACATACCTTACTAATCCCGCAACTATCTAATCGCATTCTTGCCTTAACGTGCCAAATAAGTTCATGTTCTAACCATAATCAAAACACATTAGGCCAACACCTTCCAAGGTCCATAAATCATCTCGCCTACAATACTAATATATAGCACATAACAATTAATATGATCTACTCAATACAATAACACATTATTACCATTTTACTTACTTCACATCCAAACTAGATTATCAAAGCCACCATCATCATCAAGTACTTGGTTTTTACTCAATGACCAACACAAACACCTATTGCCACAATATTACAATACAATTAACAAGGGTTTACATAACCCATTAACATCTCTAATCATCATATGATCATATTGCCACACCCTCGAAATGGGTCACAGCGGAATGGTAACCAGAGTGTGACGTTCATGGTACAAAGTTACAGTTATATCGAACGACCTACGTGAGTCGTTTGATAATACTTCGTTTGATTCATTTAAACATAACAGAGTTTACAAAAGAAAGGTCCCCAAAGGTTTTTCCAAAAGTAATGATAAATAAGTTTTTAGTATGAATCAAACGAATAAGTAATGCAGGAAATCTCTTTGTAACGTAACTGCAACCGTGACTCTAACATGACTTCATGAATACTTGTCTTAAACACCTGAGAAAATACATGCTAAATGGGTCAACAATATGTTGGTGAGTTCATAGGTTTAAAGTAAATGTAATATTGAACCACAAGATTTTAAAGTATGCATGACCATTATAACAAAATACAATGTCACACAAAAATGCGTTTACTACTACCTAAGTTCATGACATCAAAGCGTTAACAATAATAAAATGAGAATGCCCAATGCATGGGTCTAACCCATGAACACCTGGTTGTTATTCAAATGAAATGCCCGTCTGACCGGTACTAGGGTCGATAGAGCTTACCTACCATGGACGGGGGTGTCAACCCCAATAGATCTATTCACAACATTCGTGCTTACCAATACGTAATTAATGGTTCATGATAATGGGCAATAATGAAATGCGGGTTAACAGATAACTTAAGCAAGTACGTAAACGTGTTAATGTACTTGTGTTCAAAACGTAAAAATAAGCATGTATTTTCACCCCGAAGTAAGAAAAGTTAAGTGTAAACATGGGGCTATGAAACTCACCTCAAGCAAATAGTAACACAATACAAGAATGTGTAATACCCCGTAATTTTCCCGACATGTTATATTCGGAGAAACGACAATTTATTTTGAGTTTGGTGTTAACTTCGAGATACAAGGCGTATATATGGTCATTTTGATTGGAAATATTATTCTGAACGCAATGGTGTAATTCTCGTGACTTAAATCAGCCGTTAGCTAGCCTAAACGTGTCCTGAACCACATATTGACAAAGATAGCACAAATTATAGTTTAGGTCCCTGAGAGTAAATTACACCATCGCCCCTGTCCCATGTGATTTTTCATTTTGGGCCCCTAGGGTTTTCTATATAAGGCAACTATTAACTCACCCCTTTTATTTGTGATAAAACCCTAGCCACCTCCTCCCTTTAATTCTGCCGCTGCCACCATGGTGTTGCCATCACCACCTTTCGGCCATCCGGACACCACCACTTACTGCCGCCACCTTCTGTTACAGATCTAGATCGTGTGGCTTGTTTTGGTTTTGTATCGGTTCGAGTTACCACCTGCCACCGCGCAACGCCACTAGCCGCTACCGTCGCTCCACTTCTATCTCATCTCCTACCTCTTCCTCTCTCGTCGTGTATGGTAAGCTCAACACGCGAACGTATTTCATGGTTATTTATTTTAAAACCGAGTAGTATTAATTTTATAAGTTTTCGTGGATATAAACCTAGTTTAAAAATGGTTTTTTAAAAGTTTCGTGTGGTTAAAAACTTGTAAAAATGGTAATGGTCGAAGTTATTTGGTCTTGGGTCATAGGTCGGGTATGGAACCCACCTGAGTTTCGGGTTGGACCTGTTTGGGTTCCGGATATGCTTGGATTGCTTATTTTGTTGGAGCTTATTTAGTTATTTGTTAAGCATCATGGGTTGATAAGCTTGTAAAGCTTGATAAGGGTCTTATTGATTCTCGGTATGCAAGTAATCGATTAGGGTGCATTTTATTAGTATTTCCATTCAAGGGTCCGTTGTGGTTTGGTTATTTGGATTGTGGTTGTGTCACAGTAGGGAAAATACCTACGCCGGGTGTTTGTTTTTGCTCTATTTTCTCAGCCAAACATCAAGCACGCAAAGGGTATTTTTGTTGTTGTGTTGCCTAGTTATAGTTCTCGGTCCAGCCACACCCACGTATGGTGTTGGGTTGTATTTACGGTTGTTTATTGGCTTTGGTCAAATGAGAAACACACAAGGGTGTGGTAAATTGTTTTGGTTTGAGTCAGATTGGGTGCATTTGATTCCTATTAGCAGCCTCCAAGGGTGCGTTTGGAATAAATATTGGGCCGAGCCTAATGTTGAGTTTGTTTAAGCTATTGGGCCACAAAGCCTAATTTGAGTATGTTGGGTTTGCTAAATCGATGGGTCTCAAAGTCCATGTGGTTTACTAAGAGTGAGTTGGTTTTAAGTTGTTAAATGTGTTAGTACAAAATTTTAAAAACTTGTGTATATTTTTCTCGGGTATTAAATGTTTGACTAACGAGTTTTATTTTAGGTTGACGTTGGTATCTTTGGTAACTTTCGGATAACCTTTTGGGACTTGATAACAGACATCGGATTAGCCTTATAGAATTGTGACTTGGATAAAACTTAACGGGCTAAATGATTTGGATTGTGACTTGAAACACTTGAATAAATTATTGGATTTATATTGACACATTATTGGACATTGGACATTCTAGACTTATTGCACTTAGAACGGATACAGTGTATTAGACTCGTGATGAATTTAATATATTTGATCCGTAACGGACACACAATAAGGAAATAATGCCTAATGATCAATAAAATACACTTTGTTTTCTATATTTGTTTTCAAATAAATTGATTTCAACAAAGTCTTTTGACTTGGGCACGTTCTATAGTAAACGGGTCATGACGAAACTTTTTTAAAGCTTTTTATTTATGAAAACTCTGTTGTTATAAACACCGTCAAATGGCGAAATGTTTTATACAAACTACTCGAGATTATGGAGTAAATGCCGAAACTTGCCAACTAGCCTACTCTCTTGACATTTTCCTGGTCCTTGTTTTCATGACTTCTTTTTTTCATTTCTTTCTAGACTTGAGTTCACGTCAGTATTTACTTGACTGTTCCTTTACTACTCTTATAATATATTGGGATATATTATACCTTGGCGTGAGTTATATTTTGAGTCTATGTCTTCTTACCACCACACGAAACGTTGATACTAAGCTTTTGATAAGTATTGAAATTGAGTAATCCACGAAAACTAAGACACGTTCTCTCTTGTAGACTTAATTATTGTGCGAGACGTAATTTGAGATAACCGTAAACATACTAGGTTGTGCCGATCTTGTACCGTTGTGCCCGTACTGCTTGGTACCGTTGTGCCTGCCTCCCAATGCCGTTGTGATTAGCTCTAGATGCCAGTTGTGTCAGTTGTGGATAGTTGCATTGATGTGGCTAAGTTGAGTTCATGGCCCCTACTTTTACTGGTTTTTAAACTGTTTTGGGGGAGAACACATGCTCGTTTTAACTAAACTTTATGATTGTTTATTTGGATACATGAATTGTTTATTCAAGACTTGACTGTTTGATTGCAATACTTGATTTGGTTATTTGAATGCGTTAGTTGATTATCTGTTGCTTATGCGATTATTTCCTCATGGACCTGATATGTTTTGGGGTAAGATATATGCGAAAAATGTTTGTTGATTAGACCTGAAATTGTGTTTGTGGTTATGAAACTGTTAAGCGAGCTGGCTAAGGTTATTTGTTATATTAGCTACATTTGTGCAGGATTATTCTTATATGAGCTGCATCTGTGCGGGATTATTATTGTATGAGCTGCATATGTGCGAGTATTGTTATATGGTGCACCTATAGCGGATTATTCTTATGATATGAGGCACTCCTTGAGTGCGGCTCATGTATTTGGTTCATGACTTAGCCAGCGTAACAGTTAAATTTGCGTGACACTATATGAGTGTAGTATCTGTATGATTGATTTTGGTTCAAGATGTTTTGATTATGATATTATTTGCGGATTTGGTTTTGTAACTGTGATTTAGGCGGTTTGAGCCTACATTAAATTCGACTTGTTTGTGAATGATGATTTGAACTCGAAAACCTTATGGTTCAACTATATTGTTTTTAACTAAAACCTATGAACTCAACAACCTCGTGTTGACACTTTTAGCATGTATTTTCAGGTTAAGGCGATAGCTTCTTTTTTTGAGGCGTTTGGCAAGGGGCACGGTCATAGACGACTCTAATAAATAATTGGGACCGCTTTACTTATTTTATGGGCCTATTTCCGCACTACTTTTGAATAATGTAAATTTAACACTTTTTGTTAATGAATTTTATTTTAAATGATTGAGGTAAAACCCGTTCTTTGTACTTGTGTTGTGATACCAATTGAGTAGCACCCCAGTGACATGTATGCTTCTGCTGGACACGATTTTGGGGGTGTTACAGATTGGTATCAGAGCCTAGGTTATAGAGAACTGGGTATATTTTTAAAACCTATACTATAACCACTTTTGTGAAAACTTAACTCTATGACCGCCACGTGCCCGCCTGCCAACCCGAAGCCTCATTGATGATTTTCTTTGATGGTATATGTGATTAGACGTTTGATGGTATATGTGATGAGATAATTGATGATATATTTGTTGAGATGTGTGCCTGACTATCGGATATTGTATATCCGCCTGTTTTAGTTGTTCTCTATAAGCATTTCTATATGCTTATGCACGCACCGAACTTGTCGTGGAGTTACGCTATCTCCTTGCGTAATCTCATTATTGAATGTCGAGTTTGTACACTTGCCGTGGTTTTGGGAATGATTTTAGATGTAAGGGACATATTGCTAGTATAACTAGGCTGAGTATTTCGAAATTCATTGAACCTCGGGTGAATATAGACTGATTACCTATATTCAACCAAGGACAGTGGGACATAGCCTGATCACCTAGGTCCGACTCAGAGGTGAATTTTGCGATACTGGCAGTAGTTATAATGGAATTATGTTTGGGTGGGTTTTTGATTTTGGAGATGGAAAAAGTTTTGCGTGTGTACACGGACATTGAATATTACTTCCACACACACGGCACACTGGCATCACAACACCGCATGAACCGTAATACTCTTGGCACCGCTATACGTCTCCGTTTATATGGAATTCCTGTTTGTCGCCATCTGATCATGTTTTGCATCGGGACAGGTTAGAACCGATTGGTCACCGTTTGAATCCGAGTTGCTTATTTGTAACTCCTTGAGATTGTAATAAGCCTATTTGAGCTTATTGGAGCATTTGGATTTGGCTACGTTTGGATTTGATTTTGATTATGTTATATTTGGTTTTGGCTATGTCTGAATTTGGATCGCTGGATTTTGTGATTTTGGACCTCATTCTGGATTTGGATTTGTTATTCGGCCTTGTTTTGTTGTGGTCTTGTTACAGTCGCCTCTACCCTAAGCCTTGTGCTCAATTGATGTTGTTCAACCGAAGTGGTTCAATCGAGGTTGTACCTTCCGCTTTAAGTACAATGTACATTACTGATTCAACCGACTGATTGCTAGTAGCAATCAACATCTTCCCTCAGAGTTGTACTCTGAACTCGCTAAACTCTCCAATTGGCAGAGATTCCACGCCAGCAGAAATTTTAAGACCTTAAGGAGTAACCTGAACCGCGTTCCTTGGGACAACCACCTAACTTTTCTCTCGTCTCTCGGGAATACTAGTTATCTTTGCTACCCTCTTATAGGATAATAAATTGTTTTGCCATTAATTTACAAACTGCCTTTGATTTTTTTATAGACCATTTTGTGGTCATCCTACAAACTGTTTTACTGCTATTTCACGAAAATCAAAATTTTGATCTTACTACCATTTTATAAATGGCGAACTGCTTTCCTGTTACCCCGTAAACTATTCTACAAATCATTTAGCAAAACGATTTCATAACACGTTTTGTTGCCTTGCTACAATGTTATGAATCAAACTGAAAATCAAAGTTTTGACTTTGCTACAATTTTATAAACGATGAATTGTTTTCCTATTATCCTATAAACCATTTCACAAATCATTTTGTAAGTCAAATTGTTGTTTTTGCTACTATATCATAAGCTAGACCTCAGGAGCGAATCCCGCACCTCTACTTGAGTAATCGAGTGTGGCAATGGTTGGGATAGACACCTCCCGTTGACCAAATCCTCTTATAACAATACCTATGACTCCAGTATTTCAACGGCACCGTACGAGGCACCTTATGGTCGCAAGTACCGATCGCCGACTTGTTGGGTAGAAGTTGGGGATAGCCAACTTACTGACCCTGAACTTGTTCATGAGACTACCGAGAAGATCGTTCAGATCAGAACCGAGATGCAGACTGCTTACGAATTGTCTGAAGAATTATGCCGAAAAATGATGTGAACCTCTTGAATTCCCAGTTAAAGCCTAGGTTATGCTTAAAAGATTCACTATGAGAAGGTGTGATACGTTTAGCAAACGTGGAAAGCTTAATCCTCGCTATATTGATCCTTTTGAAATCCTTACTAGAGTTGGACTGGTAGCTCACAGACTCGAGCTACCGTCAGGACTCAGCAGTGTTCGCAACGTTTTTATGTGCAATGTGAAGAAATGACTTGCCAATGAGGCAGTTGTTATTCCTCCAGGAGAGATCCAGATTGATGAATGTTTGGACCTTGTTGAGAAACCTACCGAAATCATGGACTGTGAAGTCAGACGACTTTAGTAAAAGTCGTATTCCTATTGTCAAAGATCGGTGAACTCTAAGAGAGGTCCTGAGTTCATGTGGGAATGTACGGATGAGATCAAGCGTAAGTATTTTCATCTCTTTTCAACTCTAACTGGTAGCTTGAATTGAATCGAGAGGATGCGATTCCTTTTTAAGGAGGTGAGACTGTAATACCCCGTAATTTTCCCGACATGTTCTATTCGGAGAAATGACAATTTATTTTGAGTTTGGAGTTAATTTCGAGACACTAGGCGTATATATGGTCGTTTTGATTGGAAATATTATTCTGAGCGCAATGGTGTAATTCTCGTGACTTAAATCAGCCGTTAACTAGCCTAAACGTGTCCCGAACCACATATTGACAAAGATAGCACAAATTACAGTTTAGGTCCCTGAGAGTAAATTACACCGTCGCCCCTGTCCCATGTGATTTTTCATTTTGGGTCCCTAGGGTTTTCTATATAAGGTCACAATTAACTCACCCCTTTCATTTATCATAAAACCCTAGCCCCCTCCTCCCTTTAATTCTGCCGCCGCCACCATGGTGTTGCCATCACCACCTTCCGGCCATCCGGCCACCACCACTTGCTGCCGCCACCTTCTGTTACAGATCTAGATGATGTGGCTTGTTTTGGTTTTGTATCGGTTCGAGTTACCACCTGCCACCGCGCAACGCCACCAGCCGCCGCCGTCGCTCCACCTCTATCTCATCTCCTACTTCTTCCTCTCTTGTCGTGTATGGGAAGCTCAACACGCGAACGTATTTCATGGTTATTTATTTTAAAACCGATTAGTATTAATTTTATAAATTTTTGTGGATATAAACCTAGTTTAAAAACGGTTTTTTAAAAGTTTCGTATGGTTAAAAACTTGTAAAAATGGTAATGGTCGAAGTCGATTGGTATTGGGTCACAGGTCGGGTATGGAATCCGCCTGAGTTTCGGGTCGGTCCTGTTTGGGTTCCAGATATGCTTGGATTGCTTATTTTGTTGGAGCTTATTTAGTTATTTGTTAAGCATCATGGGTTGATAAGCATGTAAAGCTTGTTAAGGGTCTTATTGATTCTCGGTATGCAAGTAATCGATTAGGGTGCGTTTTATTAGTATTTCTAGTCAAGGGTCCGTTGTGGTTTGGTTATTTGGATTGTGGTTGTCGCGGTAGGGAAAATACCCACGTCGGGTGTTTGTTTTTGCTCTATTTTCTCAGCCAAACATCAAGCACGCAAAGGGTGTTTTTGTTGTTGTGTTGCCTAGTTATAGTTCTCAGTCCAGCCACACCCATGTAGGGTGTTGGGTTGTATTTACGGTTGTTTATTGGCTTTGGTAAAATGAGAAACACACAAGGGTGTGGCAAATTGTATTGGTCCGAGTCAGATTGGGTGCGTTTGATTCCTATTAGCAGCCTCCAAGGGTGCGTTTGGAGTAAATATTGAGCCGAGCCCAATGGTGAGTTTGTTTAAGCTATTGGGCCACAAAGCCTAATTTGAGTATGTTGGGTTTGCTAAATCGATGGGCCTCAAAGTCCATGTGGTTTACTAAGAGTGAGTTGGTTTTAAGTTGTCAAATGCGTTAGTATAAAATTTTAAAAACTTGTGTATATTTTTCCCGGGTATTAAATTTTTGACTAACGAGTTTTATTTTTAGGTTGACGTTGGTATCTTTGGTAAGTTTCAGATAATCTTTTGGGACTTGATACTTGACATCGGATTAGCCTTATTGAATTGTGACTTGGATAAAACTTAACGGGCCAAATGATTTGGATTGTGACTTGAAACACTTGAATAAATTATTGGATTTATATTGACTCATTATTGGACATTGGACATTCTAGACTTATTGGACTTGGAACGGATACAATGTATTAGACCCGTGATGAATTTAATATATTTGATCCGTAACGGACACACAATAAGGAAATAATGCCTAATGATCAATAAAATACACTTTTTTTTTCTATATTTGTTTTCTAATAAATTGATTTCAACAAAGTCTTTTGACTTGGGCACGTTCTATAGTAAACGGGTCATGACGAAACTTTTGTAAATCTTTTTATTTACGAAAACTCTGTTGTTATAAACACCATCAAATGACGAAATGTATTACTAAAATTGTAAGACTTGATAGTTTGATTTATAAATTCAAACTAAATCTTTATAAAACATTGTGTTTTTTACAAACTACTCGAGATTATGGGGTAAATGCCGAAACTTGCCAACTGGTCTACTCTCTTGACATTTTCCTGGTCATTGTTTTCTTGACTTCTCTTTGTCATTTCTTTTTAGACTTGAGTTCACGTCAGTATTTACTTGACTGTTCTTTTACTACTCTTATAATATATTGGGATATATTATACCTTGGCGTGAGTTATATTTTGAGTCTATGTCTTCTTACCACCACACGAAACGTTGATACTAAGCTTTTGATAAGTATTGAAATTGAGTAATCCATGAAAACTAAGACACGTTGTCTCTTGTAGACTTAATTATTGTGCGAGAAGTAATTTGAGATAACCGTAAACATACTAGGTTGTGCCGATCTTGTACCGTTGTGCCCGTACTGCTTGGTACCGTTGTGCCTGCCTCCGGATATCGTTGTGATTAGCTCTAGATGCCAGTTGTGTCAGTTGTAGATAGTTGCATTGTTGTGGCTAAGGTGAGTTCATGGCCCCTACTTTTACTGGTTTTTAATATGTTTTGGGGGAGAATACATGCTCGTTTTAACTAAACTTTATGATTATTTATTTAGATACATGAATTGTTTACTCAAGACTTGACTGTTTGGTTGCAATATTTGATTTGGTTATTTGAATGCGTTACTTGATTATCTGTTGCTTATGTGATTATTTCCTCATGGACCTGATATGTTTTGGGGTAAGATATATGCGAAACATGTTTGTTGATTAGACCTGAAATTGTGTTTGTGGTTATGAAACTGTTATGCGAGTTGGCTAAGGTTATTTGTTGTATAAGATGCATCTGTGCGGGATTATTGTTATATGAGCTGCATCTGTGCGGGATTATTATTGTATGAGCTGCATCTGTGCGGGTATTACTATATGGTGCACCTATAGCGGATTATTGTTATGATATGAGGCACTCCTTGAGTGCGGCTCATGTATTTGGTTCATGACTTAGCCAGCGTAACAGTTAAATTTGCGTGACACTATATGAGTGTAGTATCTGTATGATTGATTTTGGTTCAATATGTTTTGATTATGATATTATTTGCGGATTTGGTTTTGGAACTATGATTTAAGCGGTGTGAGCCTACGTTAAATTTGACTTGTTTGTGAATGATGATTTGAACTCAAAAACCTTATGGTTCAACCATATTGTTTTTAACTAAAACCTATGAATTCACCAACCTCGTGTTGACACTTTTAGCATGTATTTTCAGGTTAAGGCGATAGCTTCTTTTCTTGAGGCGCTTGGCAAGGGGTACGGTCATAGACTACTCTGATAAATAATTGGGACCGCTTTACTTATTTTATGGGCTTATTTCCGCACTATTTTTGAATAATTTAAATTAAACACTTTTTGTTAATGAATTTTATTCTAAATGATTGAGGTAAAAACCGTTCTTTGTACTTATGTTGTGATACCAATTGAGTAGCACCACAGTGACATGTATGCTTCCGCTGGACACAACTTTTGGGGTGTTACAGAATGTGTGCAAGGAAATCGAGGCGCAAATACTCAACCGCAACCTAAATTAATAATATGTCTTAGGTTGTGTAGTAATGTCGTGTATGCAATTTTATAAAATATTATATCACCCGTACATTTTTGTATAAAGGTTTAGTAGTGAAAATATAGTTACGTCGATGGTTTCTATTAGTTGTCGTAATATATACTTTAAGTGACCAAACAAGTATATCTCGTAGTTAAGTTATTGTGGTTTCGTTAATAAGTATTTTGTAAAGTTTCCGACTTGACTAATAAGTATATACAAAACGCTACAACTTTCGTTTAGGTTGTTTTGGCTCGTTTAGACCCTAAGGAGATGAGAATCGACTTTGAAAATAAATTTCAACACCTTATTATTACTACATGAAAAAGCTGTCAAAATAGTATTTTTCCGACAAAAACTTCAATGAGCCGTAACTCCCTCGTTTTAACTCCATTTCCTAAGTTTTATATATCCCCGCGAACGTATTTAGGTATACTAACTTATTTTTAGTGTCTCGGTTAGTCGTTTCACCATTTAAGGTCCGGTTTTACCTTATAAAAAGTTCTAACAGCAAGTGTATTTTTCAGAAAATGGTTTTTGTTGTCTAAACGTCAATCTAACGTAATTTATTCATTTTAAATATGTTTTTGTCCGTTCAAGCGACCGCGTTTTTGTTATAAAATCTATTTTCTATTTATTTAGGAAAATCTTACAAAAACTTAACCAATTTTTCTGTTTGAAGCAAAATAGGACAGCCCTTAATTAATAGTGCGAAAATCTTGTTTTTCCTAGTTTCTAATACCAAAATCAACTCAATATCAACTCCAAATCTATTCCTAACCCTTCCACCAATTCTTCAACAATCAAAATAGTATTATAGTAATATATTTAACATAAGATAAATCTAAAACATCACAAAATAATTAAATACCAAGTCTAAAGAATTATAATCACTTACTAGTTTGTTTATGTGAAATTAGTTTTTACAAGTTAACCAAGTGTAATAATAAGCTTTTTATGTACATGTTAACATCAAGATTATAACCTTGTTAAATAGTTATTAACTTGTTGTCATCATAAAATTTCACAAACATGTAAATAGGTGATATATTTGTATGTAAAAATTGAAATAAGTACTTGTAAATATAAACAACACATAAGTAGGTTGTGTAAAAATTATAAAAGTAACTAGGTGTACTTGAGACGTAAAATGATATGATGCACTAGAACACACGTGTACCCAAATCAATACTCCAAAAGCTTTGTTAACTAACTTTTATCCCCAAATAAGCACTCAAATAAGCAAACCAAAATTTTCTTCCTTGTTTTTCTTCCTAGTCGAATATATGAAGAGAAAAGAGAGAGTGGATGTTTTCTTTGTGCTCAAACTAATGTGCTATAACCCTCCCTTTTATATATGAAATAAGTATGGTTCTTTGATGTATTTAGGAATATAAATATTCAGATGAAGGCTCGGTCACCCCGAGTATCTACTTAGCATTTATATAGCTCGTAGGCTTATTAATATTAGCATAGTAATATTAGTATTATTAGTTTTATTAGCTTAGTCGTATTTATATTTGTGGAGTGGGTCGGGGCTTTCCCCACTGTCAGCTCACTCCACAGCCCACTAGGGGCACCAATATTAGTAAGTATATAAGACCCTTCCCACACTTGGGAAGGGTTGGAACTCTTGTCACAATTTCACCTACAATCTAATACTACACAAGTTTTCCCTTTATCTCTTTCTCTCTCTAGTTTTTCCATCTAACTCAAACATGGATCTAATCTTCCATAACCCAAGACCACCCGAATCATACACACAATCAATATGTTTAGATCTTACAATTGGTATCAAGAGCCATGGTTAGGTTCGATTGATTGTGTGTGTTTTTGATCTATGCAAAACTAAGTGCTATGTTTTTTTTAAAGTGCTACGTTTTTTTTAAAATCAAAGTGAACGTGCACTGTGTAACTATTGAATTAATTTGAAATCTTGGTGGTCAAAGATTTATTATTCACTATTTTCGAATACAAAAGACTGCTACTCTTGTTTCTTGTTTCTCGTGTTTTGCGGTCAAAGTAATTGGTGTTGGCTTTGACTAATTCATGGACCATGCTATTTCCTTGACTCGAAGTTGTTTGTAGTTAAAATATGTGAAAGGGTTGCGTCTTAGTGCTTAGGATTGGCGTGTGAACTTTGTTTTTGTTGTTGGATTGGCTGTTGGATTAATCGTGTGAATGGTAAAGTGAATTCGAGGTGGTTGTGCATTTTGTTCATAGTTGCGGTTTGTGTCCCTTGGGATTGGTGTTTGGAGTGTAGCTGCAAAAAGGGGTATAAGAAAAAACTGGGTGAAAGTGACAGCTTTTACTGGTCAAAGTTGCGGTTTGTCTGTGCGGTTTGTCTCTTGCGGTTTGTCTCTTGCGGTTTGTCTACTCAAGACCAAATTGTTAAACAATCAGTACTGATATGCTGCCAAAATTTCTTCAAATGTTGTGATTTGTCCATAAAAGAATTAAAATGAAGAAGAGGCCACGACCAGACCATATACCACAGAATCAGTTAATCATCATCAGTCAAAGTCTCAATGTCAAAACAATAAGAATAATCAAGAAGGAGACTCAAATATAACCAAAACAAATCCAAACCATTCCTCTGTCCCTACTGCCAACAACAAATAACCAGATCCAACATCTATCCTAAATCAACTCGTGAATATCCGCAACAACTAATTCATTCCCATATCTCAAACCAAACAAGACTCAAAAGTCAAGAAAATGAAATTTAAACAGTCACCATAAATCTTTCAAATGTTTAACCTTTTCGAAACTAAAGAAAGAAGTATAACACTGTGTCAGTTTCTTTCCTTGTTTCGTTCCATCTCACATCAACGAGGACTCAAATGAAAAACAAGTATAAATTTTCAGAAGATCTCAGCTTACTTTCATGGTAGTTATTGATACATCAAGACCATTGAAGGCCTTTCACACGAAAAATATACATCATCGATCATTGTCGAAGCTTAGCCTCTTTTATATCCGAAAAGTAAAGAAAGAAGTATAACAAACATGTTATCTTCTCCCTTTGTTTCGTTCGGTAATTACAAAACAAGAAACAAATCATAACAACGGAACCTACCCGAGACCTCTTTATGGAGATCTTGAAGACCACGTACGCTACGGTACTCGTTTGATTAGTTTGTTGTTAGTGCGTCTTTCTTATGATGCGATGAGACTTGATCTTAATCAGTTCGATGTGATGGAGATGAGATGAAGATTGTGTGTGCTGCTTTGATGAGAGAGATAATAGGAGGTGAAAGGGGGCGGACTTATCAGTAAGTATGTTTAGGGTTTGGGTTAGTTTTGGTGGATGCGTGATATGGAAAGGAGGGGGCAGAGAGTTAATGGGTGATTAGGGTTTAATTGGAATGATAAGTGGTGTTATATAATCCTATGAATTAGGGCAAGTGATGTTGGGCTTGATTAGTCCTTAACGAAATTTTGGGCCTACACTCCATTAATAATTTTCATCAAATGGGCTAAATGTGCAAATCTGAAAATTTGTGAATACTATTGATGGGCTGCGAAGCTGAAGATCATTAAGTTGTTGTTGAGTTCATGAGCCTCTCGATATTATGGTTTGTTTGAGCAAAAATCACAGTAGCCGAATATTAAGACAAAAATGGATTTAGCTTTAATTTTGTGTAAGCTTTAGGCTATCCAAATTATTATTTTTTTGGCTATTAAATGGTTGAGGGCTTATTATTGGACTAAAGGTGGTATTGGACTTGGACTTTGGACACGGGGTTTGACATCTTCACGGGCATACATATTACACGGCTAAAGTTTTCAATGAATGTCAACGTAATTACAGAGTTGTGGATTTGACAGCATTGTCCTATTGATGCCTACGATTTGAGTGAGCCTGCGATTTAATCTTTGTGATATGAGTTATAGTTGACAAATTGCGATTTGGTTAATTGCAAATTGACAAGTTGCTATTTGACTTGTTGCGACTTGACTGATTGCAATTTCACCAGTTGCGATATGACGTTGCGAGTTGACACTTGCAATTTGACTAATTGTGATTTGGTTGATTGCAATCTGAATTGTTGCAAGTTGACAATCTGTGACTTGACTTGTTGCTATTTGATCAAGTTGTGATTTGACTCCTGTGACTTGAATTTCGAAGAATAGTATTGCACTTCACTCTAGGCTGTTCTTGTTGATTTCACGGTTTCTCTTGTAGATTTTAGAAAATCCCGCGAAAAAAATTCGATTTCTCGGTTTAAATCTCAAGAGTAGTAAAATCCCGTCTAATCAAGTTTGGACAAGTAGGCGGGACATGGATTTTGACATAATATAGCTTGCGGGGTTTGAATATTTTTTTAGGGATAAGTTTGTGCTTCGAGATCGGCAGGAATTGGGAAATTATGGTGACTTGGGTGGTTTGCTGATTCACGGGTTGGTATACTTAGTGTCACAAACATCTCGGGGTGGATGGATGCACGATGTTTGATGACCCTTGCTTGAGCATATTTATGGTGATTAGACTTGGATGGTCAAGAAGTGGATATATACAATAAAGGATGGAAGGTTGGGTATATATCACTACCTATATTTAAAGGAGTTACGTTGGTGTTCTCAATATAGGTTCTAAATCACAAATTTAGTGCAAGTATAAGTCGCGAACTTGTTCTTTATCAAGCTTCATCAAGTGATTGTTGTTTCTCAAGCTTCTAATGGGATTGTAGTACAAGATCTTCTCAAGAGGTGGTCAGACTTAAAGACAGGAGGTGATGTGGTTAGAGATGTGTTTTAACCGTTTGCTCACTATTAAGTTATATACATTTCATCAAGCGGTTTTGGCATATTATGAGCTTCAGTGACTTTGTTAATCTACTAAACCGTTGATGAGGAGCCAAGCAAGGGGTTACTACAAGAGAGTCTTAATCACCATCGTCTTTGCAGTAATTTTATTTGTCTCTTTCCATGTATTGTGCCTGACAAATTCTCAAACATCACGGACTCTCAGCTTTGGCAAAAAGGTCATTTCATGCCCTTTTTGAGGGGGAGAATTAGCGCGAGTTTCCTAGCGGTTCCGTCTCCAGCGATGTGAATGTTAGCGGTTCCGGTTACAGCGGGTCAGATCGTATCGGTTCAGTCTCCAGCGGTTTGAATCTTAGCAGTTTCGGTTTCAGCGGGTCAGATCGTAGCGATTCAGTGGTTCAGTCTCCAGAAGTTTGAATGGTGGTTCCAGTTTCAGTGGTTTAGCTTTAAGTGGTTTGGGTCTTAGCAAATTGCCTAAGATTTCATCAACTTGATACTTACTGTTGTGCAGTTTGTTCTTGAAGTTACTTCTCGGTTAAATCTCAAGAACTGTAAAATCCTGTACACAGTACGACAACTATTCCATGCACTGCACCGATATCATCCAAGCAGCTGGGTCAGACAGCTATGTTTGTTTGGACTGACTATGAGTCATGGGCACTGCTAAGAATTAGCGCATATTTCTTCTCCCTTCGACTATTCAACCGCACAAAATGATCACGAAGTTAATTTGGTATTCCTTGCTTGAGAGTGAGGTTGGATTTCACGAAAGAGTCTACCTATTTTATCTTGAAATCGGGGATGGTTGGATGCATGATTTCAATGATAACTTGCTCGTGCTTAAGATGTAAGTTGAAGACTTGGGTTATCTAGTTTCCAGAAGTCGGGGTGGATGGCTGAAGACCTGGTTAACTATCACTTAAAGGAGATACATTGTAGTACTCAGTGTCACACGTAGAAGACGTTGTGGATAATCGCAAGAGGTGATGAAAGTCTCATACTTTGTCAGGATAACATTAAGTACTTAGAGATTTAACACCGTTCTTCCAACAACAGTGCAAGCTTAGGTAACAAATTTGAGTAATTCTACTTCATTTGCAATATTGGTATATCGGGTTTCCTTCAGCAAGTGGTCACAATTAGTTGTTTGTGTACGAGGTTGGGTAGTTGGACGAAGGTTTTTAAAGTTGTGATGTGCTCAGTAATTCTCACAAGATATTCTTAACCCAATCTGATATCCACCAAAATCAAATCAGTCATGCCACATTCAATCTATTACTGTCTCACGGTTTCTTCTTGGTTTTGTAAAATCCCGCGAAAGAACTTATTTCTCGGTTTAAATCATAGATTTGTAAAATCCCGTGTTGATGGGCTATGCGCTCTTGACCATGATCGGGTTAAAACCATTATCAAAGTTCAGCTATAACATCATAAATGGCTGGATCGGGGCATTTAATCAATAAGATGTGACTACGGCGTTAGTTCAGTATTATTTATTTGAGGCTGAAGTGAAATTTCATGGGTGCGTGTACTTAGTATCTGAAGATATCGGGGAGGTTGGATGAAGATTCTTCGAGATCCTTGTTCGAGCGTTCAACATCTACAATGACGAGGACTTGGATATCTAGTTATTTTTTCTTTCTCCCTATTACAAAATAACTATCACTTTAAGGAGTCACGTTGTAGTGCTCAGTGTCACACGAAGTTGTGGATATCCAAGAGGTGATGTACGTCTTATACTTGATGGTTGGTTGGTTGAAGAGTATAGAGTACTTAGGGATTCAATGTCGCACGAAGTCTCTACACCGCTCTTTGTCTCGCATTAGTACAAGTTTAAGTCACAAGTTCGGGTTATATTACTTCAGTCTCAAGTTCATCATATTGGGTTTTCTCCATCAGTGGTCACGACATCAAGCCAACAAAATGATAATGGGGTTGGTAAAGAGTTAGATGAGAGAAGTAGTAAAGAGAGAGATTATGACGTCTGTACACATCAGTGCAGGCCTCGCTCTTCATCATAATGACGTCTGTACACCTCAGTGCAGCCCTCGCTCTTCATCATTATGATGTCTGTTCATATAAGTTCAGGCCTCGTTCATCAAAGAAAAGAAAGGTGTACGCTTGAGTGCACTTTATCTTCTAAAGAAGAGGAGTCTTCTTATTTATGGCCATTCTCATCAACAAGTTTCATGCTCTTTCCGTGCTTATTCAGTCTTCAAGTGGATCGGCGCATATTGGAGTATATTTTTATTCACATATTCAACCAAAAATTGCAGTTGACAGGCATATGCAATTTTTGAGGGGGGGGGGGGAAAGGGTGAATAAACAACATGTCAGTCTTCAAGAACCGTCAAGTGGAGCTACTTACCGTTGATGGTATTAATATTCACTAGTTCAATCATCAAAAATTGCAGTTGGCAGGCATATGTAATTTTTGAGGGGGGGAAAGGGTGAATATTATTCTACATGTTGATTGATGATTGAGAGATGGTCATACGACTCCTGAATACGTCAGTTTAGGAGTCGTGCAAACCATGGTTCTCCAATACTACATCTTCTTCCTCTATCAAGGTGTTGAAGAACATGGTCATGGAATGCTAATCGACATCGTCTCACGGGCTGGTACAATCAGCATCAAAGGGTTTCTAGTCAATGCTTCATGTACACGTCATTACGCTGCATGTACACATCATGATGATGATTCCGATTAATCGTAACCATCATGGGGGAGAGAAATGTGTACACCAAGGACGCACAACAGGTTCACGTGATCGGGCTTAATCATTTATTCCGGTGTTGATAACCGCAGAGATGATCAGTGGTTCAACTTGTTACCTTGGTTTTATCGTTTCACTGCTACGTTATGTGCTGATTAATCGTAACCATCAGGGGAGAGAGAATGTGTACATCAAGGACGCACAACAGGTTCACGTGATCAGGGTTTAATATCCAAGGATGGATACATACTATAGATGATCAGTGGTTCAACTTGTTACTTTGGTGTTATACTAAAGACTGAAGAAGGTCGAGTCGTCAGTCTATTCTTCATTCTCTGCTGTGTGTTATCGTCTCATGTGTACGCTGCGGGCTGATGGGTTATATGTAAGGTTACTGGAAGGCATTTGGTGAGATGAAGATGGTTGGTATTCTGTTCCTCCATATTTGGCAATCTTGAAGAAGGTCTAGTCTTCAGTCTTCAGTCTTCTCTACATTCTCCGCCATGTGTTAGAAGACTAAAGACGGCATGCATTCGGTTATCTAAAGACTTCTTCATATTATGGGTGTTCATCCAAATTCTTTCTTCTATTATGGGTGTTCATCAGAAAGGATGTCAGATTAGGGGAGAGCACTAATTAGGGGAGAGTGAAAAGCCTGAATTAATCCCTAAGATTAAATGTGCTCACATTACTCTTCAGCAAGTAAAGCGATGGCAGCGGAGATATTCTGGAAGCTGAGGAGTAATGGTTTTCGGTTCGTATCCTTGTATATATTTTGCTTCTTACATTCTTTTTCATATCTTATACCATTTTTTGTAAATAGATATATAGAAATCTTGCTAATTGTAAATAGAGAAACGTAAAATCAGAAAAACCATAAAAATTAAAAAATTAGAAAAGACCAAAAATAGTTTCACCTAGGCATGTCTTCTGTTTATCGATAACATTTACGGACTTAGAAATGTCATTCAATAATGGCACTGGTCTTTAAATGAAGCTCGAGCAGAAGTTAAAATGGATTCTTAAAACATGTCTAAATGGCTTGCTATTACTTTAGATAGCAACCCGCGCTTCAAAATGGGGAAAGCACGTCGCCTAAAAGACGGTTGTTCCTCCAACTGGGTGATGTTCACCTGGGCATGGATTACTTTATATCCATGTTTCTTCGATCTGATGTACGTTTCAGTGCATCATTTCTTGAAAAAAGAAGAGAAATCTTCTTTGCATACAAATAGTTTTCATTCTGTGATTCTTCTGAAAATTATTTGTAAGACACTTGGTGATTTTGTGTTGCTTGAAATTTGTTTAAACTTGGATTATGCATAAAATGTGTCACTCAATCAACGACCACAATACTTTAATACGGGTCATTGATTGAGGGGGAGAGTGAATTCAAATTTTATATCATCAAACGGATTTATTGGTTAAATCATACTTGTTAGAAATGGTTTTGTAGTTAATGGGGTATTAGTTGAAGAGGATCTTGCTAAAACTTTATATCAAATGGCCAAACGTGTTAGTTGCTAGAAAGTTTAGGACATTATGTGCAATTTGCTTATAGTTTCCTAGCTTTATGTATCTAGAAGGTTCATTTGTGTTACTTTGGAATCCTCGTATAATCCCCTAAACACCTTAAGACTCAAAACCTAAAAGAAGTTAGAAAAACCAGTTGTGTTTGATGTTTTTGAATACTCCAATGACATTTGTATGATCTGAATGAATGAGTTTCAAAGGTTGTTTGACTTTTGTTAGTCGATTGATGCTTAATTGTTGTTGATATTGTGCATATGTTCTCAGGATTCGCTTAGGTATATAGCCATCATGTTTGAATCATGTTCCTAAGATCCTGAATTGAATATTGAAATCTGTGTGAATTGCCATGTTCATGATTGCTATTTGCTCTTCATGCTAGATAGTAGTTTGACGTATTTCCTGACTGTGGTTTGATTAAATGAATTTGGTATTATAATGTGGCAAGCTGCTGAAGGGTAGCTATTAAGGAATAGTGTATCTGTATGTATGTATATCTGTGTTGATATTCTTATGCAGATTCCATAGCCAAAATGAATGTGCCAGTTCCCATTCTAACCATTTGATCAGACGTTCAAACTCTATTGATTGGCTCGGAATTCACCACAGCAACAACGTCGGCAACAACAACAACAACACTTTCACCACCACCACCACCATTCATCTATTTTGGTCTCGCCAAGTGGGGATCAACTACATTTGCGAAAGATTTGTTGGTGGATGGATGATTGATGTTGACCACTGACTTACTCAGAAAAGCGGGTGATTACATCGTCTGCGCAAAAAGGTCAAAATCATATGTGTCATAATAGTCATCTTGTGCATAAGAAGCAGTGAATCTCCCTCTTAGATTAAGGGGGAGCATAGTATGTTTCATTATCAGAAAACATTAAATCGGACACATTTTCTCCCACATTTTCTAACTTATTTAAATCAATTGGGATCACAAATCTCAAATGGTTTGAAATTTTTGATCGGGGGAGAGAATGTGATTTAAATATGAAATCTGATAAAATGTGATGTTTGGACGTAAATGTAAGCTCTCCCATATGTGCTAAACTCTTTCGTATATCGATGCACATATTGAGGGGGAGCGAATTGACAAAAAGGATTTGGCATGCATCTTATGTGAGCAAGGCTCAGACTTCACCAATGAATTGACGATAGCTAAAGTCAGTAGTCGAAAGGACATGTCCTGGACGGGTAATAATTTCAAGCCAGTTTATCTGGTGATGTAAGCGTGTCTCGCAAAGGACGTGTCTGAGTAGAATGTACCGATTTCGAGCGATTTTCCTTGAATGTGATCTGGACGGGTAATAATTTCAAGCTAGTTCACTAGTGATGTAAGCGTGTCTCGCGATGATCATGTTCTTGGAAAATCAATCAATTCAAAAGTGCGAGCTTCACCTGACATGTGCAAATTTATAAAACAATTATTCGAGCACATGTTGAGGGGGAGCATTTGAAAAATATAAAACTCTCAAGTGTTTGCAAAAATGTGTTTCAGAATCATGAACACTTTGAGAGATTTTTCAAAGATTTGGTTTATGGCAATCGTGGAAGTACACCAAAGACCGACCATTTTAATGAATGTATGGAGTTATAAGGATGGTTAGGTTAGGCTTAAGTTCCCACGATCCCACCAGAGCCGGAGGGATCTAGCCAGGGACAATCCACTAGTTAGTGTAGAAGTCCTTAGGTATGATTAAAAAGGAGAAAAGTGGATAAGGGAAAAGTGCCGACTGAGATGGAGCTAGTACTGAAACAAACCCAACAAGGTGCTAGTTATGAAGTCTCGGTAAGCACTGAAGGGGTTGAAGAATGAAAAAGAAATGTAAAGATGAAGGGTGAAAAGAAAGAAGCCCTCCTTACAACTTAGGCAGAAACCGGGTCAATACATATGCTGTCAGAATCACTTAGTTGATTGCTGACATTGAAGACAAAGTATCATGGACCCAGTGATACGCTGCACAACCCTCCCTAGCCACTCAAGGTCCCTCAAAGGATTCTTGTTTCAATTGTCACGGAGTTCAATACATTCCTATCGTCTCTCTCACTCCGAGTTAGATGATATTGAAAAGGTGGCAGTCCTCTCCAGCCTCCGCTCACTAAATCAAAACGCACTATAGAGTCTAGAGCCACGAGATGCATAAAAAGATCTCTTAGGGACACAAACTATTTCTACACTGGTTGTTCAACATTAAGGACACCAGGTGTAAACTCATGAGTCCTAAGCAGATCTTAGCAATCTGCTAGAACATTTATGAGGGAATTTACAAATGTAATTCTCAATGATTAAATGGAAATTCCTGCCAGGGTCAACATCAAACAGCCCTGAAAGCAGGTCACTTCAGTAATTCCCTATGGATTACGCTTAGTGATCGCGGCGGTTTCAAACGGTCTACAGTCGTGGAGTGATCTCCAGCGACTCACCTAATCGTTGATATGCTACGGTACGATCTTAAAAAGCCCTCTGTGGGTTTTCGATTAGGAACGGTCCTGGTAAGGATTAGAGAGAGTTTTCACACTATGCTGTTAACAATCTCGAAGTTCGAACCTATAAGTACCGGACGTTTTATTGCTAACTGTCGTATGCAGGAACTTCTGGCGATTGTAGCTGATTGCTGTTGCAGCTGTTTGCGGTTGTAGCTGATTGAAGTTGCAGTTGATTGCGGTTGTAGCATATTACAGAAAAGATGCCAATCCAGCACCACATGCTCACACTACATAATCATCGTATTCAAAGAAGTCATGATCAACCAAAAGACCTTCAACACGGCTTCTGCTAACTCTGATGCTGAAGATCATGACCCAGAATAGTGTGAGCATGTCAGCTCAAAGATTTATCACATCACATGGAGACATACTACTGAAAGATGGCTTGATGATACATGTTGGATGATATTTTCTAAGAATACTCAAAATCATCCGAGACAAAGGAAAAGTCATCAAAAGTTCACTGTTGGATGCACGATGCACAAAGATACAAGAATTTGAAGAATCAAAGACTACGAGCTATGAAGACACGTTCAGAAGACAAAATGCTAGAAGTCAAATTATTATTTCCGGGGTGACCTCCCTTAGGGGGAGATTGTTAGGAATATAAATATTCAGATGAAGGCTCGGTCACCCCGAGTATCTACTTAGCATTTATATAGCTCGTAGGCTTATTAATATTAGCATAGTAATATTAGTATTATTAGTTTTATTAGCTTAGTTGTATTTATATTTGTGGAGTAGGTCGGGGCTTTCCCCACTTTCAGCTCACTCCACAGCCCACTAGGGGCACCAATTTTAGTAAGTATATAAGACCCTTCCCACACTTGGGAAGGGTTGGAACTCTTGTCACAATTTCACCTACAATCTAATACTACACAAGTTTTCCCTTCATCTCTTTCTCTCTCTAGTTTTTCCATCTAACTCAAACATGGATCTAATCTTCCATAACCCAAGACCACCCGAATCATACACACAATCAATATGTTTAGATCTTACATTTGATTTATTTAATAAGTTATAAACTAGTACAAGATCTTAGGTAAAAAAATTCAAAGATGGTGTGGTGTCTTTGTGTGTTCGGCACAAATCAAGGAAGAAAAGAAGGCACCATGCTTTGTTTTACTTTTTGTCTCTAAAATATCTGAAAGTTCAATGTATTGGTTATAGTTTTGATATAAATAGGCTAGCAATAAGTTGTAGTGGGACAAGAGGAGGTGACTAAATGGTAAAATAAAGTGTATGTATTTTGTGAAAATTTTGTAAATGTATTTTGCGTGAGTATTTGATATTTGAAATAAGTATTGTTTAATAATTAAGTGATTAAAGTAAATACATATAGGTTTAAAATATATATAGTAAAAGAATTTAAAATGTGGAGGAAATAATATTTGAATTTTTGTGGTACTTATTTAAGTGTTAGAATTATTAAAATAATTATTGGGAGTATTGGGTACATTGTGCATGCATACAAATTGTGAAAAGCGTTCATTAATTTAATTAATGCAAGTAAGTAAAAATGCAATCGTAATAGAAATAAACTATGAACTTTAATAGTGGCAAAGTACTAGAAATATGTAGACTAAATTTAGTCCGTAGTCGTTGTGCACAGAAAGTTGTTTCTTGTTTTTACGTGATTTAACTAGAAAGTTATACATAAAAAGTACTCTTGTAAACTACAAAGTAATTAATTTGAGTTTAGTAATAAATATTGACCTGAAAAATTGCGGGTTGTTACACATATCTTGATCGATAAAATCCCATTTTACTCAAATTAAACATAAACCAATATAGGGACATAAGCCCTAATTCCTTTATCATCTTTAAATTAGCTTAAAGCCAACTTTACCCAAACCCCCAACTTACTTATGAACCCTAACCTCTTAATTCACAATTCAACTCAAGATAATGATTACTTACTTGTAGGAGGATTGCTATGGACTTAACCTTTGACACGGGAACACTAATCCTTCATCACTTGATCATCAAGACTCTTGTTTTTTCGTCCTTTCTTGTTCTAAGTTGACACAAGCACATCACACATAAAAACTCTAGAACTTCTTGGAAAGTCCAGGGAAATGTCTAGATACTTATATAGTTAGTTATGCAATTTTGGCCATTTTTTAATAATGGTCCCTATAGTGCTATTCTTTCATATTTGAGACACATAATACTTTATAAAACCATTTACATAATATTTGACTACCACTCACTAAAGTTTGATTCCTTACTTTGACTTCCAACATAACATATATTGACTAGCCAATCACCTTTAGTCTTCCAATACTTAAAAGTCTTAAACAAACTATTTCAAGGCACTTAATTATTAAAATACTTAAATAAGGGTTTTGGGGTGTTACAAAACTTAAGTAGGGGTATTACCTAAACATTTTTTGTTTAGTTCACATTATTTAGTTAGAAAGAAGAAAATCAAGAATGACTGTGGAAAATTAGAATGGGGGCATGTCATAAACGGCTTAGTAGAAGTTCAATACTTTAGCCACATACCATTATACTGGGGGTTTTTTTGTGGTTTATATGTGTTACTGGGGTAAACCCCTTTACAAAACCAAAAAAAAAAAAAAAAAAAAAAAAAAAAAAAAAAAAAAAAAAGGGTGTTGAATAGTTTTACTGATTTAAATTTGTTTTCTTTCGAAATTTTGATATGAGATTGACAAATATAGCTATAGACAAACAAGTAATAATGTAAGTGCAAGATATAAAGTAAAGTAAAGATAGCACGATCTAACCACAACACGATGATTTATAGTGGTTCGGCCTACAAGGACTTACTTTCCTTGCCCTACTCCACTCCCCGAGTATCCAACCCGAGAGTATCATTTCACGAGTCAACAAGCTCCTTTATCCGGCAGAGAAAACCTTACACGTCGCTTATACACTATTTGCGACACTAAGTTAAATGTTGAGTTCTTTCTCGGGTACAACCACCCCCGTCACACTACGTATTTTGAGGACTAAAATACTAACCAATCACTCTACAAGGTTTATGGTGGTTTGATACAATGATGGTGTATACTGAACAATATACAATAAAATGTACAAAATAAAGACTAGTAACAAAACTTGAAGCTTTGTAGTCTTGAATGATAACGATGATCTTTTTGCTAATAAGAGCGTTAGTGTAGAATCACTAAAATGAATATGTAAGTATGTGGTGATGACTATGAACTGAGTATGAAATGAATGAGAGAATACGCATATTTTTTTTATGCGAGGATAATTTCAAGTGAGATCAAATGGCCAATGTTTATAGCCATTTAGTCTGTCAGGCTGGCGGTTCCTGCGGTACCCTTCGAAGGGTACCGTCCGTTGTACCAAAGGGTACCGCCGGGTACTGAGAAAATCTCTCTTGGATCTTGTGTAAAAATCTTTCCAAAATCTAAATCAAATTAACCTAGGATCTTCCTAAATTAGGATATATCCTTTGAACAAAGTCAACTTTAGATTGATGCCATGCATTATGTAAATAACCATTTTGATTTTCTTAACACAGGAAGTAAACTTGTATATTAAAAATGTAAGTATACTTTGTAAAATAAAATGTCTAGATAATGTTTTTGTCAAAATAAAAATATATTTTGTTAAGTGTAAGTAAACTATAATGTTTGTATGAGGAAAGTTATTAGTTTAGTTGTACAAATAAAAGTATATATTTGTCAGTAGATATTTTACGAAATATGCATTTGTATAAAATACTTATAAATGCAAGTTGTATTCATTTGATCATTACACAATATATCTATTTATTCATACCTTAGTGATGTAAATGGAAAGTTGAAACTATAGTTTAAAACTTGTTTATTTTAAACTCTGCGTAAACTAAGTTTATAGTTGTTATTAACAAAACTTAGAAATATCATAAAATACAAATAACGTTGTTATACGATATTTGTATTAACAAATTATATCATCTTTTGTTAATTATTTATAGCTCTCACTATATAAGCGTCAACTATCATACCATTTCTTAGGAATCTACATATTCATTTTGAACAACCGATAAATAGTACTCGCAAAAAAAGATAATGTCACAAAAAATGTACAACCAAAAAACATTGCTTGCCACAATATTTAATTAATATTTGTCGTTTGCCGCATTGCGCGAGTAACCTTCGATGACCTGCCCACTAAATATTTAGTGTCAATACAGAATACCTGATGCCGTAAAAGACGTATAGCCAAAAAACATTGCTCGCTACAAAAATTCGTTGTAGGATACAAGCCGCCGCATCAAAGACGTATAGCCAAAAAACATTGCTCGCTACAAAAATTCGTTGTAGGATACCAGCCGCCGCATCACGCGATTACCTGCTAGTCTAAATAAAGTAATTAACAGATTTCAATGACTTTTATAAATAGTAGTATTTTTGATAAAATAACATCATTTATCTTTTAAGTTTTAAGATAACCGATTTTCTCTATACATTAGAAATATAGTTTTAAGATTCCGATCATGATCTTAGTTTTTTTACGATTTTACGATACTACAAAGTAAAAATGATTTGGTTCCTACATAGGGTCAGTAGCAAGTTTAAGATCTTATATGATCGCGATCTTGACCGTATGATCTTAAGATGTAATCTGATCCGATCTTACTTTTCTCGAACCGCAAATTAAAAAACTAAAAAGTTATTGATTGTGTTTTATAGAATTTAAAAAACAACATATTAATCTTTTTAAACATTCCATATTCATAATTTAGAAAAACATTTTCATCAAACATTCATATAATTTTGTGTTTATGATATATAATAATCTGTAAATTTGAATGATATTACAAAAACTATTAAAAAAAGGGATAATTAGTACAATGCCCCAGTTGCCCAATGCATTTGCTTATCCGCCCCGATCTCACAAAATTCTGATATTAGACCGGATTTTTGGGCAACTCGACCCATACGATGACAAGTGTCCTCCAGTTGCTCAAAAAAATACACAAGTTGCCCAAAAAATACACAAGTTGCCCAAAAAATAGTCAGAAAGTTACACTTGTCACTTGCAGAAAAGTGACACCTTTCAGTTGCCCAAAACCCCGTTCAAATATCAGAATTTTATGAGATCGGATCGGATAAGCAAACGCATTGAGCAACTGTGGCATATTAGTAATTATCCAACATTATAGTAGAATATTAAGATCCTATCTGATCTACAGTTTCAATATTGCAAAAAACGAAAACAATTCTAAATAAAATCCTGATCTTAAAAACCTTAAAATGTGTGAAGCTACAAATCCGAAAAACCCGAACCCGGTAACCCCATATCTAAGTTTAAAACACCTTTATGTCCATGGTAGTCAAGTACACAACACAACGCAAGAACTTAAAAGCTGAGTCTAGTCTTATCTGGCAAACAAACAAGTAGCTAGCACTCTCCAGAAACCTCATCTCTCAAGTCTCAACCACAACCACCGCCGTTAACTCCTCCGTCACCGTCAATTTCAGGTCCTTTTCATCAAAATCACATTCAATTTCATTAATTAAATACTTATATTCACTCAATTACACTTGTTCACCATCATTTTTGTATACTTGCTAATTATCATTTCTGTTACAATTCGGTTACGGTTAATTGTGTATGTATATGAAATGATGAAGCCATGAGGTGTTGTCTGTTAGGTTTAGTGGCTAAGTAGTTATTCCTTATCCTTCCTATTGTTTTTAAATAGTTACTACTAATTATCATTACTGTTAATTGTCTACATATAGAAAATGATATGAGATGTTGTTTGTTAGGTTTAGTGGTTAATTTACGTCACGTGCCTTGCGTGCAATATTCCTTTTTATTATCATGAAATGATGGAGATATGAGTATACGAGGTGTTGTTTGTTATGGTTTTAGTGTTGATTTTTAACCTAAATATGTGAATTGTGATGAGAATTAAGGTTATTACGCCTGCAATTATCCGTTATGGTTTCTGAATAGTTACTCATTACATTTCTGTGACAAATTATGTTATGTTTCTGTTAAGCTTAATTGTGTGTATATTTGGAATGATTTGGATATAAGGTTTGGTTTGTTAGATTTTAGTGGTTAATTTTTAATCAGATTATGTTAATTATGATAAAAATTAAGGTAACTACACGTGCCGTAAGAGTGTTGTGGTGTTGAAAGTGCTTGTGATTGATTTTGTTGTTGTTGATGTTGTTGTTGTGTTGTAGGGAGTGTTTTATAATGGCGATTGTACCGGGAGGGAGTACATGGGTGGCACGGTGGGGAATTCAGCCGCAAATAGTGTCCCGAGGTGCTTCCGCGAGTAATTCCACATTTATGCAATTACCTCGGTGAGTACGGCTGTTTTTACTCATTGACTGAAATTGATGCTCTGGGCATTTGTGGAATCAATGATTATCAGTTTTTTTTTCCATTTTTATTTGTTGCCCAAGCGGGCATGTCTGTTTTAGTTGTAGTTGACTTGCTGTAAGTACATGAGCCTGAACAAGTCTAATTGTATTCAGTTTGACCTTTCAAATTCTTTTAAATTTGTAAGCTAGTAAGTTTAGATAGTTTGTGGGAAGGTCCCCCCATCATCAAATCAGAATCAATGAACTTAATATTACCACAAGCAGCTGCTGCTGCTGCTGTTGATAATGATGATGATGGGACCTATGTGACCATGCATATGTTATATTGTCAGGACAAAAAGGTGATGAATTTAGTAGAGATTTTAGATACATTATTGATTGGTGGTTGCGCTTGCTTAAATAATGTGTAAAAGAGGTGGGCATTGTTGTGATAATAGTTTAATGACATTTCTAGTCATGGTTACTTCCCTAAATGGATGAGAAAAACTATCAATGTAGTTCATTATGTTGCCTGATATAAAATGCTTTATTATTCTATGTGTTCTGTCTTTGTTTGTTTGTCATGTGGAGGTTGATATGTCACATCATCCTGAATGTAGCTTAGTTTAGATAACACTTTAGGCAGAAAGTTTATAGTTGGTAGTAATGGTTATTTCGTGGTCATAGAAATAGTTATGACTTGTAGATGTATTTTACCTTGCTATATGTTAGTGAGAAAGATGAGTCATGTATGCTTTCACCGTAGACTGCTATATTAGCGAAATGTTGTTGCCTGTGCAGTGAGAAACACGGAGGCATTATGAGGATTTTCAAATCTGTAATTAGTTCTAGGTTTCTTAACTGAAGTTCTTAAGTGCACACTCTATGTATATTTCACACTTTTTTACCAATTGGAACTTGTTACTTGGAAGTTCTAACCTACCAGCTAGATGTCTTGTTGGAATAATGCAAATGACGAGGTTTTGATTTAGCTGGTAGTTTAGCCATATATACATGTAAGGCCATGATTTCTGTTCATTTTAGGTTTAATTGGTTAGTGTGGACTGTGGAGTTTATAAACAATGTTAGGAACTATGTACACTAGACTTGGAAACTACAATTTTGCGGTTAATGACACTAAGGTACTGTTTGGGTGAGTGTTCTAATCAAATTATTCGGACAGCCATGTACTTGTGCGTGACTCCATTTTTACATATGGGACTTATTCGGTGAGCCAAGGAGGGGCAGTCCTCCCGATACAGCCTACATTTATTCCAGTTCTACCCTTCCCTGTGTTTCGTCCGTCTCTGATCTAACCACCACCACCAACACTGGCTCATAAGAATTGATAGATTTAAACTGTGTGGTTTGAGGAGTTGGTGAATGTATGAGAAAGAAGAATATGATTGTCTTGAATTTCAATCACTGCTTTCTACCGTCTACACAAAACAATCATTTTATTTAGTATGAGTGTCAAAGGTAATAGCTTTGAAACTTTGGTTTTTTGAGATACGAGTTGGGTTATTTAAACCAACTGAGTATCTTTAACCAATTTGAAGCTAAAGAACAAACTCTATGGGAGAGTCACAATCTGCAATTCTGCAGATACCATCGTTATATCAAGTTGTGTTCTATCTACTTACTGGTGCTTTGGGTTCGATTGATTGGAACGTGGTTCGACTTATTAGGTATCCGTTTGTCTTAAATAAATTGTTTTGTTAGTAAAGAGATTTTTAATTTTCATTTGGAAGTGTATGTTAAATTATGATGCTTTAAATTTAAGGAAGAGCATGTGTCTTGGGTGTCTGCAGTTTAGCTTATTAGGTATCCGTTTGAATGTAGTATAGTTCAGTCTTCACTGTTTTCTTGCAAATGACCTTAATGGTGACTAATTTTTCCATGCATGTTGGATTATCTATTTTATATGATTTGCACATCTTTGTTCTGCTTAAACCTAATATATGTTCATCTTTTCAGTATCTCAATCAGTACAAGAGAGTTGGCATCGGCATGTTCTGCATTCTGTTCAGAAGGTTCTTTGCATGCATTATACAATACGGGGTCGTCTGGTAAATCTAATAACCGAAGAGGTGGCCGACTCATAGTAAAAGCTGAGAGTGTAAGTCTTATGTCAGACCATGTTCTGTAATGAGTATTATCTTTTTCTTTGCCCTTGCTCTTTTCTTTATTATATGCTGACAACTTTAGTGTAACACACAGGATTATTATTCAGTACTTGGCGTGTCAAAGAATTCAAGCAAAGCAGAAATAAAAAGTGGTAAGTGTACATCTATGCCCCTGGAAGACTAAATTGAGTTTCTTGAAGTCATTTTCTATTCTTTAGCCATTATAAAGTATTCTTTTATCTATTGACTGTTGAGGCATGCTCTACGTTTAGCAGTAGCACATTTTACTTTAGTTCAGTTTTTTATTTAACCCTGCACTTCATTTCGTTCTGTGTTCACTTTTGGCACACTCTTTAATGGTTCACACCCAACATTACATCGTTGACTGATGATGAATGCTCTATCTATGTTAATTAAATTAACATTTTTTTTAAATAGAATAATATCATCACTCCACTTCATTGCCTCCTGTTTTCAGTCTTGGATGCAAGATGTCTGCTCACATCCCAATCTCTACATGCCTAGATTAACTTTGTGTAACAGGTTCCCCATTTTAGCTTTAAAACATAACCACAATTGGACGCTGAAGTTGACGTGTCCAATTCAACTCTTTTTGGAGCTTTTTCTACAATAAAATTTGGCTTGGTGAATGTTATCTTTTCAACACCGTATTTATATCGAATGTACTTGCTTGCAACAGTTTGTTATATGTCTTTCCGTATCAGTTTCCAGGAAATGTGATTGTACTTTTCTAGGAACATATCTGTATAATGTTTTCTTTAATTATAACCAACTGTTTATTCCAAGAAAATGTATTGCTTTTGGAGAATTCTAAACTCTATCAATCCTTTTTCAGCATATAGGAAGCTTGCAAGGAGTTATCACCCCGATGTGAACAAGTAAGTTCAACGGCTGCTTCCAGCTTTACATGATCTCAAGTAATCTAGCTCAGTTTAACTGCTATATCTGTTACTACTTACTAGTGTCTGAATATTGGCAGTTGTATTGGTAATGCTTGTTAAGAATAATCATTTATGATCTTATTTTCTTTTAAAATTTTCTGAGATCAAATTTGGTAAGCAGTTATTGCCTATGCATCAGGTCTTTAATTGGATGCTCAGGCTTTAAAATAAAATGGGGTGAGGTTAACGGGTAAACAGATGAGGTTTTTCCCTCTTAACGGGTAAATAGATGAGGTTTTACCCTCTTAAGGTTACACGGGAAGGCGAGTCTTTGACTCAGATGTACGTGGCCTAACATGTGTCTCCCGTGACCGTTTCCAACCCTTTCTCTGGCCACCCTATGTTTACTTAGTGAGGTTTGAACCTGAGACCTATCGTGAGAACATCAGGGTGCCTGACCACTAGGCCGCCTTGGTCAGTAGTGCTATTGCAAGTGCAATTTGTTTGCTGCGTCTTATAGTTTACTGATTTATCTTTGCACTAGATATGATTCCATGTGTATACTACATGAAATTAATTGTGTAAAATTGGTCTGCTAAGATTGTACTCATGAAAAGTACTCAATTTGTTGGAATGTTTTTTATGAAATTGGTCTACGAAGATCTTGCAAGATGATCTCTCCTTGTTAGAAAATGCTTACATTTTTAAGATGTTCCACAAATGCTATTGTCAAACACAGCATTTAGAAAAGTATGACCTGCTTCATGTTGCACCTGATCAAAAGCTAAGTTAACAACAAAAGTACGATTTGTTACATGGATTAGTATATATGCCTTGGATGGAGCCATGAACTCATCATGTTTGCATCTTTCCAGGGAACCAGGAGCTGAACAAAAATTCAAGGATATTAGTAATGCTTATGAGGTAAGCTTCTTACCCCATCCGACCTCTTGTTTTAGTAAATACACAAGTCAAGGTTAACTATAAGCTTTTTTGTCGAGTAATATGGATAAGTTCGTATACAGGTTTTATCAGACGATGAAAAACGATCCATATATGACAGGTACGGGGAGGCTGGTCTTAAAGGTGCTGGTGTTGGCACAGGGGTGAGTTCTTTCTTACCCATAATACAGTTAATTTGTAACCCAATTAAGATATATATCGGTCAATTCGCATTGTTGTTTATATTTTTAAAGGGTAAAACAGGCAAAATAAAAAGATAGCTAAAAACGGAAGGGATTAGATTGGTTTGAATGGGTTGAAACATGCAAAGTGTATTTTAAATGCATAAAAACTTCTAGCTCATTTTATTCCAAAAAAAAAAAAATCATCTTGACATAGTAGAAAATTTGTATATGAAATTTGACATACTAGGTAAGTAGATATTCATAAAATAAAATACTAAGGGTGTGTTCGTTTAGTGGGTATGAGTGTATGACGTACGGATATGGGAGTTAAAGTGATCATAAGTGTTCAGTTTCTAAGTATAGCCTTTTTTTAATTAAGCAATCAAACTCTTGAATTTAAAGCTTTGTCAAAACCCACCAACACACATGGGTCTTCTCGCTCCAGCTTTTCTTTCGAAACCGTATCCATTCGTAGTTCCATTTCTAATCTAAATACACCCATAAGTTTTGGACACAAAGTGGTTTGTAATCCGAAACGAAAGTTATCCTTTGTGACCCAATCCTGTTTGACCCGTTACCCAACCTACCCATTTTCGCTATCTCCAAAAGATATCTTTTACCTCTCATATCTTAAATTTGTTGCGATCCTGTGTTTGAATTGGTTTACAGGATTTCAGCAACCCGTTTGATCTCTTTGAATCATTGTTTGATGGCTTGGGTGGAATGGGTGGCATGGGAGGGATGGGCGGCATGGGTGGAAGAAGTCAACGTAACAGGGCTACCCAAGGTGAAGACCAGGGTTACAATCTGGTTCTAAACTTCAAAGAAGCCATTTTTGGTGTTGAAAAAGAGATCGAAGTAACTCGGCTTGAAAGCTGTGGAACTTGCAGTGGGTCTGGTGCCAAACCCGGGACCAGCGCCTCAAAATGCACAACATGTGGTGGTCAAGGTCAAGTCATCTCTTCAGCCCGAACCCCATTGGGTGTCTTTCAGCAAGTCATGACCTGCTCGTCTTGTAATGGGAGTGGCGAAATCTCAACCCCTTGTAATACATGTAACGGGGACGGGCGAGTACGTAAATCCAAACGAATCAGCCTTAAAGTCCCGGCTGGAGTTGATGCAGGCAGCCGTCTAAGGGTACGTTCAGAGGGTAACGCAGGAAGAAAAGGTGGGCCCCCAGGAGACCTATTTGTTATGATTGATGTTCTTCAAGATCCAGTTCTAAAACGGGATGACACCAATATCCTCTACACTTGCAAAATCACGTATATTGATGCTATTTTGGGGACAACCATGAAAGTTCCGACTGTCGATGGGATGGTAGATTTAAAAATACCAGCTGGGACACAGCCAGGGACGACACTCGTTATGGCAAAGAAAGGGGTACCGATTTTAAACAAAAACAACATGAGGGGAGATCAATTGGTGAGAGTGCAAGTAGAGATACCCAAAAGGTTGAGCGGGGAAGAGAGAAAGCTGATTGAAGAACTCTCAAGCCTAAAGAAGGGTAAAGTTCCCAACAACAGTGGTGTATAGTAGTGAAGAATTTCAGTTATGCACACAAGTTTCATATTGGTTTCTGAATCGGCCTTGATAAGACCCACGGAAATAGAGCAATTTTTTGGGGTGTAGATCATGTAACATGAATCTATACATGGTTACATGGTTCATATACTGGTTGTGGAGTAGACAATTAGACAGGGATTGTTATAATTTATAGCTAACATCTTTATAATTTATTGGATTATGCTTTCACCAATGTAAATTGGTGCGACCACTTCTATGTTTTCTTTGATTGATTAAGCTGCATATGTTGGGTCATATTCTTTATTCGTCCAGTTCTGGCTCGTATTGGTATTGCATGTAGAATAGGATACCTTATCATGTCAACCACCGCTTGACTAGTAAGAAACTCGAGGACTCCATCACTAGCAACCACAAAGAAAGTGGTAATAGATCAAACCAAAACAACAGTTACTTATCATATCATGAATCAAGATGTATATTGGTTTTGCAGGATGCTATGAATGTTTGTTACAAGCCTAGTCAATTTAAAGTAATAACTTTGTTTAGCTCAAGTATACATTATTCTGGACTTTCTCATATTCTCATAAGATGTCTCTCCGACTAAATATTGTCATCTGGGTGAGCCAGTGTATTTCGGTCTTTTTATGCATCAAATTTGGATATTGTCAACTCGTACTCTATTGTTGTGTTTCATACATTTTGTGTTTGATTTAGCATCTACTCTTTAAGGTCATTACAGGTAAGAAAATACAAACTTTGTGCGGGTTAAATGTAGGGGACACCAGACGTTGATCATACAAACTGTCTGATGACCAAGATGACATTATAGCAGAGAAAGTTGGTTACAAATATGTAAAAAACACCATATGCAAATATGTATTGTCGACATTCTTTTGCTCGTACGACGACGGTCCTTCCTATTCATATCCTGTTTCACCTTACATTTTAACATACCGGACTAAAAGCAGACCCAGTGTTGTATGTGAAAAAATATTTGTATGATTATAGATTTGTAGGAATGTCAATCGTATATAATGAACAGTGAACATGTTAAACTCGGTGTTTATTGAACTTTTGAACATCGTTCTATTCATGCCCATGATATCAGATCATGTAAGGTTATTCATTTCCATCCTAGCCAACCATGCCCAGGATATCAGATCATGTAAGGTTATTCATTTCCATTCTAGCCATGGTTAGCGCAACTCACATGTTAGCATTTAATTTATTAAATGTGAAGTGATGGTCATTTGCTAGAATAAAACTTATGTGTCATATGTAATAAATACTTTAGAAAGTGGGCTAATGGTATTAGTTATGTTTGTAATGTAAGTGTATAAGTGCAATACAAACATTAGCCCACACTAAGCCCACTCAAAGCCCATAGGGCGCCGGCCTTAGGGCAATATAACTAGAGGTGCAAATAAATCGGTTAAAATCGGTTTTCGGTTTTGGGAAAACCGGTTATAAAAAAACCGGTTTTCCTAAAAACCGGTTTCGGTTTTTTCGGTTTTTTCGAAATTGGTTTTTTTCGGTTATAAATGTTCGGAATCGGTTTTTTTCGGTTATAAATTTTCGAAATCGGTTTTTTACTAGTTCGGTTTTTTTGGATTATAAATGTTCGGATTCGGTTTTTTACCAGTTCGGTTTTTTTGGATTATAAATGTTCGGATTCGGTTTTTTACCGATGCAAATACCATACCAAATTAACGTAAATTCTCATACCAAAACGAACCAAACTATTAACCATCTAAACTCAAACATATGAAAAACCAAAATCAAATATAACTTATCAGTCCATATGTGAGACCCATTTTCCAAACAAATCCCAATTTCATACAAACAAATTCAAACCGTCGGCCGTCATTCAAAACCAAAAAACAAATAACAAACTGATCGAGAACATTCACGTAAATATCATAAGTACCTTAATATTCCTCATGGAATTAACTCTATTATTAATACAACCACCCATTATATTCCCCATCCAATCAAAATGAACAATCAAATTCCAACAACTTGCTAAGAGCAAAAAATACGTGATCAGCTTCTTTTTTGTTTTCTTTTTCCGTCAGTCCTGCGTAGCCTCGTAGGTATGCATGGGATAGTGGGATACTGACATAGAAACGGTCATATTACTTTTAAGCGTGCCATCATGTGATACTGACATAGATGTTGTTTACTTTGCATGGGATACTGACATCCTTGTCTACAGACTAAAGCTGAAAACCAGTCGGCCCTCTCTTGCAAAAAAAAAAAAAAAAAAAAAAAACCGGTTAAAACCGGCTATTTAAAAAAACCGGTTAAAACCGGCCACAAAACTGGTAAAAAACCGGTCCAGTCATAAAATTGAAAACCGGTCTAACCGGTTCGGTTATAAAAAACCGGTTCGGTTATAAAAAACCGGGTTTTTTAAAAACCGGTTTCGGTTTTGTCGACCGGTTTACATTTGCACCTCTAATAAGCACACACACTCATTTTATCAAGTGTCTCAAGAGAAGTCCTCATAGAAAAAGGTGAGAGTGTGTGTAAGTGTGTATATCCATTGTTTGTTTGTTATCTTTTTCAAAGCTAATAAACATTCGGTCCAAACCAATCCATACGATCCATACTTGTATTCCTCTCATCTTTATATTGTTCTGTGTTTGTGTGATAAAGAGAGGTTTCGATCTTTACATCACATTTTTTGGTTAGTTGCATAGAATATCTTCTGAAATGACTTATGAAACCGCTTGGGCTGAAACTTTTGTTGTTGTCACACGATTGGAAATGCATTACAAGTGTTTGCCAAATAATATAAAACTGCTATCAGAGCCAAGTTCTATTTACAAATTTGACTTAGATGATCTCGGTTTTGTTTTCAAAAACATTTTCACTTCTATCAGACACGATGGTTATTAAAGGTTTTCTTGTAAACCCCAAAGAGACTATATGGAACACGAAGGGATCATATCACGCCTATTATTTTATTTCTTTATACTTTTACATACAAACATGAAAACCACTGGGATGATAATTATTGCGTTTCTAAGATTTGAATTCAAGAAGCAAATTGTTGTTGGATCAAAGTTTGAGCACCTTCAACGAGTCTCATTACTACTTGAGCAGCTGGTAAGATTTCCTTGATAAGTCCTACGCCTTCACCTGCATACATCACCATGCTTTCAAGATCACCTGTTGTTGTCTTGTTTGGCACTGTACCCGCAAAACGACGAATATCTTTCTCCTATATACCAAAGGACTCAAGTCAAGTCAATAATGCGATTTTATCATGATTCCACTTGTGGAATTTGTATTCAGGTAAAACATACAATAGATAAGAAAACTAGCGAACCAGCAAAGGTATGAGATTGTTAAACCGCTTAAAAGACAATGGTCGAGTTTGGCACTGTACCCGCAAAACGAAAGGCTTATAAACATATCCGGCAGGCTTGTTGTGCGAGATTGTTAAACCACTTAAAAGACAATGGTCGAGTTTGGTTGCAGTTTACCTTTAACTGGTCAAATGGGTTACTTAATTCTAAATGAAAATAGGCTAACAGGGTCAAGCAGGTCAGAATCCACCTACGTTGCATTGACAAAGCATAAAGCCTCGGAAATCAAATTGTCTAATAAATTCGATTATCATTATAATAAAATAGTGTTTGCGGGTCTGGTCGGTTACTGGTTAGACGCGTACTAAAAGTCACCTGTTTGACCCAATGATTAACAATACCATGATATTAACTTCTAGAGTCCATGAATGCTTTGTAATTAAAAGAAGTAAGGAACGACCATGATGCACGAAAAAGAGATGCTCACCATTCCATGTATAATTGTACGGCCAATAATGGGTTGATTAGCTTCATTTTCATGACTTGGTAGATTTTTCCATTCCATGTGGAAAGGCGTTTTCAGGACACGGTGAGGTGCATCTGGCCACCTTGCACGACCATATACATTTGTATACTCTGTGTTGCTCATCTCGACTAGCTTACGTTTGTATGTTGGGTGAGCATAGCTCTCCTCGGTGGCAAGAAACCTACAGGAAATCAATTCAACTTTAGTTTTCGACCCCAAAATCAGTAATACCAAGTATATATGGCATAATATGTGGCTTGGGCGGGTTGGATATCGGGACAAATCGAGTAATATTTGGTAAATGTCAAATTGGGATGTTGGGTTGACCAGAAAAACTTTTAGTCCAGTTATTTAATGTAAACAATTAGCGTGTCAAAATAAATTTTGAACAGAAGTAGTTCAATAGAAGTACACTTAGAGCGATGTTTGGCCCGTTTCTAATTTTTAATTTACTTGTTCGACCCGTTAAAGCTAGAACATAACTCGAACTAACTCATTCAAAGTAAATAAGTCAATATTGGCAACTCTACTAGAAAACAATGTACCTTGTTCCTAAGCAGACACCTTGAGCTCCTAGTGCCAATGCAGCGACATAACCTCGCTCATCCACTATTCCACCAGCAGCAATTACAGGAATACCCCTAGAGGCAACAAGATCAACTACTCGTGGTACTAACGCGATCAATGCTTCCTGAAAGTTATTCCAAAAGCCAAAGAATGATTTTTGTCAATACATAAAGTTTTTTTTTCTGAACTTTTGGTTCGACTTACATGTCCCATATGTTTAGTTTATATAAACATGAGATCAAACTGGTTATAAAAAAAAATGCAATCATTTTATACCTGACCAATAACGTGTCCTCCTGCTTCGTGTCCTTGAACAATTATAGCATCCACACCAGCATCAGCAGCAATCTTCGCGGCTTCAAAGTTTCCAATCTGCAAAGAGCATGATCTGATCCGTGACTAGAGGTAGAAAATGGTCTTATTCAGACGGGGAAGATAACGGGTCAAAACATGTATATACATTTTTGTCCATCTTCCATTTTTTAATATGTACTTAATGCTAAGGATGGTTATTATATGATCACAATAATGATATTAACTATGTCAGAAAAAACAATTGACTTACTTACCTGATCCGTCTTAGTTTTAGCTATTTTTACTACCCGCTTGGCCCGTTAGAGATAAAACATAAAGCAAATAGACTCATGAAAATCCAATCTACAAAGATGATTGACGTTTAAAATTAACTAGTGGACGAGTGCTAACCTGTGGAACAACCTTGACACCAGCTTGATGGGCATCAAAGACTATATCTTTTGTGACTTCACCCCAATAAAGCTGCAAGACTGCAACTTTCTCTTCAAGGACACACTTCAAATTCTCTTTGTGAGGGAATGCTAAAACAATGCCGACTCCAAATGGTTTGTCTGTCAAACTTTTTGTCTTCCTTATGAGCTCCCTTAAGTAATCTGGGCATTCCTGTTATGCAGTGTTGATAAAACCGCGTTAATCATCTTTCAAATGAAAACAAGCTGGTGATATAAGTATCTACTGCTATTAAGGTGACCTATGCTTATTGTATGCATGTGTATATACAAATCTGTGGTGTTTTTATGTACTTCATATCATCATATGTCCTAAAATAATTGTCCACCAACATATACACACTTTACGAAAATGTAATTTTTTTAGAAAGACAAATCTTCATACTTGATAATTTTCTCAAATGAAACTTCAACTTTGTTTGTTAAGTCACTCATGTCAAAGACCCTATGATGTATCAACTTCAGTTTAATAGAATGACATTCATACCCTTTATCAGATATACTCCATCTGTCTTATAATAAGTGTCCACATTACTATTTTAGTTTAATCCTATAATGAGTGCAGTGTCTACTTCAAAATTTCAACCGATAAAAAAAACTTCTAAAAAGTAAAGGTGAGATCTTACCGGATGAAAAGTGGAATAAATTACTAGTAACTTTTATAAAAATTATGCCTAATCAAACAGTGGACACTTGTTTTGTAACCTTTTTTTTTTTTTTTTTTTTTTTTTTTTTTTTCAGCTAAGAGTAATTTAGGAAACTTTACAACTTTTTTACTAACGGCAATTTTTTCACACCCTATCCACCTATCTCACAATATATCTCAGAAATGCCTCCAACGAGACTTGAACCCACAACCTGTAAGTCGGTAGGCAACACACATACCGCTAGACCAAGGGCCTTGGTGTGTAAATTTTATAAATTATGTCTAGTTTTTTTCTAGCTAAGAGTAACATATTAAAAAAGTAAAATGAAGGGTAACTTTATTTAGAAGTGATGAATGAAGAACACACATAATAGTATAATACTTAAAAAGAGAAAATAGCAATCTTTATGGTATGATCCTTATGAGTTTCTAAAAATAGAAAGATGAACCTGATAACAATAATATCTTTAAAAAACATTGATGAAGAAAGAACTGACCCAATCAGGAGCTCGGAGGATACCAATGGCACCAGAGTTAGCAACAGCTGCAACAAGCTCAGGGCCTGAAATATCGGGTCCTAAAGGCCCCTGCACTATTCCATATTCAAATCCCAGTATCCCTTTCCATCCCATTTCTTCTATTTCTAATTTTGGCTTTGTGTTTTTACAAGTGCAAGATGAATATTCTATTTATAGAAAGATCTTGCCCTGTTCTGTTTTGATCACTTCTGGGAAGGTGGAAGTGGAAGACATCAATTCTAACATTGCCGCTGCTTAAAATTAATACTTTTGACTACTAGGCCACTCCTGCGGTTATTGTTGATCAAAGCAAATAACTTTATAGGTTCTTTTACTTTGAAGTGTCAAATTGTTTGTCAAATTTAAGAATAAGAGTAAATATTCGTAAATACATATAAAGATCGAAATTTAATAGTTTGGTGATTTAATAAAAAAAAAAAAAAATGACTACACATAATTAAAAAAATGGGTAAATTTACTACCTTCTTAAATGATTTTCTTTAGAAAATAATATCAAAAATCATACTTCGTCAATCCTAAAATTGTATTTCTTATTTTCATTTTTGGATGTAACGAGTAAAATAGCCCGCGCGATGCTGCGGTGCGGCCGTTTTATTGCTATGTTTTTATTTAGTTAAAAGTTTTTAACTTTGTTATGTATGTTTTTTTAGAGTACTGGCCATAGAATTGATCTCATGAATATTATTTGTCAAACATCGTGTAAAGGGCAACAATGGATACTGTATATGGCATAATTTGATTGACATAGGTTCAATGAATGTCCCATTGATGCATCCTGACTTTGCCTTTTAGTCGGGCCAATGCTTTTCAAACTTGTAATATCCCAACAACATAGAAATATGCACGTTTCAGAATACTAAAGGACTTTGGCACATAACTTCAATTGTAGTCAAAATCATGCCAAATATAACAAAAGACATTCCAACAACATACAATGCGGCATAGGGTAAAAAGTTATTTGCCATTATTTGTACAATTATCAATGCGGCATAGGGTAAAAAGTTAAATACAACAAAACACATTCCAACAACATACAAATATGCATGTTTCAGAATACTAAAGGACATCACCTCCTGTTAAATGAGTGTCGGTTAAGTTACGAATACTGAAGGTGATAGAATTACATCCCGACGCAACCATAACAACATATGTGGATGAAGAAACAGCATGACTGCAACCTAAATCCATAGAACTGATAGAACCTAGAATACATATAACAATGGCATTACAAACCTCCAAAACAACTAACATAATTAAAAGACATAAAAAGTGGCTGTAACCTGAAGAACAGGTCGGTATATAGATGCTGGTTACACGCTTTGGTTCTCTTGAAGCCAACGTAAATGCCAACATTCAGTAAGATTCAATAAATGCGACATAGTCCTAATATCCAAAAACAAAGATCAGTAACCTGTTAGGAAATCAGTTATGTATACATACACAACAACTGTATATATTTCTTTATTTTCTTCAGAATGCACAAACACGTATTTTATAGTTATTCTTTCGAGTATCTCACTGTCACTTATTGCCTGGTTTACAGTTTGTTTTTAAATCAAAATAGAATTCATGCACAAATGATAATAACTGAATCTAACAAACATAAGTATGCTAAAATCTGTTGCTGTTTAATCTTATCCAGCATAAGTATTATATTAGACTATGCGCAGAAAAGATGACAGAAACTTATAGCTCCATAAGTTCTCAAATCATCTCATAACTGATATCAATTGTCATTAACTGACTCAACAGTCCAAAAATCTATTTCATTTACTCTTATCAAGCATAGTTATATCATGCAGTTAATTAACATATATCACATGAAGTTACCAATCCAGTATACTTATGTTATACAGTTAAAAATCAGTTTCAGTTGATCATATCTAGCATACTTTAGAAGTATGCAAAGCTTAATCAGCAACCAAAAACACGTAAACAGATCAAGTGTAGTCAAAATCATAGATAAAAAAAAATCTTACAATATGGTTTGTAATGAAGATCATTGTGACAGTTCTAAAATCCTGTTGTGCAGCCCTTTGGGACCAATAGTAAAATCTAAACACTGATTTGATCGAGTATGTCGATGCTGCGGGGTACCTGCAAAAAATGCAAAACAAAAGCTGCAAACGCTGAATTAAATATCGTTCATAAATCCTAAACAGATTCAAGTTTAATGAACGTATGAAATGGGTAAACTAAATACTAAATCACCTCTTTTTAGAGGCCCGTCGCAACATTTATGGAACAGGTCGTTGATTCAATCTCTTACTAATGGCACATATTATTTAAAATGGATATGCATACATGAAATAACACAGTTTCAGCAAGCAATTAGTCACTGTTGGTTACCTTTTGTGTAAATTCCTTCAAATCCTTCTCACGACATTCTGTTGCCAACATCCCTTCATGAACAATGGGTACACGGTTTCCGATTGAACGATCTACACCTGCACAAACATAATAAAGAAGCACAACCTAAGTCTGGTTCTTTCTTATTCCCATTCACTAAGCAAGAGATAAATGCATCAGTAGTTACTACTTACTAACATACGGCTGCATTTAATGGTTTATGAAAACGAAAACGGCTATTAAGGCATGCGACACCTTCTTTTTTCCTAAATAAGCCACCAACTCATACCATTGCCTCAATTATAATGGCTTCTCTTTTGCTTCAAAACCTGAGAATTACGATGAATCCTTATTGAGGCGATACTTATGAGGCTCATGTACCTGCATGAATAAATTGACTATATATAAGTAAATTATTCCCATAAAACATATAATTGCAAACGATTATCGTCATTGCTTTAGAATAATGGAGTCGATAGAATCAATTGGTAGAGCTGATTAAGGGGGAAAAAAAAAGCGGGACGGGCCAACGCACACATTTTTTTTTTTACCAGAGAAAACAATTAATTTTACAGGTCAAAGTGAAACGCTGGCATTTAACAGGAAACGATTCCTGCAAACTGCATTTTCTTGCATGGTGTTAGAAATGCTTATTTGTAAGTATCGCCTCAATTATTGTAAAGCAATGATGATAATCGTTTGAAATCAGTATGATATTAGCAGGAGATGAATGCATCAGTACTTACTAAGATATGCAGCATTTCCCACCCGTTCCAGCTTTGTTCCAATTGTAGCTTCCCTGTTTATCAAGCATTGAAATGAGTCGTGACTAAATACTGCAATGTTTTAAGAGGGCGTTCGGGATTGCTTAGTTAAGTAATTATCTCACATCTAAGCAACTAAGCAGTTTCTGTAAAAGTTTTGCTTTGCAAGCAGATAGGCACTTTAAAATAAACAGTTCCAAGCACCCCTTAATATAAAGTTGGGTCATTTTACGGAGACATACATAACTAAATTTTCATAATTTTATATAATAGTTACGAACAGAAGATTTTAATAAAGAATTGTCACCTTTTTTTTATACAATTACCATATATCAAGTACCTTCTGCAAAGATGAAATAGTAGTTACTGCTTGGCCCGTGAAGCTGCATTCCGAGGACATTTTCCAAAAGATTCATCTCTGAGAAAATAGAGATAAACTCAGATCCACAGTTCCGTGGTGATTATTGACGTTCAGTCAGACGCACACTCTGATTTTCAATAAACATGAATTAAGTAAAAGTGGAATATTCATGATGTTCTTAAATGCTACAACTTTAACCCATTTATACGTCAATGGGTGCATATTGTGTTTTATCTCTAACGTGTCATTGTGTCAAACGGGTAAACTAAAATTTATTAGCTTAATAGGGAATGGGTCAAAAGTTGCATAAAGTGTATTTTATTGCAAAAAACAACCTAAACCATTACCTTGTCATGGGTACTTGTTTTTTGCGCTTCTTTCTTCTCCAATTCCTCCTCCCATCTAAGCTCGGATGATCAAATGGTTGAATACCTAACCAAAAGAAATGGGCATAAGTCAAGTGGTTGATACTTCAAATCACATTACAATAAGGGACCAATTTGCAGTGGCCTATGAGGCTGTAACATAAAACTCTATCGGCAATAAAAGTTTGAAGTTAACTAAAGTTAACTTACAGTAAGTTGCCACTGCATTCATCGGTACCCTTGTTATCAAGTTTATGGTAGCTTCAGCGATAAGAAACAATAACATGTTGTTTGCAGAATATGGACAGCACCCATACCACCCCATGTCATTAGCACGCACTCGAATGACTCCAGCCAAGAAGATGCCCTTAATCATGTCTCATATGGACAACCAAAGCGTTTGCTGTAACGACAAATACCATGTGTTAACAATGATATAGGTTGGTTAGAGCAGAAATATACGCAAAGAGTCCAAATGTAAATGTAATTAAAGAGGTGTAAATACATGAAGAGTCATGTTCCACAATACCTTGTTAAAAGCATTACGTTCCGCAATCACAACAGTCGAGTAGAGAGAAAATGGCAAGTGTGTGATCTGAACACCGAATAAAAATGTTAGTTCAGAGGTTTACAGTATAAACAGATTTGGAGTATTCAATAATGAGGTGAAGGGAGTGTTTGGGATTGTTATCTTAAAGCTATTTTCTGCTTAAAAATTGCTTGTACCAAACTGATTATTTTCAAGTGCCTAATCTAAAGTAAAATAGACAAATAAACAGTTTTATCAAACTAATCAATTATCTGCTTATGAATGTAAAACCATAATTTTATAGCTTTCATATGAAAATGCATGAAACTAATACTCCAATAATGGATCATCCTGTTTCAGTACAGAGTGTCTGTTTGAATATACTAAAAGTGAATAACTGCAGGCCAAGATGAAACACAAAACACGATATATTTACGTTTTTTTCTTATCCGATGCAGCTCACAGAAACCTCAACCATTACCTAAAAAAGCAATTACCTATCAAAGCAATTGTCTAACTGAGATTGTGGGATGTGGAACTGCCCTAGGAGGCCTGAACAGCCTATTCTACACTTATAACAGGCTCTACACATAGAAATGCAACAAAAGGTCACATATATAGTTCATGCTTACATATATGTTATTAGAATATTAGAAAAACGATAATTGTCTATTAGAGCTTTACGGTGATTTTTTACATACCTGAATGTCCATGTATTGTTTGCTCTTTGTGCATAAACTTCCATTGGTTTCAGTTCTTGGTGAGTCGCTGTTCCAAAAAAAAAATGGTTTCAGTATAAGACATACCAATTTGTGGACAACAGATCCCAGTATCACAAACAACGCCACGTGACAGTTATTATTATTTCATAACAATTTGGGTTGTATCAAGGGATCAGAAAATAAAGTATACACAAAATGTACTATATTTACTCATGAAAGTGTGAAAATCTCATATTTAATACTCACCATTCTCGCCTTAAGGAATAAGACAGCGTCAACAATGAGCCATATCAAACGGCCTTGGTGGAAATGGAAGCTTTATTGATTCAGAACACTGATAATAGCAGCCATTCTACGTTCCGAAGTAATATAGTTACCAACTGTCCATGCCGACCTCCTCAATATCTCGACTTCTGAAATATCTTGTAATCAGTGAAAACACAAATAAACATAAATTAAGATCAAGGGCAGTAGGTCATTCTAAACTAACTAATCTTGTACATAACAAAATATTGTACACATATTATGTATAGATGCAATTGTTCTAAACTATAACTCAACGTACCAATAATTTCATGTCTTTCAAGTTCGAACACCACTTGCACGTCTTTCAAGCGACTAAGGTCGGCAGCCTCCTTGTTCCGCTCATCCCCTTCGGCATCAATATCCTGCATATTTTTTAAACTTAAATAAACTCAGAAGGCAACAAAATAAGCGGAAACAAATATTAGAAGAGTTTGCTACTCCAATAGTACATTATAAGATTATAATGAATACTTGTAAAGTCTACATTTCCTGAACTTTTTAACACACATACGCAAACACATTTGTCCTAAGTTGTTGCTCGTTATTTGAAAAAGGTTTTATGATATTTGAAACAAAATAGCAATATGCATATACATATTAACACTCATAACATAAGCTTATAAGCTGCAAAAAAATAAGGTAATCTCAACCCTTTCTCCCACATTGTTTCCACCTATAAAATTTAACAAAAAAATGTATAATTTAAAATAGCACAACCAAAGGATGTCACTAAACATTTGATTTCGGTCACTGTTGTTCTGCAAACACGTGGTACACATTCCTCCATCCTCACCAAAACCTGTGACAAATGAATAACTAAAGGTTACTACAAATAAAAGGCTGAAGCGATTCCCATATTCCAAACAACATTTTCATGAACCTATGTCAAGCAAGTTACAAAGACTTATTTGTCTGCATAAGCATAAGCAGAATAAATTAGCAAGCCCAAAGGCTCACTTATTGGTAACGAAAATGCAGGAGTTCGAGACCAATAACATTAATGCATCACTATCTTAACAACCTTAGTCCAAAACCACTCATTGACGCAAACTAACATTTTCGCATAAATTACTGAATTACGCAACGAAATCGAAAACCGCAAATCTTATACCTGAGAATAATACTGGACCCATAAAACCGCCTGCCGACACACTACATAGGTGCAACCTCTCGCTGCTCACTTGTCACCGCAGACTTAAACCCATTCGGCATGTTAACAGCATCATGACCATGACTCATTCAAAGAACCTGCACAAAATAAGTTTAAGAATTAGTAGGAACAATTTTAACAAACACGAAAAAACTACACCTCTTTTCTGATTGCTATTTATTTCTGGTGATTTTGTACAAATTAAAAAAAAAAAAGGGAAAAAAAAACTAATTTCACAAACAAAAAAAAAATTCTCAGTGGTTAACTTTTACATTTATATTTTCAGCAATTTATAATCTACAAAAAAAAAAAGCACCATTATTCATAAAAAACACAAAAACTTTAAAAAAAAATTGAATCAACAAAACCCCAAAATTATGAGAAACCCCTAATCTAAAACATCAGTTTTTAAATATGCATTAAACCTAAAAGTAATGAAGGTGAATTTTGTATAAAAAATTTGGTACCTTTTTTGTATTTCTGGATTTATTTTCACATAAGTCATTCCCCATCTCCTCCGTCATCGTGGTCACCTAATCATCCGTGAGTGTGTGTGCGTTTTGTGTTTCTGGTTTGTGGCTGTGGATTGAGAGAGTGGAAGAAAGATCCTGTGTATGTGTGAGTGATCGGGGTGTGAGAGGAGAGGATTTTTATACTTGGGTTACTGTGGATTTCTCTGTTGGTATGAAGAGTGCTAGGCTTGATAAACATTGAACAGTAAAAGTGGAAATGTTTCTTAGCGAATGGCCTTTTGCCAAAACATGATGGTAAGACTGTTAGCCCTCTCAAGGTAGAGTAATATCAGTCAACCAATAAGGAAGCAAATTATATAATGTTAACCACTTTTAGATTGCTAATACTTGCACATCATAAACCATTATAGTATATATATTAATAAAATAATAGTCTCTCAATTAATTAAAAGAGAGTTTAAACTATGTGTTTTTTATATATATATATATATATATATATATATATATATATATAGGGGCGGATCTACTCATACAACAGGGTATGCACTTGCATACCCTGTATTTCTTCGTGTAGTGTAAAAAAAAATAGTTCGAAGACTTTTTCAGTGAAATACCCTGTAATTTACCCAGCAAAAATGAGAGTGCACACCCTATCCTGATTTCCTAGATCCGCCACTGTGTGTGTATATATATATATATTATATATATATATATATATATATATATGAGAATATATTAGCTATAATATTTTGTTGCTAACTGGCTACAATATTGTGCTATAAACTGTGAGTCCCCCTGACTCTTTTTGTAGGTCCTGAGTTCTTTTTGCGGGTCCCAGATTAATTTTTTTTGTATTTTTGGTGGAGGATTGTAGTCAATTAACTACAAAAATTTTAGCCAAGCTATCCCTGTGTGTGTATATTTATTTATTTATTTATTTTTAATATATATCTTTCACAAACATGCATTAAACAAAGGTTTTTAGAAGTTTAAATTTGCGTAGTTTTGATTTAACAATTATTGCTAATGTTAGTAACCGTGGAGTCTTAAAACTATTGAGATTTCCTTTAAAAAAAGCATCAAATGCTTGATATAAAGATAAAGATTAAACAACTAAAACCAAATACAATATATATATATATATATATATATATATATATATATATATAGGGGAGGGTTAATGTGAGATCAAGCTTAAAGTTGTAAAAGTAAGACCTAATATGGACCGTTGGATCATTATATTTGTGTTAGATGAGATTAACATTAAATAAGTGACATTATTGTAATTAAATAAGGTTACAAGGGTATTTTGGAGAATTCAAATCTAAATGTGGTTAATATCTTTTTAAATTTTCGTCCTTTTTTTTTTACTAAAATCTGGTCAACATTTTTTTTACATTAAACTGTTACACAACCTATCCAAACCGAGCAGATTCCCGTACACCAGGATCTGTGCGTTTTACCCAGAATCCAATAAATAAACACATCAGATACATAGATACATATACAGATATGTGTATCAAAAAGCGACTGGAGTCCAGATTCGTTTCATATACATAATCCAATACATAAACACATCTATGTAAACACATCAGATACATCAAAAACCTATCGAAACCGAACAGATACATAAACACATCAATGTATCAAGAACCTATGGAAACCTAACAATAGCAGATTCCGGTACACCGGAATCCTGCATTTTAACAGATACAACCCAATTGATAAACACAACCGATATACATCTATGTACCAAGAACCTATCGAAACCTAACAGCAGCAGATTCCGGTACACCGGAATCCGTGCATTTTACCCATAATCCGATATACAAATTTGTTACAAATCCGTGCATTTCCACCATCTTGTATACAAATCCGACCGATACACACTTACATTGGACTATAAAAAATCTTTAAAACAATCAAATCCCATTTGATAAACTTGAAAAACAGATCGAAACTAAACGACACCAGATTCCGATACACCGGGTATATCGTGGTTCACCGGAAAATGATATATCTTGCTACACCGTATATATCGTGACAACATCTTTGTGGGTATCACCTGCTATATCGTGGTTCCGGAAAAAAGCTTATTACAACAGATTCTGGTACACCGGATAAATCCCCGATGATCACAGATCCGGTACCCCGGATATATTGTGTATCCGATGTACCGGCGATGTATCCGGTGTACCGGCGATGTATCCACCGTGGTCACAGACCCACGTCACTCTAACAACAAATACCTTCACGACCTCGAAGCTCCTTATCTTCAAACGGCGACTGAAAGTGGCAGCTGAGCTTGATGGTGGCGGCGGTAAGGATGGTGAAGTGGTGGTCGCGGTTGTGGCGTGGTGGCTGTGTCGCGACGGTGGTGCTCCAAACCCTAGCAAACGGCCTCCTCTTGGTCTCAAACTCTCCAGAAATTGTATAAAGGCTTCGATCTACATGTTTGGCTAAAAAGATTTATGATCGGGGATGGCCGGAATCTAGCCGGAGCACCGGTGACGGCGCCGAAAAATGTTAATATAGAGAGAGGGAGTAAACTGTGGGTGAGTGTGTGGGTTAATGAACTTTAAGTGGCGGTTATTATTTAGGGTGAAAAAAAGTTGTGCAAAATACCCTCAATACCCTCTAGTCTATACAAATTAATTTTTATTATTTTTCTTTTTTCTTTTATTGTGTATTAAATATATTGCCACTTGGCCTACTCTTATTGGTTCTTAAATTGATCTTATTTTTACAACTTTAAGCTTGATCTTATTTGATCTCAATTATATATTATTATTATAAAAATTTATATATACACAAATATATATATATATATATATATATATATATATATATATATATATAATTGAGATCAAATAAGATCAATCTTAAAATTATAAAAATAAGATCCATTCAAGAGCCAATAGGATTAGGGCAAGTAGCAATAAATTTAATACACAAAAAAGAAAAAGGAAAATTAATTGAAATTAATTTGTATAAGCTTGAGGGTATTATAGGTATTTGCACATCTTACTTTTTCCATAACCCTAACTATCCTCTCATCTCTATCACAATAAGCCTCCATTTAATTTCTCATCCTCTTCTCTCTCCCAAAACATTTTTCGGCGACCCTAATAACGCCGCCAATCGCCGCCACCGTCTGATATAACAACCAGTCTCCCCATCAATAACAGGCGCACCTTTTATTTTTCATTATCAATTCCCGTCGATACCAATCAAACCCGCCGTCAAATCCAGTCACCGCCGCCAAGAAAAAGAACAACCATGGTGGATCTTTGGCCTTGGTTTGAATAACCATGTTGCTGCCACCATGGTTTGAATAACCTTAGCGCTACCTGATGAGTGTGTATATTCTCATCATTTTACACCCATTTAAGACACAAAAATGACCAAAAACACCCAAATATATTGCAGATATCCTTGGTTTTGTGTTTTTATGTGTTTCAGGTACAAATGATTGAAAACGGAGCGAAAACGGACATTTTTGGATCGACTCGACAACAGTGGTGCATTTGATCAAGTGAAGAAAAAAGTCAAAGTCAAAAGTCAAAGTTAACCCCAAAAATACCAAAACGACACAAATGATCCTTGGAAATTATTTTCAGTCTTTGGCAGCCTAGGTCCCTGGATTTTCAGCTTTGGCATAAATGGTCCCTCAAAGTTTAAACACATTCCACCTAAACCCTTTTACCCTATAACCAACTCAGCCCATAAAAAATAACCAAAGCCCAGTCCCATAAAACCCATACCCGGCCTTTCTTTTTTAGTTAACCCCCATCAGTCAAGATAGTCAACCCTTATCCTACCTTTCCCCTTTCCCGCCCAACAAAAAGCACACCCAACACCATCATCACCCCTATTCTATTTTCACCTCTGCCACACTCAATCCCCCCTCCTAACCACTCCTCTACTCCATCTAGTTCACAAGATACCACCCTCTTCACGTGTGACCAAGCCATGTCATCAATCCGTGTGATTAATTGGGCGCCAAAATGATATTAAGGGCTCAGATGACTCCCTACTCAATCCAACGACTGGGATTTTATCCCAAGAAGCACAATGACTATCCCAAGGTGTTTCTCTCACAGAACTAGCACAAGTGTTGAAGACTCCTAGGTTTTAGAAAATAGTATAAATAGCAGTCATTTGTAAGCCTTCAAGGCAGGTTTAATTTAGCTTATTTTTATTTAAGGTACTTGTATTTTTTATCTTATTGTATTTTTTAAGCATTGTAGTTTACTCTTATTTTAATTCAAGTTCAGTTTCTAAAAAATTCCAATTTACTGTTCAGCTTGTTTTACTGCTTATTGTGTTTTCTATGTGCTTATTTCTTGTCTTTATGCTTATTTAGATGTTCTAAGCCTAGTTTGATAAGTCTGAGTTGCATTTGCTTATTTTGTTCTAAAAAACCAAGAAAAGTGTAAAAGTAGTCATATTGGTTACTGCTTATGTAGTGCTTATGTAAGATTGTAGTTTGCTTTTTAGTGGTTAATTAAGTTAGATAATCAGTATCTTACAAGTTTCATAGGTTAATTTGGTAGATTATAGTATTAATATTCTAAACAGTTTTTATAAGTGGTGTTTGGGATAGGTGTTGTTCTAGGTAAAAAGGTTCATTTGCTTGTTGGTGAGTTTTGATCTAACATTTTTAAGGTTAAACAAGCTGTTAGTGATAGGAGTTAAGTTGTTTTTAGTGCTCTTGAGGTTTTGAACCCATAGGTGAAATATTAGTAGCATAACAGCCTTCATAAGTTTCCCATTAAGCTGAGCTTATTTGGCTATAGTTTTTGGCACTTTCATGTTCTAAATAGTTTGTTAAGTGAATGTCCAAGAATTGGTACCATTTCAGTTAAGTTTGCAAAGTTTAGAAGTCAAAACACAAGTCTGCTGCTTCAGAGAAAATATGCAGACCTGCATAATTGTCTGCTAATCTCACCTTATTGCTTGCCTCAGATTTGCTTATCCTTTTGAGCCTTTTGCCTGATAATTAGTTCTGCTTATAGCTAGTAGTATAGGGTTTTAGATTTTGATCTGGGATTTCACTTTAGAGATTATTAGACAGCTTAATTTGGGTCTGCAAATAGCCCATTTAAACTGCTCTTGACCTGCACAAATTTCATGTTCCCAAGTGCATCTGATCTTGAGCTTAATTGAATAAGCAATTGGACTTAAAAATTAGGCATTTTCAGTTTGAAAGTAGTGTGCAGTATAAGCTTTAAAGTTCTGCTTTTGTTTTGCCCCAATTAGCTGTTTCCTAGCTTATGGAACAGCTTAAAGTGGGTTGTTCACCCATTTATTTCTGCACAAAAATTACAACTGGCCAACTGCTTATCTGCTCATTCCTTGAGCTTATTTGGACTTATTCAGTAGACTTAAGTCTCATATAGTGTGTTTGTCAGTATTTGATCAATTGGTGTTCATTGGTACTGTTTAGCTTATTTTTGAGCTTATTTGAAACTGCTTATTGGCCCATTCTGCTTATTTAGATTGAACTGAGTTCTGATTTTATTTTTCCTAGCTTTAGAATATTATTTAAGATTTTTCTACAAAGTTTCAGATTTTTCCATCAAGTTTTAATATTTTTAATCATTTAAATAGTTTAAACTAGTTTTTAATTCATAATAATAAATTGAAAAGTCAAAAAAATATAATTCTTTTTTTTTATAAATTTTCTTTTGTAATTTAGAACGTAGGAAAATTAATTTGGCATTCCTAGGAGCAATATTTCTTAGATTTCACTTTTAGTCTCGCGTTTTCCCGGTTTTTAATTACGTTATTTTCTTTCTTTGTGTTTTGCTTTGTAGATTTATATGTTTAGGTTTCCCTTAGCCTATTTATGCTTCCCGTAGTTGTAGGATATTTAATCAAACACCAAAACTCTCATTCCAATCATCAAGCACTTTAATTCCGAACCCAAAACGATATCTTCCATTCACACCTCGTTGGGACACGACCCGGGTGATCACTTGCCCGGTATCGCACACATCACATTCACGGGTTTTACAAGTTGGTCTTTTTCCTAAAGGGTTGACTTGTTGAATCTCGTGTATCACGTGCATCCGATACTATATTTATATATATACTCACACACGGATCACTACCCAACAAGAACAACCTTGCTGCTGCCATGACGAGACCATACACTCGTGCTACATATCGATACACATATCCAGTGAACCACGATGTACCACGATGTACAAGGTATCACACGACTCTTTGCAATGCCGCCATGATATATCCGGTGTAGCAGGTAACACACAAAACCACGGTATATTCGGTGTACCAGATTTGATACACATATCTGTTTCAATGTGTATCTGGGGTTTTGATATGTTTTGTGGAAAACTAGAAGGGGGGTTGAATAGTTTTTACCGTTTTTCAAGTTTTATTTGCTTTGTTACTATATGTTAATTTCAAAGGAAACAATCATAAATAAATAATCACACAATGTAAACAAAAGATAAATAGAGGAAAGATCAAACCACACAACACTGTTGTTTATAGTGGTTCGGCTACAAGGACTCTCTTCCTTGCCCTACTCCACTCCCCGAGTTTCTTACTCGAGAGTTTATCTTTCACTAAGAAACAAACTCCTTTCCTAGGCGGAGAAAACCTTTACACGTCGCTTACTTCCTTTTCCGGTACTAAGCTAAACACCGGGTTCTTTCACAAGGTAGAACCAACCTGACGTCGCCTATTTACTTTACCGACACTAAGCTAGATGTCGAGTTCTTTACACGGGTACAACTACTCCCTACACTCTTTGTGCTTTAAGGACTAAAGCACTAACCACACTCACTGATTACAAATGATAGATATGATGTGTGAAACAAACTATAATATCACACAGTAATGCAACTAAAGGATTACGGTTCTGTAGATCCTTGAATGCTTGATCTCTTTTCTACAAAATGAAAGATCAAAGTGAAATGCAACTATGAATGATGTTAGTAAGATATGTACTGAATGAATATGTGTGTTAAAGCTATATGAGTGATGAGAGAGCCAAATGATCAGCTTCCTATTTATAGGCAAGCTGATCTTCAGCTCACGGATCCCACGGATCCCTCACAAGGGATCCGTCCTTCATTGGATTTGGATCCGTGGGATGTGACAGCTAAGGTTTAGTTGTCTCTTACCATATCTTAGTTGTATCTTACCAAATCATCCAAGATCCTCAAATGTCAACTATGTATCTTGCAAATCTAACCAAGATATATCAAAGATATTGTATGTGATGCATGCAATGATGTCATGGAATGGTTTAAGAATTAAAGTTTCCTTTTAAGGAAACAAGTTACTAAACTTGTAATTCTTGGTTATTATGTGAAGTGTAAAATGTGTACTTAAGAGACTTAAGCTAGTATTTATTATTTGCTAAAAGATATTCCTTTTATTTGTCATTAACAAAACTAATGAAAGATCAAAGAATATAAATAACGTTTTTGAGACGCTATTTGTATTAACAATCTCCCCTTTTTGTTGATGACAAAACATAAGGTATATTTTTGAGCAAGAGAATAAATATAGCATGAGTTCTTAAAAATATATATTAAGTTTATTAAAGAGAAGTTTTGTAAAAATGTATGTACTGTGATGAATCACAGTTGATGCAAACTTAATCCCTTTCTCCCCCTTTTTGTCGAAACAAAAAGAGTAGCATAGCGGAATGCGATTTTGAGAACTTTTAAAGCTCCCCCTTGTTTTATACTCCCCCTAGATGGAGTAATCAAGGAAATAATGCATGAATCTACAAAACAAACGGTTAGTATATGAAATGCTTATGAGATGCTCCCCCTTGATGTATACTCCTCACTTCTCGAGTACCAACGTATACTATGAAGGGTATGATATGCTGCAAATGAAGTGTTAGTAAAGAATGACTTCAACGAAGAAGTAGAATGCTTGTGAAGTATTCTCCCAAACAAGCCTTTCAATATGTTTTGACTTTTAAAAGTCAAAGTAAGTGTCTGATCATTATTTGTACCTAAGGCAAACATAATCAAGGTATAATATATGCTATATAAGAATGTTAGTTCACAATGATAATGATAATATGCAATATGTTGATCACTCATAAGCATAAAACATCACATTCATAAATATTGAAAATTTTGTGACAAAAGTCACAATGATGAAATGATGTTACAAGTACAATAAAAAGACATCCTAGAAAGAAAAAAGTCCTAAAACAACAATTTAAAAGGTCCTAACAACTAGTCTAGAAAGCTCCTATTGAGGAGGATGAGAGATGGCGTTTAATCGTTCAAGAACATGGTTCAAGATGAACCTCATCTCATTTTGAAGCTCATGGACCAAGATGTTGGTCCTTTGGGCCAAGTGAGCCGTTCTCTCACAATGTGCGCAATCATGACTTGAGAAGCCGGGAGGAAGACTAGGCTCCAAGTTTTGTGGTGGTGGTGGTTGTGATGGTGGTTGGTTGTTGTTGTTGTTTGATGGTTGTTGTGGTGTTTGGAGGGAGTTCATAAGAATGTTTTGAATGTCCATTGCTTCATGAAGGCGATGGTCAACCATACCCAAGAGAGTATAGAGTTGGTTTAACTCCGCACTTATCTCCTCTTGTGTTTGAGGAATGTTGCTCCACATTGCTTCATCAATGGCAATGAGTGTTGAAGTTGGTGATAGTGGTGGTATTTGTGGACGAGGTTGTGGTGCTTCACGGTATAGAGGACCATGAATCTCCGGATGGAGAGGATGAAATAGCATAGGTTCTAAGTTTTCAAGACTTATTGGTGGAGGATTGGTGGATGTAGGTGGAAGATCTTCTAACTCTTCAAGATATGGTTGTGGAGATGTTGGTGGTGTCCTAAATAGTTCCATGGGTTGGAGTTTTGGTGAGGATGGTGATGAGGCAGACTTCTCAGATTGTGATGGAGCGGGAGCAGGAGCGGGTGGTGGTGTGGTTGCTACAGGAGTAATGGTAGGAGGTGGTGTTTTTATGACCACATGTGAGGGAGTTGGAGTGGATAAAGTAAGGAAGTTTTCACTAGCAATGGGTGAGGATATGTTTAGTGGTGATGATTCTTCAGAGGATGAGTTGTGAATGTTGATAAAACAACAAGGTTTTACACTCATACGGGCTGTTCGTTTTAGTGGCTTGGATGTAGAGGAGTTGTGTGATTTTGTCATTGAGACTTTTAGGTGAAGTATGATAGCTAAAATGTACAGGAGAAGAGATGGTTGTGATGTGAATTGAAGATCCTAAAGTGCTAACTTATAGACAGAAGGTTTGTGAGTCTGTGTGTTTGGATTTGATGTGAATCCAATAGAGAATGTTGGTTTCTAATGATTTGGAACAAAAATTTATGCAGGTCATATCAAGGAAGTCAATCCATTGAGCTTTGGTTGAGTAATGTGTTGTGGATTTGCAGTTAATACAAGGAGATAGTGGAAAATCTGATGATTTGATATTTCCACGGATTTGACGGATCCCTAAAAAGGGTTCCTTCTTTGTATTGGTTTGGTAACTCACACCTAAAATTCAAAAATTTAAATTTTGGTGGGAAATTTTGTTCCTAAGTTTCTAAGAATTCCTAAGTTATTCTAAGATGAATTATGATCAGTGAATGAATCCTAAATGATACTAAACACTTAAGATTTAAGAATCGTGATAAGTCGAAAAAGTTTTAGAATTTTACTGGGAAACCTGCGGATCCAAGTTGAATCAAAGGCGGAACCTTGTTCAGGGATCCGCCAAATCCGCAGGTTGGTGGATGGCGGATCCAACGATAAGCCTTGGCGGAGCCCAGGTTTGGGATCCGCCGGATCCGTATGCCTAAAACTAAAGAAACTAAATAGAACATATGTCATATTTCGCGTTTTTCGACGAAAACCCGAAAATTCACCTAGACCTTACTTAACATCTAATATGTATAGCAAAACAACTAAATATGATAACATTAACACATGATTGCACATAGTTTAATCCGTTCTTAGAAACTTACCGTTTTAGGTGTTATGCCAAACATAGGCTATAACCCGGAAAATTGATAACCGTGATGGTTATCTACCTGCAAATGTTAGTTATTACACATACACAATAAGTATTATCAGATAAATTCAAGACACATAAAAGTTTAACATCACAACATCCAACATTGTTCAAAACCAAACACTCCATCATGTAAGCTTTTTCTTCAACTTCTTCATCCCTTTGTGCAATTTCATCATCCAACGACCAAGATTCTTCACCATTCCTTTGATGTTTCGATACTCAGCGGATTCATTTTGAATTGGAGGAAGATGGCTCAAGTATTCGGGTGGAGGAATCCTAGAGTTTGGCAAACCATCATCTTCACTCATTGAAGATGATGAGGATGATGTTGGCACACGAGGACGTTTGCCCTTATCAACACTAACCCTAAAGTCGCTCAAAGGAACGAAGGTATGTTCAATTTCATTGTAATCCGGAATAAAGCCTAAATGGTTTGGATAAGCGGGTGCAAAGGCTCTATAAAGTCGGGTTAAGAGCATACCATAAGGCATTGCAATCTTGCTTTGAATCGGAATGTCACACATTCTTTTGGCAACATAATAAGCAAGATTGAAGGGTTGACGAGTAGAGATGTTGTACATCATATGACACAAACAAGCATTGATATGATCACGGTTTCCTATGGTGCACATCACATTAGCCCTTAAGACATCTTCCATTTTCTTGAATTCGGGTTTGAGTTCATTTAGCTCCATTGCAAATGGATCTCTAGCAACTTCACGACCACGATACATTCTTGTGGGGTTGTTCTTAGGAATGAAGAGATGTTCCCTAATCACTTCTTTTGATTCGAGAGGAGTGACATATGGTGTCGTCCTATCGAGATTGGATTCTAAGATTGTTAAGGACCATTTGTCCGAGTAAAGACATGTCCCTTGGTTTGGAATTCCTAAGACCTCACCAAATTGATCAATAGGGATGTTGACAAGATTTCCATTTAGAGTAAAATGAAGACTTAAGTAACCTTGGTCACTCGAACTAAGACCTACACTAGCATAGAACTCAAGTATGAACCTAGGAACAATTGGTTCATCTATATCTAAAAGAGAGTCAAATCGAATTGCAGCTAATTGTTCCCTAAGTTGTGTTCCTTCATAGAACGATGAATCTACGACTCTACCCTCATGAACATACTTTTTCTCTAAGGCTTTGAAAATTTCGATTTGGGCATTTGTTAGACCTTTGGTTTTGTGGACATTGGGTAAGTAGTTAACGGTTCTTTTGTGATCGTAGTTGGTTGCGGGAGGCATGATTTTCCTAAATACAAAAGTTACATAGTTTTAGTTAAGATGATCAAAGGAAGTGTAAAATTCCTAGTGTGTGCCTACATGGGGACAATGTGGAGGTGCGGTTATCTCGACTCCTTTTGATGCAAGAAAAATTAGTTTATGCAAATTTTGTTTACAAACGAGAGATAACCCAAACGCTCATATTTCAATGTAGCTACGGTTGAATGTACCCGAAAATACATATTAATTATGTATTCCCTTTAGCATTCAAGAGACATTATGCAAGTGAAGTCTAAAAGATAACGTTTTTGCATTTGTATGAACAATGTAAGAAAAAATCATTTTACCTAGTCGTTAGAAGATTTTAGTGAAAAATTTTCATGGGGTTTTTGTTAAATTAAGACGATGTGCTATGAGATGCAATTCCTAACTAAGAAAAACATGTTTTTAAGTATAATGCAGTAAATATGCTTCATGATTTTTTCAAGAATTATGCATATACCCCAAGTTTATGTTTTGTGCATGAAATGGAAATCCTAGACGCAGATCAGAAGTATAAATATGATAAGAATACTTACAGTGATGTTAGAAGCACAAATTTGTGGAAGAAAATGGTCTAAATTGTGATGGAGATTAAGTGTGTGTCGAGTATAGTAAGGTGATATGTTTTGGAGTGAGGAATGAATAGTAGTTGTTCTTGTTTATTAAATAATAAACTGAACTCAGCATGCGACGGATCCGGCGGATCCAAAACAAAGGATCCGTCTTTGTTGTCGATTGGATCCGCGGATCAGAACACATGTTTTGGTTTGGTGTCGTGTGTGGCTAAACTAATGTTTATACTTATGTTTCACCTAATCACTAGGTTCCATTAATCCTAATCCAAGTCTAAGATAGTTGAAAGGTTCTCGTTTAAGTGGTTTTGTGAGAATATCGGCAATGTTGTCCTCTGAGGAAACTTTCTCAATTGAGATGATTCCCTTCTGTACACTGTCGCGAAGAAAGTGATGGCGTATTTCAATATGTTTGGTTCTAGCGTGTTGGACTGGATTTTTGCTTAGATCGATAGCACCTTTGTTGTCGCAAAGAATGGGAATGTTGTTTAGTTCAATTCCATAGTCGACGAGAGCTTGTTTCATCCATAGTGCTTGTTGACACGCCTTTCCTGCAGACACATACTCTGCCTCTGTTGTTGAAATTGCGAGGGCAGTTTGTTTCTTAGCGAACCATGATGTTAGACAATATCCTACAAAAGTAAAATACCGCTAGTACTTTTCCTATCAACATAATCACCTGCGTGATCTGAGTCAGTATACACTATGGTTTCTACACCCGTTCCTTTGGGATACCATAATCCTAAGTGTGTAGTACCTTTGATGTACCTAAATATTCTTTTAACGACTTCAAGATGGGACGTTTTTGGATCTTCTTGAAAACGTGCACATAGACAAACACTAAACATAATGTCAGGCCTACTAGCCGTAAGATAGAGTAAACTACCAATCATTCATCTATATTTAGTGCTATCTACGGATTCATTTTCTTCATCCTTAGTAAGTTTGGTTTCGGAGGACATGGGTGTTCTCATGGGTTTTGAGTCTTCAAGACCAAACTTCTTAAGCATATCTTTGATATACTTTGATTAGTTGAAGAATATCCCATCTTCTAATTGTTTAATTTGGAGACCTAAGAAAAAGTTTAGTTCCCCCATCATACTCATTTCAAACTCGTCATGCATGATTTTTGAGAAATCGTCGCATAACTCTTGACAAGTTGAACCGAATATAATGTCATCCACATATATTTGGACTATGATAATATGTGATCCCTTTTTCTTGGTGAAGAGAGTATTATCTACTAGGCCCATGGTATACTTATGGTCAACTAGGAAAGTCTTAAGTCGATCATACCAAGCCTTTGGTGCTTGCTTAAGTCCGTATAAAGCTTTCTTAAGTTTGAAAACATAATTTGGTTTTTCAAAGTCGGCAAAGCCGGGAGGTTGTGCAACATATACTTCTTCATTTATAAGACCATTTAAGAAAGCACTTTTGACATCCATTTGAAATAACTTAAAATCATGTGCACATGCATATGCAAGTAATATTCTAATAGACTCAAGTCTAGCTACGGGTGCAAAGGTTTCATCGTAATCTATACCTTCTTGTTGATTGTAACCTTGAGCTACTAGCCTAGCTTTATTTCTAGATATAATACCTTTTTCATCCATTTTATTTCTAAAGACCCATTTGGTGCCTATTATGGTTTGGTTTTTAGGTGGAGGGACCAATGTCCAAACATCATTTCTAATAAATTGATTAAGTTCTTCTTGCATAGCAATTACCCAAGATTCATCTTTTATTGCCTCGTCTATATTTTTAGGTTCAATAGTTGAAATAAAACAAAAATAATTACTTTCATTTTGAGCTTTGGATCTTAATGTCCTTTCATTAAGTTTTCCTATGACATTTTCTAATGGATGACTTTTAGTTTCTTTAATATTGACTATTTCTCCTTTTACGGGTTCATTGTCATTTTCAATGTTTTCTATATCATTAACCATTTGACTTTCAACTAAGTCATCATCTACCAAAGGTGATGTCTTAGAGGGAGGTGGACTTTCGTTGAATGTTACGTTCAACGATTCCTCGACTCTTGATGTTTCCTTATTTAATACAATGTATGCTTTACTGTTTTGTGAGTACCCAAGAAATACACCTTCATACGACTTTGGGTCAAACTTAGTGAGATAATCCTTTGTGTTTAAAATGAAGCACTTGCTTCCAAAAACTCTAAAATATCCTAATGTAGGCTTTTTGCCTCGATAAATTTCATAAGGAGTTTTATTTAAAAATTGTCTAATTAAAACTCTATTTAGGATATATGTAGAAGTATCTACAGCGTGACACCAAAACTTTTGTGGTATGTTTTGTTCATTTAACATAGTTCTACTCATTTCTTGAATTGTTCTATTTTTACGTTCTACTACACCATTAGATTGAGGTGTACGAGGAGCTGAGAAATTATGAGTTATTCCATTATTATCACAAAAATTTCCAAATTGAATTTCATTGTCAAATTCTCGACCATGGTCAGTTCTAATAGATACTATATTACTTCCTATTTGATTTTGAATTTTCTTGCTTAGAATTTCAAATTTGTCGAATGCCTCATTTTTAGTTTTCAAAAACTTTGTCCATGTATATCTAGAGTAATCATCTACTATGACTAAAGTGTAAAAATTTCCTCCATAACTTTGTATAGCCGACGGGCCAAACAAATCCATATGTAATAATTCTAGGCATCTAGATGTAGATACCATGTTTTTAGCCTTATGGCTATTATGTACTTGTTTCCCAATTTTGCAAGCATCACAAAAGTGTTGGTCATATTTCAACTTGGGTAGGTTCCTAATGAGTTCTTTAGATGACAAAGATTGAATAGGCCTCATATCAGCATGACCTAAGCGTCGATGCCATAGAGTTGAGTTTTCGTCCAAGGAGGTAAGACATAACTTATTTTTAGGTGTTTTATCTAATTTCATAACATAGACATTATTCTTTAAAACACCTTTTCCTACGGTTATGCCATCTTTAAGTATTTTACTTCCATTTTCACTGAAAAGGACGTTATACTTTTTGCGGCACAATTGACTTATACTAAGTAAATTAAATCCTAAATTATCTACATGAGCTACATCATCAATAGATAGAGAGTCATGAGAGATTGTACCTTTTCCGATGATTTTACTTTTAAGCTTGCTACCGAATGTGACATTACCTCCGTCATACACTTGATAGGTTGAGAAAAGATTTTTGTTTCCCGTCATGTGTCTTGAGCACCCACTATCTTTGATCCACTCATCAGGTTCAAGATCAACTTTCAAGCATACCTAAGTTCATAAAAGACTCAAGCATTTGGTCCCCAATATCTCATGGGTCCGTTTGGGTTAAACATGACATTATCATGGTTTATGTATGTAAATGGTGGACCATTGTTCCATGACATATAACTAGGACCATGAAAGTTTCTAGGCATGTTTTGGTTCCAATTATTTTGATAAGTATGTTGTGGATTAACTATACTCTTTGGAAAGGGGTGTTTGGGAAAACTCATTTGAGGTCTCTGTTGATCCGTTTTAACTCTATATTCTTTTCTAGCTTGTCCTTTTCCTAAAGATGCTGCTGGTTTATGTTTATTATTGGTTATACTAATGTTAGGCTTCTTAGTAACTTTAACAAACTCGGAACGGTCGACTTTGTGAACCTTCTGTTCAACTTCTGTACTCGCGGATCCTTTGGATACACTTGGCGGATCCAAATTTTTGGATCCGTCGGATCCGTGAGTGTCCAACTTGGTTGAATCAGTTTTATTCACAGTCTGTTCCTTATAATCACTTAAGGTTCCTAGTTTCATAAAGCCTAGTCCTGTTTTATCATGAGGTAGCTTTTGCATTTTCATTATTTCATCTGCACAACTTATGTTTTTATTAAACCTTTTAAACTTTGAATTTTGTTTGGTCAAATCTTCCTGTGTGGTTCTTAAGGTTTCTAATTCAAGTTTTAGTTCTTGACAAGACACATACGTTTCTTTACTATCTTTACCTTTTTCAATTCGTATTGCTTTTTCTTTAAGCCAAAATACTTCATTTTCTAAAAGTGTTGTCTTTGTTTTCAAAAACTTGTTTTTGTTTATGATTTTTAAAGTAACGTCACACAGTTTGTTATATTCTACTTCTAAGGTTTCGTCATTTATAGAGGAGTATGAATCAGAATGTACCTCTTCTGTGTCATTAGCCATAAGTGCCATTTCGTTGTTCTTAGGCTCATCATCATCATCTCCTTCACTATCGCTCCAAGCTCTACTAACGAAGGCTCTTTGAGACTTGGTCTTTGGAGGCTTTGGACATTCTCCTATTAAGTGACTGGAGTCACCACACCTATAGCATTTCCTATCAATCTTACCTTTCTTATCGTCACGATCTTTCCGAGAGGATTTCTTTTCATCACGAGGTGGTTTTACAAACTTTCCTCGTCTCCTGAAGAATTTCTTGAAATCCCTCACGGCCATGGCATACTCTTCATCATCACTGTTTGAACAAGACTCATCATCATCACTTGACTCGACTTTGGCTTTCAAGGCAATAGACTTAATCTTCTCCGTTTTGCCTTTGACAATTTCCGAGTCTTTTTCCATAATCATTTCGTGAACTTTTAGGTTTCCTATGAGCTCATCCAGTGTCATGCTTGAGAGATCTTTAGATTCTTCAATAGCTGTCACCTTTGCTCTCCATTTCGGATGGAGTGCTCTTAGAAATTTCCTGACAAAATTCTTACTAGAAAAAGATTCATCAAGTGCTTTAAGTGATGTAATAATAGTATTGAACTTAGCAAACGCACTATCAATGGTCTCATCTTCAGAGATAACAAATTGTTCGTATTGTTGGACAAGAAGATCAATTTTGTTATCTTTTACTTGTGAGTTCCCATGATGTGTGATAATAAGAGATTGCCAAATATCCTTAGCCGTTTTACACATAAAAACTCTTTCATATTCTTTCTTAGGTAAGGCATTATAAAGCATCATTTTGGCTTCATTATTTTTGGCAATTAGTTTCTTTTGCTCATCACTGTGACGAGTAAGAGAAGCTCCTTCATCCCGACCACCCGAAATATTATTACTAATAGGTTTGTAATCACCATCAACTATAATATACCATAGATCTATGTCCTTTGACTTTACATAAGTCTCAAAGCGATTTTTCCAATAAATAAAACAATTTGGTTCAAATAGAGGTGGTCTCTGCATAGATTGCCCTTCTTTAAATTTTTCAAAATCCATGGATCGTTTTAAGTTTTAAAATACAATATATTTTAAAGATCTTAAGTAACGTAGCTCTTGATGCCAATTGTGGAAAACTAGAAGGGGGTTTTGAATAGTTTTTACCGTTTTTCAAGTTTTATTTGCTTTGTTACTATATGTTAATTTCAAATGAAACAATCACAAATAAATAATCACACAATGTAAACAAAAGATAAAGAGAGGAAAGATCAAACCACACAACACTGTTGTTTATAGTGGTTCGGCTACAAGGACTCTCTTCCTTGCCCTACTCCACTCCCCGAGTTTCTTACTCGAGAGTTTATCTTTCACTAAGAAACAAACTCCTTTCCTAGGCGGAGAAAACCTTTACACGTCGCTTACTTCCTTTTCCGGTACTAAGCTAAACACCGGGTTCTTTCACAAGGTAGAACCAACCTGACGTCGCCTATTTACTTTACCGACACTAAGCTAGATGTCGAGTTCTTTACACGGGTACAACTACTCCCTACACTCTTTGTGCTTTAAGGACTAAAGCACTAACCACACTCACTGATTACAAATGATAGATATGATGTGTGAAACAAACTATAATATCACACAGTAATGCAACTAAAGGATTACGGTTCTGTAGATCCTTGAATGCTTGATCTCTTTTCTACAAAATGAAAGATCAAAGTGAAATGCAACTATGAATGATGTTAGTAAGATATGTACTGAATGAATATGTGTGTTAAAGCTATATGAGTGATGAGAGAGCCAAATGATCAGCTTCCTATTTATAGGCAAGCTGATCTTCAGCTCACGGATCCCACGGATCCCTCACAAGGGATCCGTCCTTCATTGGATTTGGATCCGTGGGATGTGACAGCTAAGGTTTAGTTGTCTCTTACCATATCTTAGTTGTATCTTACCAAATCATCCAAGATCCTCAAATGTCAACTATGTATCTTGCAAATCTAACCAAGATATATCAAAGATATTGTATGTGATGCATGCAATGATGTCATGGAATGGTTTAAGAATTAAAGTTTCCTTTTAAGGAAACAAGTTACTAAACTTGTAATTCTTGGTTATTATGTGAAGTGTAAAATGTGTACTTAAGAGACTTAAGCTAGTATTTATTATTTGCTAAAAGATATTCCTTTTATTTGTCATTAACAAAACTAATGAAAGATCAAAGAATATAAATAACGTTTTTGAGACGCTATTTGTATTAACATGTTTATATACCAGGTTTGGTACACAGATATGTTTGAATGTGTATCTAGGGCTTCGATATGTTTATGTACCAGATTTTGTAGGAAATAACCATCTTGATTGTGTGGATGATTCGGGTGGTTTTGGGTTATGGAAGATTAGATCCATGGTAGATGAGTTAGTAAGATGAGATGAACTAGAGAGAGAGAGAGTTGGGAAAACTTGTGAATATTAGATTAACTATGTGAAAGGTTACAAGAGTTCCAACCCTTCCCAAGTGTGGGAAGGGGTATTTATACTTCTACATATTGGTGCCCCTAGTGGGCTGTGGAGTGAGCTGACAGTGGGGAAAGCCCCGACCCACTCCACAAATATAAATACGACTAAGATAATACTAATATTACTAATACTACTAAGCTTATATAAATAAGCCTACGAGCTATGTGATATGCTAAGTAGATACTCGGGGTGACCGAACCTTCATCTGAATATTTATATTCCTAACAATCTCCCCCTAAGGGAGGTCACCCCGGAAATAATAACTTGAATTCTAGCATTTTATCTTCTGAAGTAGTCTTCATAGCTCGTAGTTTTCGATTCTTCAACGTCTTGTATCTTTGTACCTTTAGCAGTGATCTTTTGATGACCGTTCTTCTATCTTGGATGATCTTTGAGTATTCTTCGAATTTATCATCCAACATTTGTCTTCATGTCATCGTTCAGCAGTATGTTTCAATGTGATGTGTCATTCTTTGAACCGACATGCTCACACCATTTGGTGTCATGATCTTCAACATCAGAGTAAGCAGAAGCCGTGTTGAAGGTCTTTAGGTTGATCATGACTATGTTGAATTCCAATGATGATGTAGTGTGATCATGTGGTAATGGAGTGATTGTAGAGTCAACATGCTCACACTTTTCTGGATCATGATCTTCAGCTTCAGAGTTGCGGAAGCAGTGTTGAAGGTCTTTTAGGTTGATCATGAATCCCTTGATTAAGTTGATAGCGAAGTGTGAACATGTGATGATGGATTGGCATCTTGTCTGCAACCAGCTACAACAGCAACCAGCTACAGCATCCAACTGCTACAACCGCCAGAAGTTCCTGCAAACGACAGTTAGCAACAAATCGACCGGTACTTACAGGTTTGGACTTTGAGATAGTTAACAGCATAGTGTGAAAACTCTCTCTAATCCTTACCAAGACCGTTCCTAATCGAAAACCCACAGAGGGCTTTTTAAGATCGAACCGTAGCACATCAACGATTAGGTGAGTCGCTGGAGATCACTCCACCACTGTAGACCGTTTGAAACCGCCGTGACCACCAAGCGTAATCCATAAAGAATTACCGAAGTGACCTGCTTTCAGGGCTGTTTGATGTTGACCCTGGCAGGAATTTCCATTCAATCATTGAGAATTACATTTGTAAATTCTCTCATAAATGTTCTGGCAGATTGCTAAGATCTGCGTAGGACTCTTAAGTTTACAACTGGTGTCCTTAATGTTGAACACCCAGTGTAGAAATAAATCGTGTCCCTATGAGATCTTATTATGCATCTCGTGGCTCTAGACTCAATTGTGCGTTTTGATTTGGTGATCGGAGGCTGGAGAGGACTGCCACCTTTTCAATATCATCTAACTCGGAGTGAGAGAGACGATAGAAATGTATTGAACTCCGTGACAATTGAAACAAGAGTCCTTTCAGGGACCTTGAGTGGCTAGGGAGGGTTGTGCAGCGTATCACTGGGTCCATGATACTTTGTCTTCAATGCCAGCAATCAACTAAGTGATTCTGACAGCATATGTATTGACCCGGTTTCTGCCTAAGTTGTAAGGAGGGCTATTTTTTTTCACCCTTTCTCTTTACAATTCTTTTTCATTCTTCAACCCCTTCAGTGCTTACCGAGACTTCATAACTAACACCTTGTTGGGTTTGTTCCAGTGTTAGCTCCATCTCAGTCGGCACTATTCCCTCATTCACTTTTCTCCTTTTTAATCATACCTAAGGACTTCTACACTAACTAGTGGATTATCCCTGGGTAGATCCCTCCGGCTCTGGCGGGATCGTGGGAACTTGTACCTAACCTTACCATCCTTATAACTCCATTATATGAAATACAATGGACGGTCTTTGGTGTTCTTCCACGATTGCCAAACCAAATCTTTGAAAAATCTCTCAAAGTGTTCATGATTTCGAAACAATTTTTGCAAACACTTGAGAGTTTTATATTTTTCAAATGCTCCCCCTCAACATGTGCTCGAGTGATAGTTTTATAAATTTGCACATGTTAGGTAGAACTCGCACTTTTTGAATTGATCCACTTTCAGTGAAAATGACCGATTCGAGACACGCTTACATCACTAGTTAGACTAGCTTGAAATTATTACCCGGCCTGGTCAAGTCCACAGAAAGTTTCTCGAAATGGTACACTCTACTCAGATACATCTTTTTCGAGACACGCTTACATCACTGGTTAGACCAGCTTGAAATTATTACCCGGCCAAGACGTATCCTTTCGATTGATGGCAATTCAAGTTTCGTCAATTCATTGGTGAAGTCTGAGCCTTGCTCACGTGAGATGCCAAATCCTTTGTTTTGTTAAAACCATTTGCTCCCCCTCAATATGTGCATCGATATAAGAAAGATTTTCGCACATATGGAAGAGCTTGCGTTTATGACCAAAACATTTTGCTCCCCCTCAATATGTGCCTTGATATGCAAAATGGTTTAGCACATACGGGAGAGCTTACATTAACTTCCAAATCATCACATTTTATCAGAATTTCCTATTTAAATCACATTCTCTCCCCCGATCAAAAATTTCAAACCATTTGAGATTTGTGATCCCAAGTGATTTAAATTAGTTTAGAAAATTTGGGAGAAAATGTGGTCAGGTTTAAATGTATTCTGATTTTGAAGCATACTATGCTTCCCTTGAAACACCAAGAGAGTGTCACTGCTGATGTTGCACAAATTTGGCAAGGGTCGGAAATTTGAACAAATATGCACCCCCTCAATTAATGACCCGTTTTCCATTAAAAGAGCTGTAGTCATTCAATTGAGCGACGGGTATTTGTGAAAATTTAATTCAATTTACCACCTTGTGTAACATCAAGACTCTCTAGAAGAATCAAACAGCATAAAGAGTCTGATGAAAAGAAGACTTCTCTTCTTATGCATGACAAGACACACTGAAACGTCCATCAAGTCGGGGAAACATGGATATAAAGTAATCCATGCCCAGGTGAACATCACCCGGTTGGAGGAACAGCAGTCTTTTTGGCGACATGCTTTCCCCATTGTACAGCGCGGGTTGCAGTATGAAGTAACTGCAAGCCATTTAGACATGTTTTAACCATCCATTTTAACTTCTGATCGAGCTTCATTTAAAGACCCGTGCCATTATTGAATGACATTTCTAAGTCCGTAAATGTTATCGATAAACAGAAGACATGCCTAGGTGAAACTATTTTTGGTCTTTTCTAATTTTTTTTAATTTTTATGGATTTTCTGGTTTTACGTTTCTATATTTACACTAAGCAGGTTTTCTAAGTATCTATTTACAAGATGGTATAAAAATATGAATAAGTATATATGTACAAGGATACGAACCAGAAACCATTACTCCTCAGCATTCTGAATCTTCACCGCATTCATCACTTGACTTGCTGAAGAGCAATGTGAGCACTTTCAATCAGGGAATGATTCTGGCTTTTCACTCTCCCCTAATTAGTGCTCTCCCCCAATCTGACAACCTCTGACGAACACCCATAATAGGAAGAAGACTTTGGATGAACGCCCATAATATGAAGAAGTCTTTTGATAACCAAATGCATGCCGTCTTTAATCTTCTAACACTCCCGTCCTTGAGTGACGCCGTAAAAAACCTTATGAATCTTTTCGGTAGTTTAAGTTGAGCCTCAACTGAAATCTAGCTTAACCTCACAACTCATCAAACAAGAACTGTCATGAGATTAGGTTAATATCAAGTTGGACTTAACCTTAAACTACGGAACAACTTGAACCTAACTTAACTCCACAACTCATCAAACAAGAACTGTCATGGGATTAAGTTAAATATCAAGTTGTAAGAAAAGAACTCAACATGTTTTGACTGTGGAGAAGACTGTAGACTCGACCTTCTTCAAGATTGCCCAATGTGGAGGAACAGAATACCAATCATCTTTATCTCACCAAATGCCTTCCAGTAACCTTACATGTAACCCATCAGCCCGCAGCATACACATGAGATGATAACACCCAACAGAGAATGAAGAGTAGACTGACGACTCGACCTTCTTCAGTCTTAAGTATAACACCAAAGTAACAAGTTGAACCACTGATCATCTATAGTATGTATCCATCCTTGGATATTAAGCCCTGATCACATGAACCTGTTGTGCGTCCTTGATGTACACATTCTCTCTCCCCTGATGGTTACGATTAATCAGCCCATGACGTAACAGTGAAACATAAATACCAAGGTAACAAGTTGAACCACTGATCATCTCTGCGGTTATCAACACCGGAATATATGATTAAGCCCGATCACGTGAACCTGTTGTGCGTTCTTGATTGAGGCCTTAGTTTGGATCGAATGACAAAGAACTAGAGAGAGAAAGTGGGAACTTCTAGAGAGAGAAAGACTATGTGTTTATTAGCTTGAAATGTAGGGAAGTTCCAACCCTTCCCTTGCAAGGGAAGGGGTATTTATACATACTACTTAATATGCCCCTAGCGGGCTGTGGAGAGAGCTGACAGTGGGGAAAGCCCCGACCCACTCCACAAATATAAATACGACTAAACTAATAATACTAATACTAATATTGCTAAGCTAATATGAATAAGCCTACGAGCTATGTAAATGCTAAGTAGATACTCGGGGTGACCGAGCCTTCATATGAATATTTATATTCCTAACAATCTCCCCCTAAGGGAGGTCACCCCGGAAATAATATTTCGAATTCTAGCATTTGATCTTTTGATCTTGACTTCATAGCTCGTAGTCTTCGATTCTTCATTGTCTTGAAACTTTGTGCATTCAGCAGTGTACGTTTGATGACCGTTTGATCGTCTTGGATGATCTTTGAGTATTCTTCGACTTTATCATCCAACATTTGTTTCCAAGTCATCTTTCAGTAGTATGTATCCTTGTGATGTAATATTCTTCGAGCCGACATGCTCACACTATTTGGTGTCATGATCTTTAGCATCAGAGTTTGCAGAAGCCATGTTGAAGGTCTTTAGGTTGATCATGACTATGTAGAATTCCAATGATGATATAGTGTGATCATGTGGTAATGGAGTGATTGTTGAGTCAACATGCTCACACTTTTCTGGATCATGATCTTCAGCTTCAGAGTTGCGGAAGCAGTGTTGAAGGTCTTTTAGGTTGATCATGAATCCCTTGATTAAGTTGATAGCGAAGTGTGAACATGTGATGATGGATTGGCATCTTTACAGCAATCAGCTACAACCGCATTCAGCTGCAACCTTAATCAGCTACAACATCCAACAGCTACAACCGCCAGAAGTTCCTGCATACGATAGTTAGCAACAAATCGACCAGTACTTACAGGTTCGGACTTCGAGATTGTTAATAGCATAGTGTGAAAACTCTCTCCCATGATGGTTACGATTAATCGGAATCATCATCATGATGTGTACATGTAGCCTAATGACGTATACATGAAGCATTGACTAGAAACCCTTTGTTGCTGATTGAACCAGTCCGTGAGAATATATAGATTAGCATTCCATGACCATGTTCTTCAACACCTTGATAGACGGAAGAATTAGTGTTGGAGAAACATGGTTTGCACGACTCCTGAACTGACGTATTCAGGAGTCGTATGACCATTTCTCAATCATCAAACAACATGTAGAATCATATTCACCCTTTCCCCCCCTCAAAAATTGCATATGCCTGCCAACTGCAATTTTTGATGATTGAACTAGTGAATATGAATACCATCAACGGTAAGTAGCTCCACTTGACGGTTCTTGACGACTGACATGTTGTTTATTCACCCTTTCCCCCCCTCAAAAATTGCATATGCCTGTCAACTGCAATTTTTGGTTGAATACGTGAATAAAAGAATGCTCCAATATGCGCCAATCCACTTGAAGATTGAATAAGCACGGAAAGAGCATGAATCTTGTTGATGAGAATGGCCATTAATAAGAAGACTCCTCTTCTTTTGAAGATAAAGTGCACTCAAGCGTACACTTTTCTTTTCTTTGATGAACGAGGCCTGAACTGATATGAACAGACATCATTATGATGAAGAACGAGGCCTGCACTGACTTGTACAGACGTCATTTCTCTCTCTTTACTTCTTCTCTCATCTAACTCGTTACCAACCCCATTATCATTCTGTTGGCTTGATGTCATGACCACTGATGGAGAAAACCCAATATGATGAACTTGATACTGAAGTAATATAACCCGAACTTGTGACTTAAACTTGTACTAATGCGTGACAAAGAGCGGTGTAGAGACTTCGTGCAACATCGAATCCCTAAGTACTCTATACTCTTCAACCAACCAACCATCAAGTATAAGACGTACATCACCTCTTGGATATCCACATCTTCGTGTGACACTGAGCACTACAACGTGACTCCTTAAAGTGATAGTTATTTTGTAATAGAGAGAAAGACAAAATAACTAGATATCCAAGTCCTCGTCATTGTATTGAAAGCTCGAACAAGGATCTCGAAGAATCTTCATCCAACCTCCCCGATATCTTCAGATACTAAGTACACGCACCCATGAAATTTCACTTCAGCCTCAAATAAATAATAATGAATTAACGCTGTAGTCACGTCTTGTGGTTACTGCCCAAATCTAGCCCTTTATGATGCTTTAACTGAACTTTGATAATGGTTTTAACCCGATCATGGTTAAGAGCGCATAGTCCATCATCACGGGATTTTACAAATCTATGATTTAAACCGAGAAATAAGTTCTTTCTCGGGATTTTACAAAATCAAGAAGAAACCGTGAGGCAGTAACAGATTGAATGTGGCATGACTGATTTTGATTTTGGTGAACATCAGTTTGGGTAAAGAATATCTTGTGAAGATTACAGATCACATCACAACTTTTAAAACCTTTGGCCAACTAACCAACCTTGTACATAGATAAGTGACCACTTGATGAAGAAAACCCGATATACCAATACTGAAAACTGAAGTAGAAGTCCCCAAATTTGTTACTTAAGCTTGCACTAATGTTGGAAGAACGGTGTAGAGAATTAATGCTCCAAGCAAATCTCTAAGAGCTCAATACCCAACCAAAGTATGAGACATTAACACCTCTTGCAATTATCGACATCGTCATTGACGTGTGACACTGAGTACTCCCATGACTCTTAAGTGATAGTTACCCCGACTACTGGTAACTAGATAACCCAAGTCTTCAACTTAAAATTTTAAGCACGAGCAAGTTATCAATGAAGGTCATGCATCCAACCAACCCCGACTTCAAGATAAAATAAGTAGACGCCTTCGTGAAATTCAACTTCAATCACAAATAAAGAATACCTGATTAACTTCGTGATCATCTTGTGCTGTTGACTAGCCAAAAAGAGAAGAAACATGCGCTAATTCTTAGAAGTGCCCATGACTCATAGTCAGTCCTATCAAACAAAGCTGTCTGACCCAGCTACTTGGATGTGGAATAATTGTCGTACTGTGTACAGGATTTTACAGTTCTTGAGATTTATCTGAGAAATAAATTCAAGAACTAACTGCACAACAGTAAGTATCAAACTGCTGTAGACTGAACCACTGAATCCTGAATCGCTACGATCTGACCCGCTGTAACCGAAACTGCTAAGATTCAAACCGCTGGAGACGGAACTTCTAGGAAACTTGCGATAATTCTCCCCCTCAAAAAGGACATGAAATGACCTTTTTGCCAAAGCTGAGAGTCCGTGATGTTTGTGAATTTGTCAGGCACAAAAACATGGAAAGAGACAAATGAAACTACTGCAACGAAGATGGTGATTACGACTCTCTTGTAGTAACCCCTTGCTTTCCTCATCATCAATGGTTTAGAAGATTAACAATTCATTGAAGCTCGTAATATGCCAAAACCGCTTGATGAAATGCATATGACTTTAAAGTGAGTAAAAGGTTAAAACATGTCTCCAAACAAATCACCTCTTGTCTTTAAGCCTGACTACCTCTTGAGAAGATCTTGAACAACAATCCCATTAGAAGCTTGAGAAACAACAATCACTTGATGAAGCTTGATAAAGAACAAGTCTGCGACTTAAACTTGCACTAAGTTATGATTTAGAACCTATATTGAGCACAACAACGTAACTCCTTTAAATATAGGTAGTGATATATACCCAACCTTCCATCCTTAATTGTATATATCCACTTCGTGAACATCCAAGTCTAATCACCTTAAATTGCAAATTGTGATTTAGATCCTATATTGAGCACAACAACGTAACTCCTTTAAATATAGGTAGTGATATATACCCAACCTTCCATCCTTTATTGTATATATCCACTTCTTGAACATCCAGGTCTGATCACCTTAAATATGCTTGAGCAAGGGTCATCAAACATCGTGCATCCATCCACCCCGAGATGTTTGTGACACTAAGTACACCAACCCGTGAATTAACAAACCAATCAAGTTACCATAACTTCCCAATTCCTGCCGATCTTGAAGCACAAACATATCCCCAAAAAGAAATAGTCAAACCCCGTAAGTTTTATTATGTCAAAATCCATGTCCATCCTACTTGTCCAAAATTAATTTCACGGGATTTTACAACTCTTGAGATTTAAACCGAGAAATCGAATCTTTCGCGGGATTTTCTAAAATCTACAAGAGAAACCGAGAAATCAACGAGAATACCCAAGAGTGAAGTGCAACACTAATCTTCAAAATTCAAGTCAAAGAAGTCAAATCACAACTTGATCAGATCGCAACAAGTCAAGTCACAAATTGTCAACTTGCAACAAGTCAGATTGCAATCAACCAAATCACAATAAGTCAAATCGCAAGTGTCAACTCGCAACGTCAAATCACAACTGGTCAGATCGCTATCAGTCAGGTCGCAACGAGTCAAAGCGCAACTTGTCAATTTGCAATTAACCAAATCGCAATTTGTCAACAGTAACTCAAATTGCAAAGATCACATTGCAGGCTCACTCAAATCGTACGCATTAATAGGAAAACGCTGACAAATCCACACCTCTGTGATCCCGCTGACATTCATAAACCCGAAAATATCACAACCCAAAATAATTGTCAATCTCGAAATCTTGAAGCTCGATCAAGATTGTTGTCCAAAATTTATATCACAAAGAACATTCCTATAATCACAATGAGCCCACAAGCCTAACTCAAAATGCTAACCAAGTCGTCATTTGTGATTAACCAGCCCATAGACAAAGTTAAACAAGCACGGCCCAAATCAAGTAGTAATTCTAAACCTAACCCAAAATGTTCGGACTATATAACACAACACCACTAATCCCACTTAACCCTAACTCTTAATAACCCTAATCATAAACCAATTAATCCGCCCCCTCCCCCTCATCCATTCACACAGCCACCAAACAAAGTGACGTCTCCCTTGTTATCTCCGCCCCCCACCTTCTTCAGTTTCCCATCAAAACACGTATCCATTCAAACACATCATCACAAAGACCCATCTCATCTCAATCGAATCAAACAACCAACATACTGCCTTTTTGGTTTCTTTTTGTCAAAACCGGACACAAAGAAATACCTTCTTTCGTATAACAAAGCGTACAAGACAATGGTTTCAAGATTTCTTTTGGAGGTCTCGGGTATGTTACATCTTGTTCCTTGATTTTTGTTGTTGAACGAACTAAGAAAAGGTAGATGACGTAATTGTTATTTTACTTTTCTTTTAGTTTCGGATATTAGATCGATGATGAATCTCACTTTTCTTGTTTTGATCTTTAAAGATCTTGATGTAACTATCAATAACACGGAAAAGTGAGATGAGATCTTATGATGATGCATTTTGAGAACGAGCAAAGGAAAAAGAAATGACAAACTAGTTATATTCTTTTTCCTATTTTGAGTTCGGATATTGAACATACAACATGATCGATGATGATTAGTTTTTCTTTTTGATCGAGTCTACACGAATCGGAGAAAGAAAATAACGTAAGTGTTATATTTCTTATCTCTATTTATTCGGATAGTCACTGAAGTAATGCTTCAATAACGATTGATGATGGTATATCTTTTCGTGTGTTGGACTTTAAAAGAGTCTTGATGTTTCTTTCAATTAACACGAAAAAGATGAAACTGAGATCGGCATATTACATTTACGTTTTTGATCAATGAAGATGAGGGTTCAATAAAGTTCATAGTAATATTAGATAAGTAATTGACCCGTTTCTGAGATCCTTTTAATTAATTCGTACGAGTCTTGTTTAGATGAAGTGGAGATGGGAGTGTAGTTTGTGGTAGCCGTGGGATTTAGGATAGTGTTAGATTTGTTATTTTTCATGTTTGTGTCGAGTCAGTTGAAGATTCTTGGACTGATGATAGTTATGGACCTGAGGTCAACGAGTCAGTGGTTGGTCTTGAGTAGACAAGCGGCATCTGTGCAAAACACACAAGCCACATTTGTGCAAAACACACAAGCCGCGTCTGTGCAAATACACAAGCCGCGTCTGTGCAAAACACACAAGCCGCGTCTGTGCACAACACACAAGCCGCGTCTGTGCACAACACACAAGCCGCATACAAGTAAGAACACAAACCGAGTTCGTGAGTATATAGACAAACCGAGTTCATGACTATACAGACAAACCGAGTTCATGACTATACAGACAAACCGCGTCCATGAACATAGAGACAAACCGCGTCTTAGACAAACCGCATGTTTGACCAGTCAAAGCTGTCACTCTCACACTTTTGTCTTTTACCCCTTTTTGGTTACAATCCAAACTGCTCCCAAAAATACCCACAAACCGCATTCAAGAACACCCATTTAACACCAGCAGCAACCAAGAACACGGCAAGATTCCGACCAAGTATTCCGCCCAACAATTCTGTCATTCTTGACCACATTTATCAGACCATATATTGACCACATAATCCAACTTTTAACACAACATTGACTAACAAGAATTGTTTCACATATGTTAAAACATAACACAAATCAAATAAAAGTTGTTGAGTATTTGATTTCAAGAACTGTTGTGACCCTCCAAGCCAAGAAAAACAAGACAAGTTGACAAGTTGTTTGTATTCGAACAATTACAATAAGCACAGTCAAGGCCCAAATTCAGTATACGGCCCACACAAATAATAACAAGCTTTTAATAACAGATTTTGTGGTACGAGCATAATACAAGAATAGTGATTTGAACAAAAACAGATGCAAAACAGTTTAAGCAAAACATGTTCGAACCCAAAAAAAATAACACCGACACACAATCAAATCGGACCTAACCATGGCTCTTGATACCAATTGTAGGAAATAACCATCTTGATTGTGTGGATGATTCGGGTGGTCTTGGGTTATGGAAGATTAGATCCATGGTAGATGAGTTAGTAAGATGAGATGAACTAGAGAGAGAGAGTTGGGAAAACTTGTGAATATTAGATTAACTATGTGAAAGGTTACAAGAGTTCCAACCCTTCCCAAGTGTGGGAAGGGGTATTTATACTTCTACATATTGGTGCCCCTAGTGGGCTGTGGAGTGAGCTGACAGTGGGAAAAGCCCCGACCCACTCCACAAATATAAATACGACTAAGATAATACTAATATTACTAATACTACTAAGCTTATATAAATAAGCCTACGAGCTATGTGATATGCTAAATAGATACTCGGGGTGACCGAACCTTCATCTTAATATTTATATTCCTAACAGATTTGATTCCGATCAGTTTGGGTATTAGTAACGGGGCGAGTTTTTGAGATGTGTTTAGATCATATTATAAAGGTGAGCAGTTAATTGATTTTTGAGATGGGTTTTCCGAGCAGTTTGTACCAAGTTAGTATATATCAATTTGTATGTATTAGTTCAGACTAGTGTGTATTAGTTTGTTCACGAGACATTTTAGTTGGTCTTTTCTTTTCTTGATGAAAATAACGTTTCTGGAAACATGTTGATGTGTATTAGAGTTTAAAGTTTATTTATTTTTTTAAATATTTTGAGTATAAATATGTTTCTAATGTTTTTGTATCAGTGTTTGTGTTTGTTAATAATTATCATAATTTAGTTTTGTGTATCATTATTTAACAAAAAATAGCTGGTGAAATCTTTTATATAATAAAGCAAAACCCCTAGTGGGGACTTTTCCATTTCAAAAAAATCAAATCATTCTTTTTTGAGTAATAATTTAACTATTGTTATTTTTTTTAATGAGATTTTGAATTATAAAAGCTTAAATATTTCCAAATTTGGCAAACAAATTATTATAAATTCTAGGGGTGTGCACGGTTCGGTTTGGGTCGGTTTTTGCCTAAAACCGAAACCGAACCGAAAATTTTGGTTTTTATAAAATCCAAAACCGAAACCATTCGGTTTTTGGCGGTTCGGTTTTTGGCGGTTCGTTTTTTCGGTTTTTAACCGCTTATATTTGTGTGTAGCCAATTTATACCAACAAACTTAATTTTCGTAGAAAATTGGTTATTCTTCTTTACCTTTTTTTTCAAGATAAGCCTAATAATGTTTATCTCATAACTCTACAATTACACACGTATAGATGAGATACACATATGCAAGTGAATTTACACATAGTATGATCATTGTCAAATAAGTATTGATATATTGTAAAGTAAACACACGCACACGAAAAAAAACATATAAACGTTAAGATAAATATATTATAAATTCACCTACAAAATTAATATGAATTTATAAATTAGATTTGTTTAGTTATTTATTTACATTATATTAGTTATATACTATTATATAATAGAAGCGGTCGGTTCGGTTTTTTACGGTTCGGTTTTTGGACAAAAACCGAAACCGAACCAAATTTTTCGGTTTTTGAAAAAGTAAAATGTTAGCAATTAATTTCTTATTTGCAAAAGTGATGGTCATTAGTTTTTATAACTTAAGTGTGTCATGTAATATTTAGTTAGTTTAGTGGGCTTGTAGCATTAGAGTTAATTAGTGCAAAGTGTATAAGTGTAGTGCAAATACAAAGCCCACACAAAGGATCCACATTAAAGCCCACCAAGGCCCATCCTTGGTTGGCTGACTTTCATATTAATACACACACACACACTCACAGTTAAGTGTGCCTCATTTGTAAGAAAAGAGTGTGTGTGTGTAACTTGTCTTTTGTTTATTTCTTTCACATTGAAGCTAATAAACATTTGACCAAAATATGCCTATGATCCACATCTCTCTTCTTGTTCTTAATATGTGTATATGAAGCATCATCTTGTTCTAGTTTGTGTTTGTATGTTAAAGTGCTCAGTGTTCATTCTTAGTGAAGACCGACTTCTACAAGTGGTATACATGAGCCAATCTTCAAGGTAGAAGGTTTGTATGTTCGGTTTGTTTAAAAAAAAAATACCCAACTGTTGTGTTTTTTGATTCTTCAAAAACGTGGCAAAGTGTTGTTTTTTTTGGAATCGAATACTCAAAAATCATTTGCAAGGTTGTGTTTGTTAAAATATTCATGATTTGGCTTTTGGTTAAGTGAGTGTTTCTCATTTACTTGTTGAAAAACTGGGAAATACTGCATATTTTTTGGTGTTCTATGCTTTTAGATCGAAAGTATTTTAAGAAAGATTTAGTTGATGTGTTTTTTATAATATCTTGGATTTGATTGGTCAAGTGGTTGAAAAGTTGTAAGGAATATTTGCAATTTGGTGAAAAGTTGTCAGCAAGTAGGATACGTTGCAAGATATCACGTGGGAGTGTACTCTAAAGTCAACAAAAGTGGCAAAAAGCAGAAAAATCTCGCAATTGGCATCCTTCTCGCAATTCAGCAATTCTGTCGCAATTGGGTCTCGCAATTCAGCAATTCTGTCGCAATTGGGTCTCGCAATTCAGCAATTCTATCGCAATTCAGACTCTTTCGCAATTCATATGCAGTCTCGCAATTGGTGCAGTTTTTTCGAAATTGGGTTTCGCAATTGGTGCTAGGCTATCGCATTTGGTCTCGCAATTCACATTTTGGACTCGCAATTGATGCAATTTTAGGAATTGGCAACTTTAGTCCTTGTACTTTCAGCTGCAATAGAAGATCTTTCGGATTTGACACTTCAGGCCCTCGCAATTGTGATTAAAAGACTTCAAAGTTAGATAACTTTTAAGGATTTGATTCGAACGTAATTTCGTCAACTCGAAAGTGAACTCGGTATTTTTACTCTTGTATAAGAGTGTAAAATACTTCGACAAACGGTTATCTAACCTTTTGTATAAAAGTGTTAGATTTTATATAAATTACCGATTTATATAAATTAGATATATTTCTATCTAAATTGATATTTAACCATAATTTGTATAAATTTTGGTCAAATTGAAATTTCTAGAGAAATTGTCGAGTTTATCTAAATTGTAATTTACATAACTTTTGTCGAAACAGTAAACTTTTGACTTTGTCTTAATTATACTTGAATCAAGTTTCGTAACGTTATTTAATTTGTTACAACATCAACGATCATCAACAACAAACCAAAGCATCACATCATCAACCAAGTTCTAGTTCAACCTTCAACGAAAACAACTTCTATTTTGTTGAAACGATCCTCAATCCACTTTATCATACAATACTGTAAAGATGACTACACAACAAGACATTCATGCCGCAGGTTCAGAAAACCGACCTCCAATGTTAGAAAAAGGTGGTTATCTTCCATGGACGAGTCGTATGAAAAGATACATGAAAACCAAACCTCTAGGACAAGGTAAACCCTTGATCAAATCCATAGAGGAAGGTCCATTCGTGCCTCGCCAGATTCAAGTCACAGCTGGGAATCCTAATGCATCACCACCAATTAAAGCAACCTTCCGAACTCAAACGGAAGAGGAATACACATTGGCAGATCAGAAGCAAATTGAAGCAGACGACATGGCAATGCATTTAATCCAACTGGGTTTACCACAAGAAATATTCTGTGTTGTAGACAGTTGTGAAACTGCTTATGCAATGTGGGAACGAGTAAAAAGACTCTGCTATGGTACAGACATTGGTAAACAAGACGTGGAAAACAAGCTTCTGACTGAATGGGAGAAGTTCACATCCACTCCAGCTGAACAGATTGAATCTTACTACACACAGTTTTGTACTCTAATGAATGAGTTGATCAGACACAATTTGGATCATAAACAAATTGTTCAGAACATCAAGTTCATCAACAACCTTCCAGAAGAATGGGGACGATACGTTACTATTGTCAACCAAACTCAAAACCTTCACGAGGTGAACTATGATCAGCTCTATGACTTCCTAAAACAAAACCAAAAAGAGGCAAATGAAGTCAGAACAGAGAAACAAGCTAAACAACAAGATCCTCTTGCACTCATAGTCCAAACACCTACACCTGCAACAGTCAATGCACAACCATCATCACCTTCATCACAACAATTCATGCAACAACAATTCAATCCTCAAACACCGTTCTACCCACAACAACAACATGTAATCCCACAACAACAATACCCGCAACACCCAGATCAACATGATCAGGATGAGTCAACTGATGCTTTGACTCAAGCTTTTGCCTACCTATCAAAAGCATTCCAAGGACGCTACTCCACACCCACCAACAACAATCAACGAATCTCATCGAACACTCGCCACAAGCAGATTGCACAGCCGAGTTTCAACATGGGACAACAAGGACAGATGGTTGGGGGATATGGGAATCAGCAGGGATATGCTCCGAGATATCATATGGGTAATCAGAATGTAGGGCAGTATGTTGGTAATCAGATGGGTCAGTTTGCAGGGAATCAGATGGGTAATGCTGTTGGTAATCAAAGGGTACAGAATGCTGGAAATCAGTTTGGGAATGTTGCTCAGGGAGCTGGGGATAGGAATCAGGGTAATGTGATGAAGTGCTTCAACTGTCAGGGTGTTGGTCATATGGCTAGGAACTGTCCAGACAAGCCGAATAAAAGGGATCCAGCTTACTTGCAGAAAGCATTAATGTTGGCAAACAAGGAAACGGCTGGGCTTCAGTTAAGTGCAGAAGAGAATGACTTCATGGCTATTATGGATGCTTCAGAAGATCTTGAAGACATCAATGCAAACTGCATTTTTATGGCTAATCTTCAGGAGGCAAAGTATGACACAGACTCAGAAGCACCTCCTACTTTTGACACTAATGCGGTTTCTGAGGTACAACCATATGCTACATGTCACGATAATGAAATGTTTGATATGTCACCTCAAAATGAACAGTATCCTGAGACTCCTAATCTCATTTATGATGCATACATGGATGAACCAAGTTGTAGTAATACTAATTTGGTAACTCCAGATTTGGATCCTAATGAAGAATTCGTGTCACAGCATACTGATAATGATGAGGAAACACGTGCTATGTTTGAATCATTATTGCATAATTGTAGTATTGAAATTGAGAAAGTTAAAAAGGTCAATCGCGAGGTTAAGTCCGCGAATGAAAAATTGACCGTTGAGCTTGAGAGTTATAAGGTGAATGCACAAGCTTTTGATTTTCACAAAAAACGTCAGTCAGATCTTGAGGTTAGCTTAAGAGATTCTGAGTTAAGAGAGAAACATTTGCAAATAAAATTTGACACTCTCGATGTTAATTTGAATTTGCAAATCAAATCTCTTAACAAAGAAATTTCTGAACTAACCAACCAGCTTTCAAAACAAAAATCAACTTATTCCAATCTTGAAAAAGAAAAGAAGGAGTTGAATGAAAGGTTTTCAAAA